>VMOF01000369.1:33648253-33922654 GCA_011764245.1 Trialeurodes vaporariorum | reverse complement strand
TTTGGACACGTGCTGCAGTTATTTCTCTGCGTTCCAGTATCAGTATGGTTTTTAATCTAGTTTTCTAGGTTTCGTTTTATTGTTTTAGACAGCAGTTGAGTCTTAAGGCTTAAGTAAGTAGTTTTTTGAAGGGTTGGACCAAAGACATTAGTCTCGTTTATGCGAGCATCTCAACCCGGGTTCTAGAACCCAGGTTCAGCTGAACTGGGGTTGAGATGCTCGCATAATCACTTCGGATTTCACTGAATTCGGGTTCGACTGGACCCCGATTCAAACCCGAGTCGAGTCCGTGAACTCGGGTTGAGATTTTACGCATAAACACTTCGGAGTTCAGAACCCGGGGTTCACGCGGCATTGATGTCACCAATCCGAGCGAGGTTAAACACGCGTCTTATGCGGTCGCACTTGTCCGTACCGCACCAAGCATCGCCGCCATTTTCGTCAAAAATGTAAACAAACACAGAGAAGAAGAAGAAAGAAATCCTTTGAACTCGAGTTCAAATATACGGGTGTTTATGCGCTAACCCGAGTTGGACCCAGGTTGAAACTCAACTCGGGTTGACTGAACCCAGGTTCAGATCTCTCGCATAAACGAGGCTATTAGCCTCGTTTATGCGAGCATCTCAACCCGGGTTCTAGAACCCGAGTTGAGATGCTCGCATAAACACTTCGGATCTTGCTGAACTCGGATTCGACTCGACCCCGATTCAAACCCGAGTCGAGTCGGTGAACTCGGGTTGAGATTTCACGCATAAACACCTCGGAGTTCAGAACCCGGGTTCACGCGGCATCGGTGTCACCAATCCGAGCGAGGTTAAACACGCGTCTTATGCGGTCGCACTTGTCCGTACCGCACCAAGCATCGCCGCCATTTTCGAAAAAAATGTAAAAAAACACAGTGAAGAAGAAGAAAGAAATCCTTTGAACTCGAGTTCAGATACACGGGTGTTTATGCGCAAATCCAAGTTGGACCCAGGTTGAAACTCAACTCGGGTTGACTCAACCCAGGTTCAGATCTCTCGCATAAACGAGGCTATTATAGAAGAAGACTGGCTCCCGCCATCTCTCTGCACGGGGGAAAAGTGAAGCTGGTCATGGCACAGGCTAATGGGCAGGGCACTTCCCCGCACAGAGGAATGAACCAATTTAACATTAGCTCTTATGGAGCCTCTCTCTTCAAACCTATTTTAGCAAACTACTTTAGCGAAGAAAGTATAGAGTCTCACACATGTTGTACACTATAGCATAATATACTTGTAAACCAAAACTTTGAATCAATTTAGCGTGTCAGTTCTTAAAAAATTGAAGTTAACGATAGGGCGGTCATTGTTTACTTTAGCACCCATAACCTCTCTGCCGCACTTTTTATCGTAATTATCTAATGGATAAATTGACCTAAACTTTTGTTTAAGTTCGTCAATTTCAACTTTGACATAAGCTGCATATCATATCTAATTGCTTTTGAAAACTAAAAGTCATTAGCATTCTTTTAAAACAGTTTTATGTCTTGGCTTCACAAGCATGTCTTGGCTCCATAAGCCGCGATGTTAATTTGGTTCATACCCCCAAGCGGGGAAGCCCGGCCTATGACAGTAACCGGCTTCAAATCTCGCCGCTAGGGGCTAGTCTTCTTCTGTAATGTCTTTGGGCTGGACACAGATTTTTTCTGTTTAAATTTGGTGTTATACTGGCTTCAATTTAGGGCTGCTTTTAAGGTGATTCTTCAGCGTTTAGTGCCGATTTCTGCCACCAGAGCGCTACCGTTCGATTAAAGTCAAATTACAGGCCGAAAGTTTTATGTTTAAGAAAACGCAGTGTCAGTTACTTGATAATCATCCGAAGAGGGTCTCTGCAAAAAATCTCGTCAATAACTTCAAAAAAAAGGGCCGGAAGTCCCAAAAAAATGAAATATCGCAAATCGTTTCTTGTATTGAAGTGCGATTTTTTTTTTTTTGGGTACTTTCAGCCTTTATTCGATGTTATTGATGAGATATTTTGTAGAGACACTCTTCAGATGATTTTCTAAACTGACACTGCGTTTTTTTAAAAAATAAATTACTTTCGGCCTGTAATTCGACTTTAAACGAATGGTAGCGCTCTGGTGGCAGAAATCGGGATGTTCTCGATTTGGGGGAATTGCAAAATTAAGACTGTCAGTTCATCGTAGAACTGCCACTTAAAAATGGTGGGCAGATTTTCTGCCTGTTAAAATGTAGCAAATGGATGTTCGGGCATTCGGACCAATCAGAGCGGGCGCCGGGGGCTGAAAAAGCCAAGAGCTCCCGAAGTGCTGAGTCAGCCAAGGCGCCATTTCTGCTTTCAGGTTACGTCCAAGGCACTACCATCTTCGGTCGGCAGAGCGCCTCCGAAGGTCGTTGATAGTTGGCTGTGATGGGCTGAATCCTGTTGAATTGCTGAAATTATGCGTAATGGCTAGTACAAAGTTGACTGACAGTTGACTAGCGGTCGTAAAAAGAACTGCTTGTTAAAGTGTCTGTTATGTACAACTGTCAGTCAGTTTAACATCCATTTTTCACAAATATCCTCAAAGCCGCCCTCACCTCACTCCCTTACTCTAGACTAAGGATTCTGTGGTTAACCGGGTTTTCTGCCCCAAGTCCTCATCGTGTCTTGTGCATGATAGTAGTGTGAACGTGTGATATGAAAAGGTGGGTTTTTAAATTTGGGCTTTAATCGCACCACTCTGAAGCTAAGTAACCTGCTGTGGAAGTGTGCGTTTCCCCTTTCCCTCAGTAACCACGTTTGATGCCAATGTACCTATAGTCACTTCTTGTCATTAACCTACAAAATGAGTTATATTGAGTCACTCATGATTTGTTACGACTTTATGTAACAAGTGATTAAGAAGGAAATTACCTCTTTCGGCATAAGTAAATAATAGTCCTTTATTGATTAATAATAAGAGTTGGTCTCTTTTTTAAGAACTAACTGATAAAAGTGATAAGGTTATCCTTTAAAAGAAAAAGGTTTCCATAGAATAAATTTTTAACATTCTCCCCCCTTGAGGTATCCTCAAAACACTTTACTGGTAAGGGACAAAAATCAATCGTAGACCTTTTGAAGATTCCTTGGTTTGTTTTTATTGTTGCAACTCGAACCAAACCATCCTTGCCAGGATGCAACTCAACAATGCGAGCCATTTTCCAACTCATAGGAGGCAAAAAGTTGTCTTTGATGATCACCATGATCCCTTTGAAATAGAATGCCGTGATTTGTGCCATTTGACACTGGTTTGCAATGTTTGGAGGTACTCTGTTTTCCATCTTTTCCAAAAAACCTAGAGCTTTTTATGGATTCTTTCGCAGGCAGATAAAGAATGCGATGATTTTGGGAAAAATTTTTAAATCGGCAAGGATGTTAACGGTTTGCCGATTAGAAAATGTCCTGGTGTTAGCACTTCAAGATCAGCAGGATCCGTCGATAAGGGTGTCAATGGTCGCGAATTCAAAATGGGGTGTACTTGGGTTGTCAATGTGGTCATCTCTTCTAAGGAAAGATACAGGGATCCAGCGACATGCCTAAATTGTTCTTTGAAACACCGGATTGCAGATTCCAAGATTCCCCCAAAGTGAGGAACGCACGGGAGGTTGAATTTCCATGTAATTTTGAGAGAAGCGTAATACTGACTGATTTTTGGATGTTGCATTAACTCTTGAATTTGTCGCTTAAATTATGCCTTAGCACTAGTGAACGTTTTGGAATTTTTGAGAAAAGATTGATGGGGATCCCTCTCTGAGCCGTGAATCGCTTGAAGGCAAGATGAATGCTGAAGTTGTAAGGCCCGTTGCAATCTCTAAGTGTACCGCTTTGGAAACAAAACAGATAAAGACACACAAAAATGCTCTTTAAAACTGTTTTTTTGGTGCCTTGAGTGCATAAGAGAGATTAAACCCGGGTGTAGTCTATTCCTACAGACAAAAAAGGGAAGCGCTTCAATCACCCTTTCTGCTGGAAGCGGAGCCATGATCAGACTGATACAGACGGACGGTTTCTTGTACAAACTACACATTTGTTTACTGTTCTATGGCTGCGACACGTCCATGTATGGCCAAAATTTCTATCTTAAACTGGCAAGAAGTTGTTGTTGTGTGGCGTGGCATAGTCTCTCATGTTCCTCTTGAAAGATGAGTTGAGTTAATCTGCGCTTTGCAGGGAGTAAAATTGCATGCTTTCTGGCTTCTACCCCTAGCGTGTTTTGTAACCTTCCCCCAATCCATAAAACATCTTCTGAATCTAAAAAGGGATGTAAACTGATAATTTTGCTTGAGGTGTTAATTTCACCGGCGTTTTTGTGCAGATCACAAATTTCTTCGGTAAAATGCTCGGCTTGTACATGTTTAACGCACAAGGTTAAAGCTGCATTAATTTCAGTGCTCGTTAAGTTGCTTGCTGACTGCTTTGCAAACTTTCCGGGTTGAATTTTCTAATAAACCACGAACTGTAAGCTAGAATTCTTAGAATCTTCCAAAATTTTGAAAACTTATCCATGAGGGCCATAGTGGTAAATTTGATGAACTGAAGCGATAACAGACCTGCGGGGGGTGCCAGATCCCATCTATGCATACGAGCTGCTCGTA
This sequence comes from Trialeurodes vaporariorum, assembly GCA_011764245.1. Taxonomy (NCBI): domain Eukaryota; kingdom Metazoa; phylum Arthropoda; class Insecta; order Hemiptera; family Aleyrodidae; genus Trialeurodes; species Trialeurodes vaporariorum. The sequence goes on along the minus strand of VMOF01000369.1, from coordinate 33,918,056 downwards.
TACTTTAAAATTTGGGGGGGGGGGTTGAAAATTTTTGTTTTTTTTATTTTGCTAAGGGAAAGGAGGTAGTATTTTAAGAGGGAGGAAAGGTCGAAATCTATTCTCTCTCCTGTACTTTGTATGTAATTTGCCCCCCCCCCCCGCCATTACTGTGCCTCACACCAAAACCGAAGGCCTCCCTCCCTGACCGAGGGCCTCCTGCTCTAACGGATGGCCTCACACCCAAACCGAGGGCCTCCCCCGAACAAAGGGCTCCTTCCTAACTGAGAGTCTCCCTCCTAACTGAGGTTCTCGCCCCTAGCTGAAGGTCCCCCCCCTAGCTGAAGGTCTGCACCCCGCAAAAGAAGGTCCTCCGCTAATTGAGGGTCTCCCCCCTCAGCAAAGATTTCCCCCTGACTGAGGGTCTCCGCCCTTACTGAGGGTTTCTCTTCCTAACTGGGGGGGAGACAGATATCCTCAGCTTGTCACTAAGTTCAAAATTATCAGAGTCAAGTTCATGCCCGTATTCCAAAAAATTAGAGGGGGGGATTATTATTAAAATTTCTTCTGAAAGTTCGAAATTCCAAAAATTTTCCGGGGGAGGACCCCCGAGCCCCCCTCCCACTGGTGGGTATTCCATACCCCCATTCCCCCCATAGAGGGGGTGAAAAAGTTTGCTTTGGGGGGGGGGTTGAAAAAGTTTCTTCGGGGGGGGGGGGGGTGTCAAAAAGTTTGATTGGGGTGGTACCCCGTATGGCGTTTAGGGGGGGGGGGGGTGTCCTGGCGATTTGTTGGGGTGTATTAACAAAATTTAACATTTGGTTTAATGAGTACCATTGCTCACATTCGCCGTCGAACCTTGAAAGTTCTGGAAACTTCAGAAAAATCCAAAACTCTCTGGGTTTAAAAAAAAAAACGCCGCACAGTGTGTAATTTTGGCAATCTAGCGCCCGAAAACCTCCAAAAAGTATATTGGCAGATCATTGAAAGAATATCTGAGATTGAAAAATTAGAAGTACAAGGAGCAAGAAAATAGCATCATATATGACCATAAAGCACCTTTTAAAAGGTAGGGGTTCCTCAAATTCATCGAATTTAGTGGACACGAATCATACATCAGCCGGCGAATCTCAGAAACACACGGGGAAAAAAAATAAACATAGATAGATTCAAATGAAATTTTGGCATGATATTCTTAAAAATACTCGACTTTCCTTTGTATTAAAAGAAAGCAGAGGCTGAGAGTCTCTGCTTTCTTTATCTGGAAAGACATCCTGCGAATTTTTGCGATTTTAAAAGTTGCGAGCATAAATAGAAGGCAAAGTTGATCTGTTAGTGCTGCGCTTCTCAGAAACGCACAATTAAAAAACAAGTAAACATCATTAGATTCAGATGAGAATTTCGCATGATGTACTCAAAAATACTCGATTTTCCTTTGTATTAAAGAAAGCTGAGAGTCTCTGCTTTCTTTATCTGGAAAGACATCCTGCGAATTTTTGCGATTTTAAAAGTTGCGAGCATAAATAGAAGGCAAAGTTGATCTGTTAGTGCTGCGCTTCTCAGAAACGCACAATTAAAAAACAAGTAAACATCATTAGTTTCAGATGAGAATTTCGCATGATGTACTCAAAAATACTCGATTTTCCTTTGTATTAAAAGAAAGCTGAGAGTTTCCGCTTTCTTTATCTGGAAAGACATCCTGCGAATTTTTGCGATTTTAAAAGTAGCGAGCATAACAGTGAACGTCATAATCGATCAGTTTTTTCTGCAAATCTGAGAAATGTATTTGTAAAATAAACCGAAAACATGGATAGATTATGACGATCACTTTAATGCTCCCAACTTTTAAAATCGCAAAAATTCGCAGGATGTCTTTCCAGATAAAGAAAGCAGAGACTCTCAGCTTTCTTTTAATACACAGGAAAATCGAGTATTTTTGAGTACATCATGCGAAATTCTCATCTGAATCTAATGATGTTTACTTGTTTTTTAATTGTGCGTTTCTGAGAAGCGCAGCACTAACAGATCAACTTTGCCTTCTATTTATGCTCGCAACTTTTAAAATCGCAAAAATTCGCAGGATGTCTTTCCTGATGAAGAAAGCAGAGACTCTCAGCTTTCTTTTAATACGAAGGAAAATCGAGTATTTTTGAGTACATTATGCGAAATTCTCATCTGAATCTAATGATGTTTACTTGTTTTTTAATTGTGCGTTTCTGAGAAGCGCAGCACTAACAGATCAACTTTGCCTTCTATTTATGCTCGCAACTTTTAAAATCGCAAAAATTCGCCGAATGTCTTTCCAGATAAAGAAAGCAGAGACTCTCAGCCTCAGCTTTCTTTTAATGCAAAGGAAAATCGAGTATTTTTGAGTACATCATGCGAAATTCTCATCTGAATCTCTCCATGTTTACGGTTTATTTTACATTTCTCAGATATGCAGAAAAAACCGATCGATTGTGACGTTCGCCTTTATGCTCGCAACTTTTTAAATCGCAATAATTCGCCGAATGTCTTTCCAGATAAGGAAAGTAGATACTTTCAGCTTTCTTTTGATACAGTGAAAAGTCGAGTATTTTTGATTATATCATGCCAAAATTTCATTTGAATCTATCTATGTTTATTTATTTCCCCGTGTGTTTCTGAGATTCGCCGGCTGATGTATGATTCGTGTCCACTAAATTCGATGAATTTGAGGACCCCCCTACCGTTTAAAAGGTGCTTTATGGTCATATATGATGCTATTTTCTTGCTCCTTGTAATTCTAATTTGTCAATCTCAGATATTCTTTTAATGATCTGCCAATATACTTTTTTGAGGTTTTCGGGCGCTAGATTGCCAAAATTACACACTGTGCGCCGGTCTAGTTTAAAAGAACTTTTCCTTCGGGATTGATACAAAAAAAAAAAAACAAAAAAAACAAAAAAAAAATGCTAATGATATGTGCTGCGATCAAGTCTCAGGTTCTGTTTCATCTTTCTTCAAGATTTCTTGTGACCACAGGTGTCATTTTGGGCTTTACATTGCGTTTTACCGTCCAAACATTGAAGATCAGTCGTGTGCGTGTGGGGGGGGAGGGGGGTCTGCCAATATTAATCGCTGAAATACGATTGATATCCGATGCGATCAAGTCCCAAGTTCACTCTCTTCCTACCACTCTAATCTAAGGTGCCCTTTAATAATGGGGGAAAAAAACTTGAGCCGGCATTTTTTTTTGCTCCTATTCCTTTGCTGATACCAGCGCTGATCTACGGATGAAAGTTAAACTGCCTATTCCCGATGCAAAGGAAATGTGGATTCAAGTGAATGCTAAGTATACCTATGATCGTTGACCATGTAACATTTTTCTGTTCACGAGAGAAGTAGGACCACTAAGGGTATCAAAATGTTCATTTTTGCCTTTTTTGGTTCAAGGTGCTCTTAATTAAGTTTATAACAAGAATTTATAGTACTTGAGGATATTCATTGTACCATTTGAGTCATAACCGTGATGTTTAAATGGTCCATAACCAATACTCCAGTAAGCGTCACTCCGGTATAGCCATACATCCATACTACACGGAGAATTGGTTGTGGACCAGTATGGACCATTTATGATAGCATATCCTCTGTTCATCAACACTTTCGTATAGGTATAGGCCATCTTACATTCGTTTTCTTTAAAGCCATGATATGTTAGTTATTAAAATTGTAGAGTAGACTGGGAAAATCTTTGTCCACCTTTTCATTTAATGAATTACGGGTCGACGATACGATGTGAAATTGAAACGGGATAGACAAAGAAAGCAAAAAAATTGCCGGCTCAAGTTTTTTCCCCCCATTATCAAAGGGCACCTTAGATTAAAGTGGTAGGAAGAGAGTGAACTTGGGACTTGATCGCATCGGATATCAAACGTATTTCAGCGATTAATAATGGCAGACCCCCCCCCCCCACACACACACACACACACACACACACACACACACACACACACGCGCGCGCGCGCCGCGCGCGACTGATCTTCAATGTTTGGACGGTAAAACGCAATGTAAAGCCCAAAATGACACCCAGAACCTGAGACTTGATCGCAGCACATATCATTAGCATTTTTTTTGTTTTTTTTTTTGTATCAATCCCGAAGGAAAAGTTCTTTTAAACTAGACCGGCGTTTTTTTTTAAACCCAGAGGATTTTGGATTTTTTTGTGACATATCAAGCTGATTTTGTAGTCAAAGGTTTTGTTTTGTTTTGTTTTTTTTTTCATGGCATCCTTTGAGCAACGACGGAGTCAGAGGCGGCGCGTGCAACTTGGCATCGATTTATTTCGTTCATTTAACCCCTAGTGAAATATTGATTTGAGGGAGTGCGCTGTGCAGCCCCTATATTTCTATCCTTTTTATGACTTTAAAGCAGGGGTTTGGAGCGGAGCACTTTTTCAGCACCGGAGCTAGTTGCTTAGAGCTCCGGCTCCGGAGCGGAGCTAGCGTATTCCGCTCCAAAGCGGAGCTGGCTCCGGCTCCATTCTCTGCTCCGGGGCTCCGGCTCCGGAGCGGAGTCAACAATACTTCGCTCCAAAGTGGAGCTGGCTCCAGCTCCACTAACTGCTCCGGGGCTCCGCCTCCGGAGCGGAGCAATTGTATTCCGCTCCGAAGTGGAGCTGGCTCCGGCTCTATTCTCTGCGGAGCCAACGCTACTTCCCTCCAAAGTGGAGCTGGCTCCAGCTTCATTAACTGCTCCGGAGCGGAGCCAACGATACTTTGCTCCAAAGTGGAGCTGGCTCCAGCTCCATTCACTGCTCCGGGGTTCCGGCTCCGGAGCGGAGCCAACGATACTTTGCTTCAAAGTGGAGCTGGCTCCAGCTCCATTCACTGCTCCGGGGCTCCGGCTCCGGAGCGGAGCCAACGGTACTTTGCTCCAAAGTGGAGCTGGCTCCAGCTCCATTAACTGCTCCGAGGCTCCGGCTCCGGAGCGGAGCCGTAGTTCATCGGCTCCGCTCCGGAGCCGGAGCCCCGGAGCAGTTGACGGAGCCGGAGCCAGCTCCACTTTGGAGCGGAATACATTTGCTCCGCTCCGGAGCCGGAGCCCTAAGTAACTAGCTCCGGAGCTGAAAAAGTGCTCCACTCTACTCCATAGTTTTTTGTTTTTTTTTTTTTTTTTTTTTTTTTTTTTTGTTTTTGTTTTTGTTTTTTTTTTTTTAATATATCAAGCAGATTGAATTGAATTAATCCACGTCGGCTCCTTCCTGTGAGTACTCACTGAAATGAAAAATCAGATGACAGAAGAAAACGGAATATTGAAAAAACCAAAATTATAGAATGGGGTGAATTAGCCACGCTACAAGAATGTTTGCATAGTTCATATAAGCATTAGTTGACGCTTTTTTTAAGTTAGTTTAAAACTATGGAGTGGAGTGGAGCACTTTTTAAGCTCTGGAGCTAGTTACTTAGGGCTCCGGAGCGGAGCAAATGTATTCCGCTCCAAAGTGGAGATGGCTCCGGCTCCGTCAACTGCTCCGGGGCTCCGGCTCCGGAGCGGAGTGGATGAACTACGGCTCCGCTCCGGAGTCAGCTCCACTTTGGAGCAAAGTACCATTGGCTCCGCTCCGGAGTCGGAGCCCCGGAGCAGTTAATGGAGCCGAAGCCAGCTCCACTTTGGAGCAAAGTACTATTGGCTCCGCTCCGGAGCAGTTGATGGAGCCGGAGCCAGCTCCACTTTGGAGCGGAATTTATTTGCTCCGCTCCGGAGCCGGAGCCCCGGAGCAGTTAGTGGAGCTGGAGCCAGCTCCACTTTGGAGCGGTGTATCCTTGGCTCCGCTCCGGAGCCGGAGCCCCGGAGCGCAGAGAATGGAGCCGGAGCCAGCTCCGCAGTGGAGCGGAATACATTTGCTCCGCTCCGGAGCCGGAGCCGCGGAGCAACTTTTTGTATTGGAGCTGGCTCCAGTTCGGAGCCGGAGCGTGGAGACCGCTCCAAACCCCTGCTTTAAAGGGATTGAATGAAGTGGTGCGAGATTGCAAAAGCCGCCTCTGAAGTGAGCGCAGAGTGACTGATTTCTGCTCTTAGAAAACGGCTAGTTTCAGTACTGCTGGTCTAATCTCACAATTCCCAGAGAGAAACCAATGAATATGATAATAATTTACTATGCCTCACTATGAGATGGAAATAAAACATAGGTATGCTGAATGTAAAAGTAAGTAAAGGTATGCAGAAACAGAAACCAGTGTGTTCAGTGCTCTGATAGATTCTTTTTTCACGTGCTTTCAATTAGCAGTGTTCTACTTTGAGCGCAGCCTCCTCCATTTGCATAGTAGTTGCACCTTATTCTCGCCGTTTATTCGCTGTGGGTATTTTGAAGCTGACAATAGCTCGAATATAAATTTATTTGTTTACTAGAGGCCGGCGGCCGCTTCGCGGCCAAGAGTGATTTTTTGTTTCGAGTTGAGAGTTTGTTTCGATATCATTTCCTAGTCTCATTTTTAGACTCGAGATCTTTTGCCTACCCCTTAGGATCGTTATTATCAAAAATTGGAAAGATCGTTATCGTTTTCTTTAATGTTTATTTATTCATGTCTTTATGAAGGTTTTTCTGAAAATCTAACTTGGAATCCTAGGCAACATATCATAAAACGCTCATATTGACAAAAACGAACTGTTTGGTATACAGACCACAGGGTGTACCAGACCACCCGGATAGGGCATTTTTCTCGAGAACTACTGAACCAAATGATTTGAAACAAAAGAGTCTGATGGGGGATTGACCCTACATTTTCCATTTTCGTATTTTCAAAAGCCCCCAATAGCCCCCTGGGGGGTTTTTGGGGGGCTCAAACACATTTTTTAAGTTTTCTCGAAAAAGTCTCCAATAAAGATATCTTAAAAAGTTCATGTTCGTAAATTAGAAGCAATTGGCGACATTTTTGCTCCTATAATTTTTTCCAAAAACCCCGAATTTTTTGAGTTATGGGGGCTTCTTGGAATTATTTTGAATCGGCCTTTGTGACCACGCTCTTCACAATTTTTCTAAACTCATTACAGATTCTAAAAGAACACATCAATATCTTTCGATTAATGTGCCACATGTTACCTTTCAGTAAAAAAATAAAGTGTTTTTCGCCAAATCAAAATTTTGGGCTTCAATTGCAGAATTGGTGCGATTCAGTGGTTTGAGCCAATTAAACCCCCAAAAATTTAGATTTGGCGAAAAACACTTTAGGTATTTTTTACTGAAAGGTAACATGTGGCACATTAATCGAAAGGTATTGGTGTTTCTTTCAGAGTGAGTCTGTAATTTTTTGAAAAATTGTGAGCAGGGTGGTCACAAAGGTCGATTCAAAATAATTCCAAAAAGCCCCTATAATTTAAAAAAATTGGGGGTTTTTTGGAAAAAAAATTTATAGGAGCAAAAATGTCGCCAATTGCTTCTAATTTACGAACATGAATTTTTTATATCTTTATTGGAGATTTTTTCGAGAAAACTTGAAAAATGTTTTTGACCCCCCCCCAAACCCCCCCAAAGGGGCTACAGGGGCTTTTGAAAGTACCAAAAACGGAAAATTTAGGGTCAATTCCCTATCTGACTTTTTTGTTTCAAATCTTTTGGGTTACTCGAGAAAAATGCCCTATCCGGGTGGTCTGGTACACCCTGTATAATAAAAGTGTCCGCGGACGCCACCTTCTTGCTCGGGGGTTTTGGACTTGGCCTGGTGGCTACCGACACTTATGATGATTTTTTCATTTTTTCTTTTTTTTGTTTTTTTTTTCTTCCTGTGGGTTCCGTTTTCGGTTGGTTGCGCGTGGTTTCCTTTTTTTTTTATTTTTTCTTCCCTGCCAGTACTTGGAGGGAATTCGGTTTACATCTTGTCTAGTTTGTCAGTTTTCGTATTCCATGTAACCTTTAACTCTGTCTCGCTATTATATCCGGAAATCCGTGCATGTGAATTTATAATTTCATCTTTTGGTTTGTATTTAAAAGCTGGAGAGTTTTGCCTCAAAATGACTAATGAAATATTAAGCCTCAGATGCCCGAATCTCTTTTTCTACGCTAACGACTAAGCCGGATCCATATATGTATTGATAAAATAGATAGGTTTTAGCAGGTTTTGTACTTTTTCCTCCATTCACCCAGTATCTTAGTTTCCGGTTTTAGAAACAGGTTAAAAAAAATTCAATGTTGTTGAATAAAATTTTTAATAATGTTCACAAAACCCTCTTTCCCCCATTCTTCCCTCAACCAATTCAACCACCCCCTAACCCCGTTTGCTATGCGCCCACTTAATCTTGCTCCGAAGAGCAAAATCTAAAAAATTAGACCATCGTGAAATTCTAAATTTGTATCATCTCGTGTACACCAAAGGTTTAGGAAACAGAGGCACCATTTGGAGGGGCATACAAAGCAGCCCCCCCCCCAGATGAAACTGAAAAATTCTCGGGGTAGACGTGAAAAATGTGGACCTGTGCCCTTATTATGTTGCCCCCAAAATGATGAAAATTTTTATATTTGAGTTTTTTTAGAACACGTTAAGAAGCCGAAGTTTGTACGACCTGTGAACAGTTGCTGGCAGCCGATTTTAGCGCACTACGTGTTCATTAGACACAGCTCCGGCATCTAGGGGCATCTTATTTTTACTATAGATTTTTAGTTTGAAGTCAGCGGTTTGCCAACAATTACAACAATGCACTCATCAGTCAGAATCGGTTGTGACAAAACTCACGGGAATTCCAAACTATCTCACTATATCTAAGGGCATTTAAACTGTATAGAGTTTTAGTGTGAAGACAAACGTTTAGCCAACAATTACAACAATGCACTCATAGGTCGCAATCGGTTGTGACAAAACTCGCGTGGCGTTCCAAACTATCTCACTATATCTGAGGGCGTTTAAACTGTGTAGAGTTTTAGTGTGAAGACAACCGTTAGCCAACAATTATTACAACAATGCACTTATCGGTCGCAATCGGTTGTGACAAAACTCGCATAGCGTTCCAAACTATCTCACTCTCTCTCTCGTGACCCTCATGTATACCCATCTCTTTCTAGTTTCAAAATTCGTGGGCAGGGCTTTGTTTTACGACTTATTATTATCAAATAAATCTCATTAAAATGCCTCGAGGAATTCATTTCTACCAACAACAAAAAAATTGCACAAAAGATGTCTCTACATAAGTTTTTTTTTTTTTTTTTTTTTTTTTTTTTTTTTTTTTTAAAAAAGAGTTAGATAGCAGTACATGGGGGTTACGTGAGACCAAGAAAGACAGTTTGTCTTTGTTTGGAACGCTCATCACCAAGTCATCACTAAATCAGTCTATTTCGAAAAATAAAAAAAAAAAAGCCTACGTTTATTTTGACGCACTTTAACTGCACAGATTAAAAAATAACAGGTGTATACAGTCAAATGAATCATTAAAAAACTACCAAAATACCCTTTATTTTAAATTTTTTAATTTTTTTTATTATTTTTTTTTATTTTTTTATTTCTTAATTGAAAAAAAAAAAAAAAACAGACCAAACAGACCTTAAAAAAATCATAACCTCTTACCGAGATGCGAACTAATACGAAAACAGCTCAAATCGCCAACTTTGAAATAAACAAATGTGTAACAATATTCTGGGTCCGTTGGTAGTATTCTTCGATGAATCACTTATACATTCAAAGTAAACAACACATTTTCAACAGTTAACCAATTGTTTTCATTACTCAGTAACATTCAACAGCATATTATTAATAAGAAAAGAATAACCACCGTCTCAACTTATCACCCCTAATCGTTTGGTTTCTTTAAAAATTCTCGCAACATAGCCCAAATTTGCAGGGTTACAATCGAGACATCAATTCAACGCACCGATCTCAACAAAGTCATCTCTCTTTGATTGTACTATTCTATAAATCTGCGTTTAATACATATGATAAGTACCGAAGCTCTATACATCGTGAAGTTATACAGCAACCTCGTCGAGCTATCAATCGATGACTGTACAGTGCTGCCTAATTTGACGTAAAATATACACATTTTACATTAAGTCTCAAGTGCCTGAATAATTTTCGACACATCCAGCAGCACTGTGACTGTCTCATTGTGTACATCTACGTAAAATCATGTGATAAAAAGTCGAAGCTATGCATCGATATCATATGAAGTATGACATAATTAAAGTCGCTATTAAAATGCGTCTATACCCGAATGTGTTCTTCCGCGCAAAAAACATATGATCACGATCGCCATGGTAACGTCAACTCGTTCGATAAATTTTAAAAAAAAAAAAATTTACAGAGAATCACGTTTCTCGCTCACACGCGTACAAAATCGTATGCTCTTCCGCACGTATGCATTTAAAAAAGGACGACAAAATCTCGCTTCTCTCTCCCACCCTTGCAAAACGAACTGATTCGCATCCTTTTCGCACTCGCTTAACTTTTTGAGAGAAAAGTTTTTAGCATTTTAAAAAGGGACGCGGGGCCCGTACGGAAAAACTTATATTTTTCCCGAAGCATTGGAGCCGAGCCCGACCGATCGGTACCAGGCCCCTCCCGAACGGTGCAACGGTTCTCCGGGAACTTAGCTTGATTCTTACAAATATAAAATAGGAATAAAATATAGGATATAATATAGGATTATTATTATACTAGCATATTGCCCGTCGGGCTACCGACGGGTACTGCGGTTTTTTTTTTTGTTTTACTCGTTTTTTGTTGTTTCTTTTTTCTTGTGGTGTTTTCAATGGTTTTTTTTGTTTTTTTTTTTTTTTTTCGTTTCTATTAATCCTCCTTTTGCTCTTTTCTTTTCTGCTTTGTTCCCTTTTTTTTTTTTTTTTTATCCTGTCAGTGGTGCAGCGTGCAACTTAGCAACGTTGCAGCTCTTCTATTCAATGGACACCGCGCGTTGCTTATGGGAACTGGCTCCCAGTCAAATTTTTTAAATTGAAATATGTGCCATAAAAGCGTCTCCTGAGAAAAAGCTCTCACGGGGGGAAAAAAAATAATGACAGGTTTTCGAGTTATTCGGGTCTAAAGTTGGGGACTTTTTGCCCGATGCTTCGTATTCTCGCACGTAGCAGGCCGCTTAACTACTACGCCAACTGGAAACCTTCTCGGCCGAATCGCCCGACTCAGCGCGCATTGATAGAACTACTTCCTTTTGCAGTCCCTCCCAACTGCTTATTTGTTTCCCCCACCCCCACTGCTCTGCCTCAACGGCCATGCTTCATCTTGACCACTCCCTAAACTGATTACTTACTACATCAACATTTTCTTTTCTCTGCGAACTATCTGCTCTCTCCCTCTCTCTCTTCATTGTAAATGTAGTCCGAATAAAAAAGTTCATTGTTGTTTCTCTCGCAATATTTGACATCTAGTTTTTGCGCCCTTTTTTTTTGTTTTTTTGTTTATTTCTCTTTTATTATTCATTGATATATTTTTTTTGATTGAGGGGGGAAGCATGGCCCAGGGCCGGATTTAGGTCGCAGGGGCCCCGGGGCGAACCTTTGGTGGGGGCCCCCCCCCCGGTAAATCTTAGGAGTAATAAATTATAAAGTCCCTACTTTTAAGGCATATCGAGTAAAAGAAGTACATTATGATAAAAAAGTCTTTAATAATTTTTAAAGTTTCGTTAGTAGTTTTCAATGTTTCTTTGTTTACTTAAGGGTTACTTTACAAAAAGCTTCACTTCCAACATTGCCGGACACAGTGGCGTAAACGTGGGATTTTTACTGGCGGGGGGGGGGGACCAACTTTTGAGAGATGCACTAGGGGGGGGTCTGGGGGGACCCCCCCCAGTGAGGGGGGGGCCCGGGGGTCCTCCCCCGGAAAAAATTGAAAATTTAGGCTGACGGCATTTAAAGCAATGTTATCGCAAAAAAATGCCACCAAATTTAAAAAAATTATAAATAGATTTTACGATTATTTTCTTCATTTCTCAGGAAAAAAGGGAATTTTTCAGTTTAGACTTTCAGCTTATTGACGAAGCTGATATTTCTAGGTTTTGGGAAACTATTTCTCACAGTTAGAAGTCTTCTGGAAAAAAAACTGCAGTAAAGTAATGTTCCACTCAGTGGCGTAAAATTTGAGATTTTTTTTGAAAAAAGGTGTAAGCAAATAGTCCAATATTTTAGGGAATCGGGGGGGGGGGGGACACTTTCCAGTAATAGGGGGTCGGGGGGTTTTCCCCCCGGAAAAATTTAAAATTTTGGGGTTCTCTCAGACTATATTTTAAGCAATTGAATCTTTCAAAAATAACCTACCGACAGAACATAAGTTAGTTGACTCAATGTATATTTTCTTTATTTCATTGACAACAGGAATTTTTCACTTTAGATTTATTCAGGCTCAGTTTCAGGGTAAAACAGGGCCTCTTATTCTTGCCATTTTTTGCTTCTTGGTTCCTATAATTATTCCTTTCTTTCTTTATTTTTTTGTTTTTTTTCGTCTTTTCTTTTCTCCCCCCCTTTTTTTCCCTCCTTTTTTTCATCAAATTATTGGGGGGGGGGGGGAAAATGATACTTTCCCCCCCCTTCTCAAGTATTGGAGGGGCAAAAAGGCCATCCCCCTCCCTAAGAATACACCACTGGCCGGACTGTTACACATTGTAATGATAGAAAAAAAAGGAAGTTCATCAACCATCAATACCAAAAAAAAAAAAGGACCTGCTTTGTGGTGGGGGCCCCGGGGCGCGCGCCCCGGTCGCCCCGCATTAAATCCGGCCCTGGCATGGCCGTCGAGGCAGAGCAGTGGGTGTGGGGTAAACAAATAAGCAGTTGGGAGGGACTGCAAAAGGAAATAGTTCTATCAATGCGCGCTGAGTCGGGCGATTCGGCCGAGAAGGTTCCCAGTTGGGGTAGTAGTTAAGCGGCCTGCTACGTACGAAAATACGAAGTACCCGGGGAAATAGTCCCCCAAATTAGACTCGAATATCTCGAAATCCTGTCATTATTTTTTTTTTCCCCCCGTGAGAACTTTTTCTCAGGAGACACTTTTACGCCACATATTTTAATTTAAAAAAAAAATTTACTGGGAGCCAGTTCCCATATAAACAAAGCGCGGTGTCCTTTGTGAAAAAGTTCGGAGTCTACAGAGTGGCGCAAAAATCCGTTCTCTCTTTTATTTTTTTTTTTATTGTCAAAGGTAGATTTTCAAAGATCGATATCTCGAATTCGAAAAATGCTATTGATCTTTGGTTTCCGCCAAAATTCTCATTTTTTTACGCCTGTTTTATCGACGTCTCGGGGCTGTAAAATCAAGTTTTTAATACATTTATGCCACAGCAGTTTTTTTTTTTTTTTTTTAGGAAAGTACTTGCTTTTTAGAGTATTTTAGACTACTGATTTTTTTAAATTCTGACTTTTTACATAGGAGTAATGATGTTTTGAAAATGGGTCCAAATCGAACTTTGATCTTCAATAAATCGAAAACGAAAAACGATATTGACCTCCGGTTTGCGCCAAAAGTCTTAGAATTTAATGTTCTTTTGAATTAGCTATCACAAGATAGGGGTAGCCATTTGAAAAATTTTTAGTTGGGGGCCTTTCCCCCCTCTAAGGGGAGTGATTTTGGAAATGTTGACCCCCTCACGCGAAAGCTCTCAAAAAGTTATGGAAGACCCCAAAGTTTCAATTTTTTATCTGCAGCCGTTCAAAAAACAAAAGGGGGGGACGGACTTTTGCGCCACCCTGTAGACTGTTTTTGTAGAGCGATATACCGCATCGATTGCCGTCCGAGAGCCTCTAGTTCTAAACAAACTCTTGTTCAATGAAGTTTCCCCATAAGCGAACTTTTGTACGGAGATTTAGGGTATTAAATCAAACAATTAATGCGACCTTTTGGCGATTATGAATTCTACGTCCTCGGAAAAGCTTAATTATGCCTGGTTCCTTGACTAAAACTGCCGAAATCAATAAGATATTAAAGATTAAATGTTGCATTTGTTGGTTAGAATCGCCCCAAATCCCCCCAATTCCACACCAAGAACAATAACATTTTGGTGATTCCCAAACCCTTTAAATGCATTTTTATCTGTAATATCTTGTTTATTTTGGCAGTTTCACGGGTGCAACCAGGCAACATTAAGCATTTTCGAGGGCGTAGAACTTATAATCGTAAAAAGGTCGCATTAATTTTTTGATTTAATAGTCTAAATTTCCGTTCAAAAATCCGCTTATGGGGAAAATGCATTGAATCAGAGTCTGTTTTGGGGCCAGAGGCCCTCGGACGGCAATCGATAAGGTATATCACTCTACTAAATCTTTTTGGGGTTTTTCATTTTTTTTTCCCCGGGTTTTAAATTTTTCTTTTTAGTTGTTTTGTTTTTTAAAGTTTTTTTAAAATTTGGGTTTAAGAATTTTGTTCTTTTTTGGGAAAAAAAAAGGTTTTTTTAAAAACCAAAAAAAATTTACCTTTTCAAAAAAAAATGGGCTTTTTTTGAAAATTTAATTTTATTTTAAAAAAACCAAATTTTTTTTTTTAAAATTTTTTTCCCCCCAAAAACCAAATTTTTTTTTAAAAAAGCCCCCTTTAGGGAATTTAAAAAATTTTTTTTTTAAAAAAATTTAATGGGAACCTTTTAAAAAAATTTAAAAAAATTGGGGGTTTTTTCCTTTTTCGGTTAAAAATTTAAAAAGGGTTTTTTTTTTTTTTGGGTTTTAAAATTAAAGGGAAAATAATTTTGGGTTTTCCTTAAGGGTTTCCTTTTGGGGAAAAAAGGGGCCGATTTTAAAAAAAAAAAAATAAAATTTTTAAAAAAAAAAGGGGGGAAAAAAATTAAAAATTTTTTTTTTCAAAAAAAAAAAATCTAAAAGAAAAACTTAAAAGGGAAAAACGGGCCCAATTTTCAAAAAGCGGAACGGGGAAAAAAATTTTTTTAAACCCCGAAGGGAAAAATTTTTCAAAGAAAATTTTTAAAAAAGGGTCAAAAGGGAAAATTAAAAGAATTTTTTCAAAAAAAAACCCCCCTTTATTCTTCAAAATTTGGGATGGGGGAAAAGAAAAAAGGAAAAAAAAAAAAAATTTGGGGGAAAACAAAAAAAGGGTTTTGGGGGAAAAAAAAAGGGGGTTTAGGGGAAAAAATTTTTTTGCAAAACCCAAAAAAAACCGGGAAAGGCGGGGAAAAAAAAAAGGGGAAAAAATTTTGGGGTTCCTTTTCCCCCCTTTTTGGGGAAAAGAACCCTCCGTTGTCCCAAACCCCTTTTGGGGTAAAAAAAATCAATGGAATCTTCTCACAAAATTTAGAAATTTCTTTTGTCTCTCAAAAAAAAAAAATAAAATTTTAGCTTCCCATGAAATCCCCGGGGGCATGGTTCGAAAAAAAAAGAAAAGGGGGTTTTCCCCTTTGGGGAAAATAGGGGGGGGCCCCTGGGGGCCCCTTTTAAACCCCGGGCCCTGGGGGGGCCCCCCCAAAAATTTTTTTAACAAAAAAAAAGGTTCCCCCCCAAAAATATTATAAAATAGGGGGGGGGTACAAAAGGGGCCCCCCCCAATTTTGGCCCCCCCAAAAAATTTAACAAAAAAAATTTAAAACAATTATTTTTTTTTTTTTGGATTCCAATTTTTAAAGGGTTTAATTTTTTAAATTTTTTAAAACTTAAAAAAAACCCAATTTAAAAAGTTCGACCTTTTGTAAAACAGGATTGGAAAATTTAATTTAAAATTTGGATTTATTACTTTTTTTAATTTGGGGTTTTAAAAATTAAAAATTTCTGGAAGGAGGGGGGGTCTTGAGGTGTCTCTAAGATCCCTTGGAACTCAGCCCCCCCCCCCCCCCCAAAAAATTTTTGCCCCCCTTTGGGATACGAACATATACATAAGTTTAAAAAGGGGAAAAAAAAAATTTGGCAGAATGGGAGCGGGGGCCCGATATTGATTTCCCCAATTTCCTTTAAAAGAAAAAAAGGTTAAAAAATTTATGGATTATTCCATGCCATTAGGAAAATTTTTTGGTTTGAGGATTCAAAAGGCACCAAGGGGGGAAAAACAGAAAAAAGTGCCCCGCCGGGAGACTTCGGCCGATACTCTCGAAATCGCTTGAGTGCTTTTTGTGTTTTTGCTTTTGTCGGCCACCATGGCTGCACATTTTGAACTGCGTGCCATTGAATTTGTGGCGCGAGGTCAGATGAGTTAACTCGTATAATTGTAACCGGGGGGGGGGGGGGGCTTGGTGATAATTTTAAGGGAAAGGGCTAGGAAAGACACTTCCCCCACAGCTCTGTAGAAAATTTACTTTTCTAGTCTTCATTTCAACCTGCTTCTCTTAAACATTTTCTAAAAATTTTTTAAATAAAACAAAATAACTGTAATAAAACGTAGAAAATCAGGGGTTTATTTCTTAAATTTAAACATTTTTCGCAACCATGTTGAGAATGCAACGTTTTATTTATTTACAAAATTCTAGGTTTTCTCTGACCCACTCTGGTAAGATGATGTAGTAAACTCAAAATTGAACGTATGATTTAAGTGCGAAATATTCGTCACATGATCTTTCACAATTCCTTCTTCACACACTTCAAAAGTCAAAGAAGGGGCTCACTGCACTTAATCACTAATGTATCACATACATGTTATCAATGTTATCACATCATATGTGTACGTTTTTTACTCTCTCACTTCCTCTAGGGTAGAGATATGGAAAAGTAAAAAGTGAGTCATATTAATAGTTACTCTACGTCTGGTACGATGCACTCCGCCCCCTTCCTCTTCCCCCTTCTTTGAAATTTTTTTTTTTTTTTTTTTTTTTTTTTTTTTTTTTTTTAAATAATATTCAAAGCTCTCTGAAAATTTCTCATTTTCATAGAGCTCATTGTCAGCTAGTTTTCCCTTTTTCCTTGTTCCCTCCTTTTCTCTCAAATTTTTTTTTAGGGCTGGGGGGGATTTTAGCTATATTACCGTGGATGTGCCCTCGTCTGGTCCACTATGATAATGCAGTCCCTCAAAATGAGAGGGATACCATTATGCCTGTCAAAAAAGAATTAAGACCACAAAAAACTATATTGTTTACTGTGTCATTTTTTAAAAATTATTCAAACCTTCAACAGAAACAATAAGGATGAACATTTGGTGATAATCTTCAGTTACTTATTACATTAGATTTGAGGCAATTTTATTTATGACAGAATATCTCCTGGAAAGGGCTCGTAGTCAACCTAATATCGGAGCCTAAAAAATGAAGTCTGTGAGGCTTTCCCTATCCCTAAACATGTTTTAAAGCCTTACATGCTCTCTGATACATTTTTCAAGTCACTTTAACCCTTGATTGTTACGAGTTTTAAATTTTTTGGGTTGAAAGTCGTATTCTGCTGGATGTAGCGAGGAAACTGATACCAAACTGTCGGGAGAAAAATGCATTCGTAAAAGATGCGCGATTCCTCTATAAGTTAATTTCTATCTTGGCTCTACCAGGCGTACATCTGTTAAAAATCAATTTTACTCCCGACAATTTGGTATCAATTTCCGCGACACATCTAGCCGAATGCGAATTTCAAGTCAAAAACTCAAAAATTGTAAGCAGCAAAAAATTTCATTTTCTGCCGGGATTCGCTCACTACTGGTGAAAAAGGGTCCTGACACATCCAGCCGGACAAAAGAGCGTCGGCCAAGAAGACAATATACTCTGTTCTCGGATAAGGATAAGCTAGTCAGGTAGTTCGGACTGTCTTCGGACTCATTGTTTGACACTTCGTCGGCTCGGACCCTTTTCCTCCTCATTTTGACTACCAACTCAAAATTTAAATTTTTCCGGCATTCGCGATTTTTTCATAACAAACTTTAAATTCAAACTCTGCTCATTGTGTTTAAAAAAATTTGATACCAAACGGCGGCTCAAGATGTAATTTTGAAAGATTGCGGCATTCCTGATTGAGTGATTTCAGACTGCCGGAATCTTTCAAAAATTACTTATTGAGCCACCGATTGGTATCATTTTTCAAGCATGTCGAGCAAAATTTTAAAATTTTAAAGTCAGTTTTTAAAAAAATCAAACATTGAGTCCAACGAGTACACAGGAGTGGTGAACGGGCCCTGGCCGGGGCCCGACCTCAACGTGGTCATTTACGCATTTTAATATTTTCTGCCAACTGCAGTCAAATAGTAAACAGACTATGCTCTAAGTTTCTATGCGTGCAGCGTTGCAAAGTATACTCTGTCCTGGATAAGAAGAAACTTGGCGAGTCAGGTAAAAACGCACTCCTTTGCAACGCGGCAGGCATTGTCGCGCTGAGTCTTTGAGTTCTAGAGCCGTTGCATTCACGGGGGCTTTGTCCAACTGGACCATCATTTTGGAAGGAGCAATACCGAGAATTGGCTGACTATGAATGTTATCTGTGCAAAAGTCAAATTAGTAACGGTTACAGATACGACAAAATGGATGAAATTATCCCCAAAGGGCCATAATTAGTCAAAATTAGTCGAAATTGACTCCTCATTACCCTCACAGAATTATTTTTTGAAACATCCATCTATGTGAGTGTACGTTAATTGAATTATTTAAAATAAACGTACCTAGTATTAGGTACGTTTAAAAAATAAGTGTCTGGGGGCCATGAGAACTGAGGAGTCAATTTGCCCAAGTTTTGACGAATTAAGGCTTTTGGGCAAACATTTTATCTATTTCGTCGTATCTAAAACGTTTCTAATTTGACTTTTCCTCAGATGACATTCACAGCAGGGTTCGCCCTATTTTCCCCAAACCCCAAAAAAAAAACCATTTAAAAACCCCCAAATACCCCCCAAAAACCCACCACTTTAATTTCGTTTTTTATGCATTTCAAGCATGTATGCACAATCCCCCCCCTTTGTTTTTCTTTTCGTCTGTTTTGTTGACCCGCCCCCTTCCTTCTCGATTAAAAGATACCTTATCTCAGTCTGATTGGCTCATGGAGGTTTTTTTTTTTTTTTTTTTTTTTTTTTTTTTTTTTTTTTTTTTTTAATTTTAAAGCAAAGCCATTTCACACATATGCCGGATAAGCCTTTACAATAGGGCTGTTGCCAGTGGCGGCTCGTGCAATGTGGTAACAGCGTTATTTTTCCATTTAAAGTTATGTAAAACAATCGATCTTTAGGAGGTTCAATTGCGCCCCCAAGGTTTCGATACCTTTGCATAGGTTTAAATGACAAATAAGCATGGTTGCCTAATTGCACGAGCCGCCACTGGCTGTTGCAAAAGTTTGCTATAAGCGATTTAATAGTCGATTCTGGTGCAAAAACCTCCACAAATCACGGTACAGCACTAAAAACTTCCGCAATCCACTCCTAACCTCAATAAACGCTTTTATTAGCGCCAGCGTAATGGTGGCTTGGAGCAGTAATGATGGGAGATTCCCATATAACAATACTGTGACTCCGTGAAGAAGTGACAAATAATAGACGAATTTCATTTGGCAACGGTGTCATTAGATGTTACTGTACCATTCTTCGGATGTGGATCACTATCTACTCTGATGTCTAATTACTCTGTAAATCAACCTTATCAGCATAGAGAGTGTGACAAAATTAGAATAGGGATCTCTCATTATTACTGCCCTATGTCACCATTACACTCGCGCAAATTAAATCGTTTATGAGTTTAGGAGTGGATTTCGGAATATTTAAAACAAATATACTAAAGATACTGCCGGAGGGGGGGGGGGGGGCAAAAAGGGGTTTAACACCGAAAGTAATTCTAACTTCTTACGAGTGCGTATAATAGACCGTGATCGAAACAAGTTATTTTGATCCAAATGAACAATCAATATTTTAAATAATAGTCGTATATTGCTTTGCCATCGCAATGGCGATTTTTTTCTTTTTTAACGTGAATAAGTTTTGTCGTTTTATAGTTTTGTTAATTGAACGCTCAAAACTTGCTCCATTTGATTCTGTTTTTGACTCTGTGAATCCCAAACGCCAAAACTTGCCATGCATCGCAGAGATTCAAAAAATGCCGTTTAAACTATCATGAAGCTCATAACGGTCCAAGAACAGAATCAAAGAGAGCAAATTTTGATAGTGTACGAGCAAAATAAAATGCGTCAAAACATGTTTACGCGAAGAAATAATTAAAATCCTCATCGATATGGCAAAGCTAAAAATAAGTACAAAAACATACATACATATATTCACTCTTCCATCCGATCCAACCAAACCCATCCAATGGTAGCGTTCTAGAATTCAACCATTTACTGCATCCGTGCAAAAAAGATTACATTATCCTGTGATACTGTATATCTATGTACATTGAAAAGTGCTGCTATTCATAATCTTTTCTGCATCGAGACAATAAAGGGATGAATTCTAGAACGGTACCATCTAGAGACTATCGAAGAAAATATTGAAGGAAGGAGAAGTGGCCATGAAGTGAAAGAGCCCAAATATTCCAGCTCGGCGCAGTCGAAGAGGAAAATCTGTAACTCCCAAAATACGGGTATCGCCTTTTCAGAAAAAAGGACAATGAAAACAATAGGAAGAATAGGCCTATTGTCCTCCGATCCTGGGCGAGTTGAGGCGAGCTCGTATCCCGGCTAGTATGCGGCTACCTAGCGGATATGTGGTAGCCAGCAGAGCCCAGCCACGGGCTGTTAGCCACTACGCGAAGTATCCCGGAGCCGAGCCGTTTCGAGATATCGAAGGTCGAAGTTCGATAATGGACCTATTTTCGAAAATTCTTAACTCCTACAAACATAGTCGTAAAACAAAAAACCGCATGTAAAATGCTCTACTTGAAGAGTACTTTCAAGAAAAAAATACGAATTTACAATCGAATAAACCGAAAGTCGACTTTTAGGCCCCTTTAACATTTTTGGGGGGAAAAACCCCCCATTTCTCAAAATTTTCAAATGGCAACCCCTATCTTTTAATACCTAATTCGAAAAGGCGTAAAAAGTAGTGCATTTTGGCGCAATCAAGAGTCCAATATCGTTTTTCTAATTCGATAAATCAAAATTTCGAAGTTCGATTTAGACAATTTTTCGACACTGTAAAAAACGGATCCTATCGTGTGATACATCATTCAAAAGCACATAAAAAACCAAGAATTTTAGTGCAAACCGGAAGTCAATCCCTTTTTTTCGGTCGAGATATCGCAAGTCAAAATTTAAGGTAAGCCCTAACCAGAGACTAAATTTTGACTTGCAATATCTCGACCGCGAAAGAAGGTATTGACTTCCGGTTTGCACTAAAATTCTTGGTTTTTTATGTGTTTTTTAATGATGTATCACACGATAGGATCCGTTTTTTAGCAGGGTCGAAAAATGGTCTAAATCGAACTTCGATTTTCGATATATCGAATTAGAAAAACGATATTTGACTCTTGATTGCGCCAAAATGCACTACTTTTTACGCCTTTTCGAATGAGGTATTAAAAGATATGGGCTGCCTTTTGAAAATTTTGAGAAATGGGGGTTTTCCCCCCAAAAAATATTAAGGTGCCTAAAAGTCGACTTTCGGTTTATTCGATTGTAAATTCGTATTTTTTTCTTGAAATTACTCTTCAAGTAGAGCTTTTAAACATGTGCAGTTTCTTTTTTTTCGACTATGTTTGTAGGAGTTAAGAATTTTCGAAAATTGGTCCATTACCGAATTTCGACCTTCGATATCTCGAAAACGAAAAAAGATATCGACTTACGGTTTAAGCCAAAATGCTTAGAATTTTACCCTCTTTCAAATGAGGTATCACAAGATAGGGCTTGCTATTTGAAAATCTCGAGATTAGGGGGGTGCGCCCCCTAAAAACCCCCCAAAAACCAAATTTTGGGTTGTGGCAGTATTTTTAAATGAAACTTTTAGTCCAAGTTCCTATAAAACCAATTTTTCCAGATTTTTTTACCGTCACCCGTTCATGAAAACCATAGTGAGCAGGTTACGTGAAACACCCTGTATATTTTTTTTAGGTAATGAGGAGCTTGATGGGTTATACAAATCACATTATTGAAAACATAACAGGAAAATACAAATTCGAAAAAAAAATTTCCCGGGTAATTTTTGCGGTGTTTTCCACCCTTTGCACAAGTCGGATCTAGTTTCAATGTGGTAGTTGTTTTCGAATTTGTATTGTTTTAATTAACTGTTGATGGTTAAAATGCACATTAGACTCTCTGACTGAAGAGAAGATGCCGATTTTTTGAGGAACCGAACCCAAAGACTTAAGAACCACACATTTTTCAGATAATTAATGCGCGAGGTTAAGCCAGTCACCATACAATATGGAGGCGTAAAAAATCATCCAAATTTCATTTTCACATTCATTTTTATCTATACAGAATAAGGTCATCAGAAATCTCGTAAGAACCTCTAAAATGGGGAAAAAATCAAATGATCAAATGCAAGAAAAATGCCCAGATGCACCACACTTTGTGACTTTTATTTACAGCGCTGATATCGGGGTTGATTTTTCCCCCCCCTTCGAACGATAGTGGAGAAAATTTCGAGAAGATTACAAAAAAGTTCATTAAAATGGGTCCAGTAGGTAAGAAAAAAATTTCCATATCGTGATTGCGGTGGTCATAGTTACAATAGATGAAAGGAGAAAGAAAAGGGGAGACAAGACAAGTTAAGACAATAGGGGTGAGTGGTGGGGGGGCGAAGGAAGATAGGCCGATAGACGGGTACTTAACAAAGAGAGGGCGGTGTATGAGAGGCGAAGCGGCGCGAGATTCATCATACGCAAAGGAAACACGGCGAGAAGAGAGAAATACACAGCAAGGAACGGCAGAGAAAAATCAAAGGTGAAATGTAAATGTGGATGCGAAATGAGTGCACTCATCCGAATTCCTATCCGGATGGCTAAAAGAATTGCCCTCCGAATTGCTCTCCAAACCTGATCTTGGGCGATGAGAGAACAAGGAGTCAGAAGGCAAGTCTTCTCACGAAAAGAATATGAGAGGAATTCATACTGAATTGTCATCATGCAAAATGATATAGAAGGAATGAGGGGAAATTGTCCTCATGCTAAAATGCAGCACTAACAAGTCTCCAGGGCAGCATGCGCTCGAAAACGCAGAACAGAAAAGAGGTCTGTTTCCCCTCTCTGCGTTTTATTTTGTTCGAGAAGGGGTAGGCCGCTACCTGCACTCCAGTTCGACGAGAATACCCCTGATACGGGCTCTTCTCACTTTTCAATTGTCATCGTCTCAGGGTCCCTGATGAAAACAATGATTAGATCGGGCCCCTATCGACTCAAGCGAATTGCTCTCATGATCACTTCTAAAGGGGAGTCTTGTAGTCGAGTCTTCTCACCCTCCGATTTGCACGAAAGGGGTTTGAACCCCGGTCAAAACCGTTCCGAAAGACCGCAAGACTGAAGTCGCCGCAGTCCTGGACTCTTTTGTAGAGAACAACCTTTTTCCCTCTTTCTTCTCCTTCCTTTTAACCGATGACAATTCAGTATGAATTCCTCTCATATTATTATTTTGAGAAGACTTGCCAGCTTCTCCTTGTTCTCTCATCGGTTTGGAGAGCAATTCGGAAGGCTTGGATAGGAATTCGGATGGCAATTCAGTGCACTCATTTCGCATCCACACTTACTTTTCACCTTTGTTTTTTTTTCTCTGTCGTTCCTTGCTGTGTATTTCTCTCTTCTCGCCGTGTTTCCTTTCCGTTTTGAATCTCGCGCCGCTTTGCCCTCTCTTTGTTAAGTACCCGTCTATCGGCCTATCTTCCTTCCCCCCCCCCCACTCACCCCTATTGTCTTAACTTGTCTTGTCCCCCTTTACTTTCTCCTTTCATCTATTGTAACTATGACCACCGCAATCACGCATAGGGAATTGTTAATATCTTTGACCTACTGGACCGATTTTAATGAATTTTTTTGTAATCATATCGAAATTTTCTCCACTATCGTTCGAAGGGAGGGGAAAAATCAACCCCGATATCAGCGCTATAAATAAATGTCACAAAGTGAGGCGCATCTGCGCAGTTTTCTTGCATTTGATTTTTGATTTGCTTATTGTTTCTCTGAGTATTTATTAATCTTTTAAATTTTTGTATTTTGTGTCTCTATCTTAATCGCTCTTATGAGCTTCCTTATGTCCCTCTGCTCTTGTGCGTCACAGTTTAGTTTCTTATCACCCGAAGGATACTTCAATGGTGGGTTGATGCAACGTGCTAAATCACACCAGCGGCTTTCGATATTTGTATTATCATTATTTGGTGCCTTTAGGACGAACCTAGGTTTTAAATTTTACGGGGGGGGGGGCAAGGTTACAAATTATACAATCTTGCTCATCTGACTTCGCGTCACAAATTTGGTTGCGTGCACCGCGCAAGTCAAAATGTGCAGCCAAGGTGGCCGAAAAAGCAAAAAAACACGTCGACCCGCTCGGGAGATTTTGGCCGATACTCTCGAAATCGCTTGAGTGCTTTTTGTGTTTTTGCTTTTGTCGGCCACCATGGCTGCACATTTTGAACTGCGTGCCATTGAATTTGTGGCGCGAGGTCAGATGAGTTAACTCGTATAATTGTAAGGGGGGGGGGGGGGGGCTTGGTGATAATTTTAAGGGAAAGGGCTAGGAAAGACACTTCCCCCACAGCTCTGTAGAAAATTTACTTTTCTAGTCTTCATTTCAACCTGCTTCTCTTAAACATTTTCTAAGAATTTTTAAATAAAACAAAATAACTGTAAAAAACGTAGAAAATCACGGGTTATCTCTTTAATTTAAACATTTTTCGCAACCATGTTGAGAATGCAACGTGTTATTTATTTACAAAATTCTGGGTTTTTCTCTGACCCACTCTGGTAAGATGATGTAGTAAACTCAAAATTGAACGTATGATTTAAGTGCGAAATATTCGTCACATGATCTTTCACAATTCCTTCTTCACACACTTCAAAAGTCAAAGAAGGGGCTCACTGCACTTAATCACTAATGTATCACATACATGTTATCAATATTATCACATCATATGTGTACGTATTTTTACTCTCTCACTTCCTCTAGGGTAGAGATATCATGGAAAAGTAAAAAGTGAGTCATATTAATAGTTACTCTGCGTCTGGTACGATGCACTCCGCCCCCTTCCTTTTCCCCCTTCTTTGAAATTTTTTTTTTTTTTTTTTTTTTTTTTTAAATAATATTCAAAGCTCTCTAAAAATTTTCTCATTTTCATAGAGCTCATTGTCAGCTAGTCTTCCTTTTCCTTGTTCCCTCCTTTTCTCTCTAATTTTTTTTAGGGCTGGGGGGGGGGATTTTAGCTATCTTACCGTGGATGTGCCCTCGTCTGGTCCACTATGATAATGCAGTCCCTCAAAATGAGAGGGATACCATTATGCCTGTCAATCAAGAATTAAGACCAAAAAAAACTATTGTTCACTGTGTCATTTTTCAAAATTATTCAAACCTTCAACAGAAACAATAAGGATGAACATTTGGTGATAATCTTCAGTTACTTATTACATTAGATTTGAGGCAATTTTATTTATGACAGAATATCTCCTGGAAAGGGCTCGTAGTCAACCTCAATATCGGAGCCTAAAAAATGAAGTCTGTGAGGCTTTCCCTATCCCTAAACATGTTTTAAAGCCTTACATGCTCTCTGATACATTTTTCAAGTCACTTTAACCCTTGATTGTTACGAGTTTTGAATTTTTGGGTTGAAAGTCGTATTCTGCTGGATGTAGCGAGGAAACTGATACCAAACTGTCGGGGAAAAATGCATTCGTAAAAGATGCGCGATTCCTCTATAAGTTAATTTCTATCTTGGCTCTACCAGGCGTACATCTGTTAAAAATCAATTTTACTCCCGACAATTTGGTATCAATTTCCGCGACACATCTAGCCGAATGCGAATTTCAAGTCAAAAACTCAAAAATTGTAAGCAGCAAAAAATTTCATTTTCTGCCGGGATTCGCTCACTACTGGTGAAAAAGGGTCCTGACACATCCAGCCGGACAAAAGAGCGTCGGCCAAGAAGACAATATACTCTGTTCTCAGGATAAGGATAAGCTAGTCAGGTAGTTCGGACTGTCTTCGGACTCATTGTTTGACACTTCGTCGGCTCGGCCCCTTTTTCACTCCTCATTTTGACTACCAACTAAAAATTTTAAAATTTTTCCGGCATTCGCGATTTTTTCATAACTTACTTTAAATTCAAACTCTGCTCATTGTCCTTAAAAAATTGATACCAAACGGCGGCTCAAGATGTAATTATTGAAAGATTGCGGCATTCCTGATTGAGTGATTTCAGACTGCCGGAATCTTTCAAAAATTACTTATTGAGCCACCGATTGGTATCATTTTTCAAGCATGTCGAGCAGAATTTAAATTTAAAGTCAGTTATTAAAAAATCAAACAATGAGTCCGACGAGTACACGGGGTGGTGAACGGGCCCTGGCCAGGGCCGACCTCAACGTGGTCATTTACGCATTTTAATATTTTCTGCCAACTGCAGTCAAATAGTAAACAGACTATGCTCTAAGTTTCTATGCGTGCAGCGTTGCAAAGTATACTCTGTCCTGGATAAGAAGAAACTTGGCGAGTCAGGTAAAAACGCACTCCTTTGCAACGCGGCAGGCATTGTCGCGCTGAGTCTTTGAGTTCTAGAGCCGTTGCATTCACGGGGGCTTTGTCCAACTGGACCATCATTTTGGAAGGAGCAATACCGAGAATTGGCTGACTATGAATGTTATCTGTGCAAAAGTCAAATTAGTAACGGTTACAGATACGACAAAATGGATGAAATTTATGCTCAAAGGGCCATAATTAGTAAAAATTAGTCGAAATTGACTCCTCATTACCCTCACAGAATTATTTTTTGAAACATCCATCTATGTGAGTGTACGTTAATTGAATTTTTTAAAAAAAACGTACCTAGTATTAGGTACGTTTAAAAAATAAGTGTCGGGGGGCCATGAGAACTGAGGATTCAATTTGCCCAAGTTTTGACGAATTAAGGCTCTTTGGGCAAACATTTTATCTATTTCGTCGTATCTATAATCGTTTCTAATTTGACTTTTCCTCAGATGACATTCACAGCAGGGTTCGCCCTATTTTGCCCAACCCAAAAAAAAACCATTTAAAAACCCCCAAATACCCCCAAAAACCCACCACTTTAATTTCGTTTTTTATGCATTTCAAGCATGTATGCACAATTCCCCCCCCCCCCCCTTTGATTTTCTTTTCGTCTGTTTTGTTGACCCGCCCCCTTTCCTTCTCGATTAAAAAATACCTTATCTCAGTCTGATTGGCTCATGGAGGTGTTTTTTTTTTTTTTTTTTTTTTTGTTTGTGTTTTTGTTTTCATTTTAAAGCAAACCCATTTCACACATATGCCGGATAAGCCTTTACAATAGGGCTGTTGCCAGTGGCGGCTCGTGCAATGTGGTAACAGGGGTTTTTTTCATTTAAAGTTATGTAAAAAAATTTGATCTTCAGGAGGTTCAGTTGCGCCCCCAAGGTTTCGATACCTTTGCATAGGTTTAAATGACAAATAAGCATGGTTGCCTAATTGCACGAGCCGCCACTGGCTGTTGCAAAAGTTTGCTATAAGCGATTTAATAGTCGATTCTGGTGAAAAAACCTCCACAAATCACGATTACAGCACTAAAAACCTCCGCAATCCACTCCTAACCTCAATAAACGCTTTTATTAGCGCCAGCGTAATGGTGGCTTGGAGCAGTAATGATGGGAGATTCCCATATAACAATACTGTGACTCCGTGAAGAAGTGACTAATAATAGACGAATTTCATTTGGCAACGGTGTCATTAGATGTTACTGTACCATTCTTCGGATGTGGATCACTATCTACTCTGATGTCTAATTACTCTGTAAATCAACCTTATCAGCATAGAGAGTGTGACAAAATTAGAATAGGGATCTCTCATTATTACTGCCCTATGTCACCTTTACACTCGCGCAAATAAAATCGTTTATTGAGTTTAGGAGTGGATTTCGGAATATTTAAAACAAATATACTAAAGATACTGCCGGAGGGGGGGGTTCCCCCCCCCAAAAAAGGGGGTTTAACACCGCAAAGTAATTCTAACTTCTTACGAGTGCGTATAATAGACCGTGATCGAAACAAGTTATTTTGATCCAAATGAACAATCAATATTTTAAATAATAGTCGTATATTGCTTTGCCATCGCAATGGCGTTTTTTTCTTCTTTTTTAACGTGAATAAGTTTTGTCGTTTTATAGTTTTGTTAATTGAACGCTCAAAACTTGCTCCATTTGATTCTGTTTTTGACTCTGTGAATCCCAAACGCCAAAACTTGCCATGCATCGCAGAGATTCAAAAAATGCCGTTTAAACTATCATGAAGCTCATAACGGTCCAAGAACAGAATCAAAGAGAGCAAATTTTGATAGTGTACGAGCAAAATAAAATGCGTCAAAACATGTTTACGCGGAGAAATAATTAAAATCCTCATCGATATGGCAAAGCTAACAATAAGTACAAAAACATACATACATATATTCACTCTTCCATCCGACCCAAACCCAAAACCCCATCCAATGGTAGCGTTCTAGAATTCAACCATTTACTGCATCCGTGCAAAAAAGATTACATTATCCTGTGATACTGTATATCTATGTACATTGGAAAGTGCTGCTATTCATAATCTTTTCTGCATCGAGACAATAAAGGGATGAATTCTAGAACGGTACCATCTAGAGACTATCGAAGAAAATATTGAAGGAAGGAGAAGTGGCCATGAAGTGAAAGAGTCAAATATTCCAGCTCGGCGCAGTCGAAGAGGAAAATCTGTAACTCCCAAAATACGGGTATCGCCTTTTCAGAAAAAAGGACAATGAAAACAATAGGAAGAATAGGCCTATTGTCCTCCGATCCTGGGCGAGTTGAGGCGAGCTCGTACCCCGGGCTAGTATGCGGCTACCTAGCGGATATGTGGTAGCCAGCAGAGCCCAGCCACGGGCTGTTAGCCACTACGTCAAGTATCCCGGAGCCGAGCCGTTTCGTTTTCGAGATATCGAAGGTCGAACTTCGATAATGGACCTATTTTCGAAAATTCTTAACTCCTACAAACATAGTCGTAAAACAAAAACGCACATGAAAAATGCTCTACTTGAAGAGTACTTTCAAGAAAAAAATACGAATTTACAATCGAATAAACCGAAAGTCGACTTTTAGGCACCTTAACATTTTGGCGGGAAAACCCCCATTTCTCAAAATTTTCAAATGGAAACCCCCTATCTTTTAATACCTAATTCGAAAAGGCGTAAAAATTAGTGCATTTTGGCGCAATCAAGAGTCCAATATCGTTTTTCTAATTCGATATATCGAAAATCGAAGTTCGATTTAGACAATTTTTCGACACTGTAAAAAACGGATCCTATCGTGTGATACATCATTAAAAAGCACATAAAAAACCAAGAATTTTAGTGCAAACCGGAAGTCAATACCTTTTTTCGGTCGAGATATCGCAAGTCAAAATTTAAGGTAAGCCCTAACCAGAGACAAAATTTTTGACTTGCAATATCTCGACCGCGGAAAAATATTGACTTCCGGTTTGCACTAAAATTCTTGGTTTTTTATGTGCTTTTGAATGATGTATCACACGATAGGATCCGTTTTTTAGCAGGGTCGAAAAATGGTCTAAATCGAACTTCGATTTTCGATAAAAGAATTAGAAAAACGATATTTGACTCTTGATTGCGCCAAAATGCACTACTTTTTACGCCTTTTCGAATGAGGTTTTAAAAAATATGGGCTGCCTTTTAAAAATTTTTGAGAAAGGGGGGTTTTTCCCGCCAAAAATATTAAGGTGCCTAAAAGTCGACTTTCGGTTTATTCGATTGTAAATTCGTTTTTTTTTCTTGAAATTACTCTTCAAGTAGAGCATTTTACATGTGCAGTTTCTTGTTTTACGACTATGTTTGTAGGAGTTAAGAATTTTCGAAAATTGGTCCATTAACGAATTTCGACCTTCGATATCTCGAAAACAAAAAAAGATATCGACTTACGGTTTAAGCCAAAATGTTTAAAAATTTTTACCCTCTTTCAAATGAGGTATCACAAGATAGGGCTTGCTATTTGAAAATCTCGAGATTAGGGGGGTGCGCCCCCTAAAAACCCCCCCAAAAACCAAAATTTTGGGGTTGTGGCAGTTTTTTTAAATGAAACTTTTAGTCCAAGTTCCTATAAAACTAATTTTTCCAGATTTTTTTACCGTCACCCGTTCATGAAAACCATAGTGAGCAGGTTACGTGAAACACCCTGTATATTTATTTTTAGGTAATGAGGAGCTTGATGGGTTATACAATTCACATTATTGAAAACATAACAGGATAATACAAATTCGAAAATAAAATTCCGGGAAATTTTTGCGGTGTTTTCCACCCTTTGCACAAGTCGGATCTAGTGTTCAATGTGGTAGTTGTTTTCGAATTTGTATTTTTTTAATTAACTGTTGATGGTTAAAATGCACATTAGACTCTCTGACTGAAGAGAAGATGCCGATTTTTTGAGGAACCGAACCCAAAGACTTAAGAATCACACATTTTCAGATAATTAATGCGCGAGGTTAAGCCAGTCACCATACAATATGGAGGCGTAAAAAATCATCCTAATTTCATTTTCACATTCATTTTTATCTATACAGAATAAGGTCATCAGAAATCTCGTAAGAACCTCTAAAAGGGGGAAAAAAATCAAATGATCAAATGCAAGAAAAATGCCCAGATGCGCCACACTTTGTGACATTTATTTACAGCGCTGATATCGGGGTTGATTTTTCCCCTCCCTTCGAACGATAGTGGAGAAAATTTCGAGAAGATTACAAAAAAGTTCATTAAAATCGGTCCAGTAGGTCAAGAGATATTAACAAACGAAAATATTTGCGTTTATTCTACTAACGCCGCAGTTTCCATATGTGTGATTGCGGTGGTCATAGTTACAATAGATGAAAGGAGAAAGTAAAACTTGTTGAGGGAGACAAGACAAGTTAAGACAATAGGGGTGAGTGGTGGGAGGGCGAAGGAAGACAGGCCGATAGACGGGTACTTAACAAAGAGAGGGCGGTGTATGAGAGGCGAAGCGGCGCGAGATTCATCATACGCAAAGGAAACACGGCGAGAAGAGAGAAATACACAGCAAGGAACGGCAGAGAAAAATCAAAGGTGAAATGTAAATGTGGATGCGAAATGAGTGCACTGAATTGCCATCCGAATTCCTATCCGGATGGCTAAAAGAATTGCCCTCCGAATTGCTCTCCAAACCTGATCTTGGGCGATGAGAGAACAAGGAGTCAGATGGCAAGTCTTCTCACAAAAATAATATGAGAGGAATTCATACTGAATTGTCATCATGCAAAATGATATAGAAGGAATGAGGGGAAATTGTCCTCATGCTATAACGCATCACTGAAAGGTCTCCGGGGTAGCATGCGTTCGAAAACGCAGAACAGAAAAGAGGTCCGTTTCCCCTCTCTGCGTTTTATTTTGTTCGAGAAGGGGTAGGCCGCTACCTGCACTCCAGTTCGACGAGAATACCCCTGATACGGGCTCTTCTCACTTTTCAATTGTCATCGTCTCAGGGTCCCTGGATTAGATATTGGGCCATGTCCTCCTCAACAATCGATTTTTTCTCATACATTCAAATGGGAAGCATCCACAGTTGCCAAATTGCTGGCTCCGCCCATGGGTCGAATTTTTGGATGTTTATAGTGCACCCCTTGGCATAGGCGGAAATAGGGGGGGGGGGCTGGAGGGGGCTAAGCGCCCCCCAGAGGTCTGCCAAGCCCCCCCCCCCCAGAAAATTTTGGAAACAAAAAAACGTTTACCCACAACAACAAAAAAATATATATTACAGTATATGATGTTTATCATTTAATTTTGTGATTGCCTAATTGTTTTGCACCCCAGCTAATAGCTATATGAGTACAATTTATTTCATATCTTAACTTAGGTGTGTATGATGTAGGTACTTACAGTCTACAAAAGAATGTCAGATGCCGCCTTATATTTTGGTTCAAGTAGACTACCTGCGATACCTATCACAGTAAAAAGCATCGCATGTGGCCTACTTAAGTCAAAATCCAGGACGTTATCTGACATTATTTAATTCGTCGACTGTAACTGTAAGTACATCATACGCCTAAGTAAGTTGGGGGGGGGGGGTCATGGTATACCCCTCTTGGAGGAGGGCGGTCTTGAGGTGTCTCTAAGATCCCTTGGAACTCAGCCCCCCCCCCCCCCCCAGAAAAATTCCTAGTTCCGCCTATGCTCCTTGGATACGAACATATACATAAGCTTAAAAGGGACAAAGTGCAGCATTGGCAGAATGCAAGTGACGCTGCGGCGACTGATTGATCTTCCCACGCGCCATAATTACACGTTTAAAGAAATTAAAGGTTAAAAATTGTATGTTTTGCATTGATTCCTATGAGCAACTCTAAAACAGCTGATGATACATGGTACATGTATAAAGAAATCGGAAGGCATTCGAACTGGTAACAATATCATTGCTAAGATGTGAGTAATGATTGACGTTGCCGAGCAACATGCATTTCCAATTTATCGTATACATCAGAACCCGAGCTAAGGAGAGAATCCATTAATCTGCGAAGGATACATAAAAAAGAATCCCTACCATCGCAGAATATTCCCTGCGTTAGTAAGTGAAAAATTTTTTGCGCACGGCGCACTCCTAAAAGAATCCAGGAATATACCTCTTAAAGAAACTTAAAGTCCCAGAAGTTGGCAAAAACCCCTAAAAAATGAAACTACCCCTCAAGAGGGGATGTTATTCAAACCCATAGGCGGACCGTGCCCAAAAATATTGGGGGGGGGCTAAAAAGTGATGACCCTTTTTTTTTTCGTTTTTTTTTTTTTTTTTTTTGCTTTTCAAGTCTCAAATGATGACTTTTTCCCGATTTTTAGCCCCTCCACCCAAAAAAGTGGGGGGGGGCTACAGCTCCTCCTAGCCCCTGATATGGTCCGCCTATGTTCAAACCGCTTGGAAAAAAAACCTCCACCCGCATCGTCTAGGAGAAACAACACGCGAAAAACCAGAACTTTCGGCCTTCGCACTATCTAGGCTCCGAAGCCACTCCGCGAGAATGGAACAGCCCCAGTATAAAGGGTAGTTCAAAATTTGAAGCGCTGCACGTGGATTCGTTCTGCTACGCCTACTGAAGAGTTCTGCACGAACTCAATTTCAACGCGGCTGTCGCCGATTTTTTTTCGAGAAGCCCACCGACCTGATTTAGGGAATGAACCCCCCGCGAGGGGTAGTTTTAACGATGGGACAGGTTCGGATGTGCAAAGATCAATTCGTGCATATCAGAGTGACTCCGATTGCGTTATTAAGTAGTCAGAAAATTCGTAGATTCCTAGATAAGATTCGTCCGATGAGAAAACCCACTCTAACAGGGGGTAGAAAAAGAATCGGGGGCGAAGAGCGAAGTCGCACGATCACCCCCGACCGGAGCACGATCATCAATCAAAATTTCGCCACCCCAAGTGATCCCGTGCCCGAAATAATCGGTATAACCGATGCTTCCAAAAAACCACCCTTAGCGGGGATGACATTCGAGCCGCGCGAATTCGAGTGGAAAACTCCACGCGCGGAGTCCGAGGCTACACCCTCGTGCGAAGTCTCGATCACCATGGACACCGTCTCCGACCACCGATTCCGCGATCCAAAACAACCCATCTCGGAAGGTAAATCGCCCGTGAGAGGTTGCTTTTAAGATCGGGTCGGTCCGGATGAGCGCGATCGTTTTCGAGGACCGGAAAAGCATATCATCGTGACTCCGGTTGTCGTATTAAGTTGTCAGCGAAGCCGTAGAATCCGAGATAAGATTCCGCCCTATAAGAAGACCCACCCCAACAGGGGGTAGAGTGTGAATCGGGGGATGAGCGAAGTCTCACGGACACCCCCGACCGGAGCACGATCCTCACGGAAAATTTCGCCGCCCAAAGTGATCCGGTGCCCGAAATAATCGGTAAAATCGCTCCTTTCAGAAAACCACCCTGGAAGGGGGGTGATATTCGCGGCGCGCGAATTCGAGTGGAAAAGTCCACGCGCGGAGCCCGGGGCTACCCTCGTGCGAAGTCTCGATCACCTGGGCAACGTCTTCGACCCCCGTTTCCGCGATCCAAAACAACCCATCTCGAAGGGTAGATCCCCCGTGAGGGGTTGCTTTTAGGGTTGGGTCGATCCGGATGAGCTGGATCGCTTTCGAAAACCGAGCAGTATCGGGGGCCGGAATTTCGACGTCTCAGATACCATAGGGTCAAAAATGGGGTAAAACACCGCGATAAATCCACCCTCGGGATGGGATAAAAAAAAAAAACGGGGAAAAGAAGTACGATGTGCACACCGTTTGGTGGCGCAGGACCCTTTCGCGAAATTTCGAGGTCCCGCGTGCCACCGTTCTCGAGATCATAGTAAAACGCGATTTTTGACGATTCTCAGCGGTCGCCTTTTATTATATAAGATTATGGAACTAGCAGGCTGCCCGGCTTCGCTCGGCTCCAACCGCATAGAGGTGGATCTGTCAACCTTATGCCACAGCCCTTTATTTTGTTGAAGAAGGTATCATTTTTAACAATGACAATCAATACAATTTTCAGGGACCAAATAATGTTCGGTCCCGAGCATAACTTACGCACGATCATGTGACCGTGCGTAAGCTCTCTGATTGGTCAAAACCGCACGCAAGATGCACGCAATTCAATGCTCGGGACCGAACATTATGTGGTCCCTGAACGTTAAGAGTCGAATGTTTTCCGCAACTTTAAAGAAGAATCTGTTTAGTGAATCAATACCAACCAAGTTAGCAATCTATGATAACTTCCGAGACATTTAAACGCTTCTTTTTGTAGGAATCGTAGTATCATCTTAAGGCGTAGGCGTGAATCTTTCATTGTGATTGGTCGTTATGTTACAGTCTCCATAAGAGCTTATGTTGAATTGGGTCATACCCCCGCGTGGGGAAATCCCATCAGCTCATGCTATGACTGGCTCCACTTTTCCCCCGTGCAAAGAGATAACAGAGGCGTTCGAAACAGACATTTTAAGTTCTCTGTGGAATCACCGAGTACGGGTCATCCTGTTGAACGATGCGCGCGCGCATTGGAACTTAAAAGCAACACAACTGACTACCACACTCACAATCAGTCGCGCTACACAAAAAGCTTACTCTGTCACGCTGCACAAAAACTGCATTTATTCTTCTGTGTCCCGCTTAGCGTCTCGCTGGGCAACAGCTAAAATTTTGCTGCATGTGATTTTAGTTGAAGGAGGGGTATGAGCGCACCCAGGATTTCAGTATGGGGGGCATGCTGTCATTTCATATGGAGGGTCTGGAGGCACCCCCGGCTGATGGAGGTCCAGGAGTCCTCCGCCAGAAAATTTTGAAAATTTAGACTTCGAGAAAAATTAGATTTTCCGCGACTATGCTGAAAAAAGTACAGAAATATCTTAATCTCCAATCATGCTGATAGAAAGACGGAGGCTTCAGGAAATCTGGATATCAGAGGAAGATAGAGCGTAATTAAAAATTGCGGACATTTCTGTCGGGAAAGATGTGTTCCTCCAAGGAAAACGATATTATGAAAAATCATGACATTGATAAACTTTTTTTAAACTCATTTCCTTTCCTATATTTTTTTCTCTCTTCCTCTCTTCCTCATTTTTTCCTTGCCTTTCCTCCTTTTGTTCTTGCTATATGGGGAAAGGGGGGCTCCGGCCCCTCTGGGTGTGCCCATGAGGAGGGGGAGGAAAATGAGAGAGAGTGTTCAAGCCGACAGGAGTGAGAGAGAAGATAGAGAAAAAGTGAAAGTGATAGAAAAATAGAAGAAGGTCATGGATTGAGAGTGGTTGAAGAGATATAAAGATGGTAAGAAGGGGGGGGGGGTGCAGAGGAGTTTTGCCAACGCGTGGGCGAAATTTGAAAACCGATGATCACGGAGGGTGGTGGGAGAGTTGAGGGTTGAGGGAGAGTTGTGGGTGGAAGGAGAGATGAGGGTGGTGGGAGAGTTGCGAGTAGAGGGAGGGTTAAAGAGGAAAAGAGAAGGGCCTATTCCAATCTGTAGTCTCAAATTTTGATTGTACCAATTAAAATTGCACCCAAGTCAAATTTTTGTTTGTGCTAACCACGGACTGTTGGTTTTTCTGGGCTGAATGTATCTCTAATGCTCTACTCTAAGCATCTGAATGCATCATGGGGGATTAATCATGAGAACTTTGAAGGAGTCCATTGAGAGGACATTAATGCGATTCAACATCTCTTTGGAATAGTTAGGTAAACTATATCAGAGAAGCGAATAACGACCCTCACCTCCGAAAAAATGAGCTCCTAGAACACATGAAAGAAGGGAGGGGCGTCAATTAATAGAGCCGCGTATCGAATTGCTTGGACTGAGTTGGACCATATCGGTTGTTAGCGTCAGTTGTATCCAAAGACATTACAGAGGAAACTAACCTCTCTGCTATCTCATATCATGGGAGAAAAGTGAAGCCGGTCAGCGGTCATGGCACGGGCTGATGGGCAGGACACTTCCCCGGTTAGTTGCAAATCACGTATGTTGCACAGTATGGAATATACATTTTAATCGAAAATTGGGACCAATTTAAGGCGCGTCGGTTCTTGAAAAATCGAAGTTAACGATCGGTCGGTTATTGTTTACTTTAGCGTCCATAACAGCTCTCTGCCGTTCTTTCTATCGTAATATCTCGTGGATACATTCACCGAAACTTTCGTTTAAGTTCGTCGCAATTTTAACTTTGACATGAACTGAATATCATATCTTAGTACTTTTAAAACTTAAAGTAATTAGCATTCTTTTGAACCAGTTTTACTACTCGGCTCCATCATAGTCCATAAGCCGCAATATGATTTAGGTTCATACCCCCGAGCGGGGAAGCCCAGCCCATGAAAGTAACCGGCTTCAATTCTCGCCGCTAGGGGCCAGTCTTCTTCTACAAGGTGTGTACAGGAAAAGGAGCCAGGCTACGTATGTCAGAAATATCAGGAAAAACATTAGGAGCTAAAACTTGGCAACCGTGTACATTTTAGTTGAATAGTGTATTTTTATCTAGAACTACTTGCTTTGTAGAGTATTTTAGATTCGTAGTTTTTTTTTTTTTTTACTCGGACCTGTTTTGGAGGAGATATGATTTTTTGAAAATGCGCCGTTAGCGTTTTTGAGGTTCGATATTTCGAAGACGAAAATCGATAATGACTTACGGAATTTTTCGCTCTTCCCAAATCTGCAATAAAAAATATATTACAGCCCAATTTATGGGGGTGGCGCCCCCGTTGCCCCCCCGGAAGACGCCGAATATAAAAACCCTCCTAAAAATTTCCCTCTTTAAATAAGGAAACACGTGGTTGAGCTTTTTTCAAAAATCGAAGACGTTCGCGAGTTGTTCGACTTTTACGCCTTAACGTCATAGTGTGTACGGCTATTATGAACGTAAAGCCAGGTTTTCTCATCATAAGATACCTCTTTCTCACCCCTCCCGCTTACGCTTCCATGTATTTTGACCCGCTGATTTCAAATTCGGCCTTGGTTTTTACTCAAAATTCTTACTTTTTCCAGAATATCGAATTTTTTGCTAAGAAGGCGTAATTTCAAATTTACGTAAAATATAGGCCAGTTTCATGAAAACTGATAGCATTTTTGAAATCAGCATCTTAAATACATGAGATAGCGATAGTGAGGTGCAATGGTAGGCGTAGAATTATTCTAAAACACTAAAAATGAGTCAAATTAACACTGATGGATGGTGGATGTCGCGGACACATTATGTCGTTTTAGATGCTTACTTGAGTTATTCAGCCTGGATTCTCTTTTGTTCACCCTGTATAATGTCTTTGGTCGACTTTTGTTTGTGGCCCGTGATACAATATCCAACAACGAAGATTCGGAGCGTAGACAAATAGTGCCCGAAAATCAAATCGTCTCTCACAGTCCACGTAGAAGTACCGGAGTATCAGGCAACACGGCGACGGTTGCCATTCTTCTCCGGTAACCTCACCGAACAAACAATATTCATCGACACAGGAGGCAGATCCGACACGACCCGGCAACGCGGTTCCATCCGAGGCGAACTCTCTGTCGCGTTGCCACGGGCGACGATTAACGTAGCCCCGAGACTCGAGCTCTCCACAGCCATTCCGGGGTCCTCACCGGGACCTTTTCGCGCCCCTCCCGACCGGAGGGTTCATCCTCCCGATAGAGACCCCCATCCCAATCGTGGGCCTACCCGCCACGCGATCACACGCGAAATCCCGGGCCCGCGGGCCCGACCCCGCGGTCAGGAAATCGGTAAAACCGCAAACCGAAAAACGCCCCTCCCGGGTTCCCCAGGGCGATTCCTAAAAAACGAAAAGATGACCCACCCATCTCAGACCCTCGGCGATCATGCGGAAGGGGCGGCGAGGTCCCAGGACGCTAGGGCTTGCCCCTGACCCTGTCCACAAAATTTTCGGTCCGAAGCCACTTTTCCGGTCGCCCCTCCCTCCCCGGGCGCCAGAACGGACCGAGAGACCACTCAGAAAACGCGGGACGACGGGGCGGATCGAAGGGACCGAGTGCGGAACCGACAGGCCGAACGGGGCTGCGACCAGCGCGGAAAAACGGTTTTCGGAAAACCGCCCCTCCCGAGAACTGGGGGGCCGTAAGAGGGTCGGTCTCGGGGCCAGAGGGAGCGCGACGGAGCGGCGGACACTCGGGTCGGGGCGGGGGACCGCGGGACCCAACGGATAGCGGGAACGGGGCCGAAGAACGGGAGCGCCGGGGGACCGAACGACAACTTTATTATATAGATATAGATATTGGTTTAAACAAAAACACAAGTGTTTCAGAGTGGTTATCTGGACACATAATTCTAATGCAAATGACCAGGTGAGTAAATTTCGCTTGTTTCTGTCATGTGTCAGTTTCTTAATGGCGTGAAATCCTTGAAGAAACAGTTACACAGAATTCTGTGCCTACAGAGCCACTCTGAAACACACGCACTTTCGTTTAAAACCAATTTTAGATGGACCCCCCCCCCCCCCAGCTTTAAATGTTAAAAAATGAGGCAAGCAAACTCGCCCATATCAAATTGTCGGTAAGAGATTTCCATCAATAAAATCATGGCTGCCTCCCAGGGGCGTGCCGAGGTTTCCGGATGGGTGGGGAAGGCCGGAGGGGGGGGAGGAAAGATTGCAATTCGGCCGCCCTCCAAAATAATGAAATTGAATACTTTTTATACGCTTGTAGGTACCCACTGATTTTGCCGCATTTGGGAATTACATTGCTAGAGATAACCCTTTTTTTAATTTTTTTTTATTTTTACTTGTTCACCCTAATTTTGCCGCCAGAAGAAAGGGAACACCCCCCCCCCACTTTGACGCACCACTGCAGCGCCCCCGTGGTGCCTCAAAAGCACGTCCTGAAATACCTCACAATACCATAATTTTGTGATTTGTGAGGCAGACAAATAGACAACAGCTAAAAACTCTACAAGCGTGAACCTTATATATAGAGTCACTGTAGAAGTATTTGTGTCTGTGTAGAAGCGTGTGATTTGTGGCTCACTCTATGAGCCAGATCGTGAACTTATAACAAGTCACGTGCCATTATTCAAAAGCAACAACAACATTATTATTATTATGATTATAAACATAACCAAAATTTTAGAGGTTGACAATGTTGACATAATACAGTCCAAACAATAATGGTGTGCTGTATTATTACTATTCTATTTTATTTAAAGATAAATAGGTACATATTAATAAGAGTGCATTTGAGTCCCGCATGAATCACAGGTTTATTGAAAGTCTAAAATGATTGTGTGAAGTCCTTTCATTTCTATGCCAAAATTGCTAGCCTGATTGAGTTATCCTTCAAGTTTCAGGTCATTGTTTTGCGTAAATAGGTACTTGATTCACTTCCATTTCTTGTTGCACTCCAATTGGAGTAGAGGAAACTTTGTACAATCACAGTGGACTCCGTCTCTCCATGCGTAGTGAATAGATTGCAGTTCGAGAGAAAACAAATACTTATCTCTTTGGTTTGCTAGTGTAACAGTCAACTAATGTTCTCGTTTGAAACCTGATTTGCAGTAAAAGGTGGTTTTGATTCCAAGACTATCATTTGTGAAACTCAGTTTTAAAGTTAATTCATCGATGAGACTCAGAACAGCGGAAACTACTTTTTGGAAATGCAAACTTTTACTGTTGGTAGGTATGAACCTTGTGGTTTTTAATTTTCTTATTGTTGTACTTGAACTTCCTAATTGCCTGTAGATACACACTGCTATTCTAAAGAGTGCAGACACAGTGCGACAAGCACTCGAAACAGTATGGAAAGTCTTTGTGTAATGTAGCTAACTTATTTGACTACGCCGCACAGTGTTTTGAAAAGGAGGACCGGCGGACATTGGCTTATAACTCTACTATAGCGCTTAAAAATATAATCAAACCCATGCCACCCTACGTAGTTGGGTACGAGAAATTCATAGGAAGGGTCGAAATTGTCGCACAGTGGGTATTTTTTAAGTAAATCCTGGACAAAAATTAAAAAAGGTGAAAGAAAGCGGGAAAAATGTCATATATGGCAATGACAACGTACAAATTTATCTTATTTTCTATGGTTAACCATGGGAAACACAGAATCAATGCTCTACCGCCGCAAAATGGTCAGTTTTCAAGATTTTTTTTTTTTTTTTTTTTTTTTTTTTTTTTTAATAGTAAGTTTCAACTTACTTATTTTATGAATATTTTATTTTGAATGATAATGAATAAAGATAATAATGATAATGAATAAAGATAATAATACCTGGCAAAAATCACAAACAATAATAGTCCTAATAGCTAATCATGGAATCAGCAGACACCGCAGCTTTCAGATAAGATTCTACAGATCGATCAACGAGGTGCAAAATTGATAAGGCGATCTGTGGCGGGGTCATTGACCTACGAAACGGTCGGATGTAGAGACAAGTTCCGGAATAGCAAAGAACAATAAGCATCGAGTAATATTGATGTTCTCTTTGTCAGTAATCGATCGGATTTATCGATGACTTTGACATCGGCTACACTTCATTGGCGCGTAGCGTGCAAATTGACAACGTTTTATTTTGTCCATTTAAACCCATGTAAAAGGTCGAATGCAAAGGCGTTCGCCGAATACTCAAAACTTCGATCTTTTAATGATTTTAAATGGACAAACTGCAATGTTGCCAAATAGCACGCTACGCGCGACTGCGACAGTTATGATTTTACAGATCCGAGAATGAAGGTTTTCTAATTTCTTCCATTAT
This sequence comes from Trialeurodes vaporariorum, assembly GCA_011764245.1. NCBI lineage: Eukaryota > Metazoa > Arthropoda > Insecta > Hemiptera > Aleyrodidae > Trialeurodes > Trialeurodes vaporariorum. Next base: position 33,876,930 of record VMOF01000369.1, on the reverse strand, counting down.
AAACGCACGAAATGAAGCCCCCCTCCCTCCCCCAGACCAGACTCTTTCTATCAGTAATAGCTCTGCAAAAGCGCTTGTAATGAGCTCAGGTCAGTGAAAATTAGATAAAATTTGGAACATTAAATATGCCTCATCAAGAATAATTCGAAAATTCAGGTTTTTACTACGTTTATATTTCTATTATGAAAAGTTGCCATCATCTGTAGGCAATGAAAATAGTGGAAAAAAGTATCTACGATGGAAGGGAAAAGGGGAATTTAAACAAAACATGTGAGCAAGCCGGAAAAAAAAAATGACAGATGTTGGGATTCGAACCCCGGTTTAATGCGTGCAAGGCAAAAACGTTAGCCACACAACCAGCCAGAATGAATAGTGAAATGCGGTGCGCGTCCAACACATAAGCAGCTTCTGCCACTCGGCCTAGACGTGAGACAGTTGCTTGCGCGGCGAGAGAAAAACGTAGTTAATTTTACGGAGGTCGACTTACAAAAATTGCGATTTCTCCAAGAGTCGCAAAAAGTGGCAGCCAATTTTTGGATATGTTGTTCTCTAGATGTTACTCTATCACTCCCTGAAAGCCGTTTCTTAAGGCAATTTAAGGCTTTTTTTATAGCTCTGCCTAAAGTTGAAAAACCGTAAATTTTTCCTCAGCTCTTTAAACAAGCTTATCAAGGTCGTAAAAGTAGAAAAGTTTAACTTCATATAGCTCATTTTAAAGCTGAAAGTACGCTGAATAAAATGGTGTATTTCATTTTTACAAAATTTTGAATATGAACAAAGGAAACACCCATACATTCGGAGCATGGTTTAAGAAAAAATCGGAACCTGCCGAAAGTGATATTTTGAGCGTTTAAAAAAGTATCAAAAAACGAATTATAAGCCAAAATTATGGTGAAATGGGGTGCACAGGATACTAAACTGAAGATTTAGTCATGTTTTGACTCTAAAAACGCGACTTCGATTTTTGGTCCAATGTCCGCGCCGCGCCGGATTCAAAACACTGTGCGCCGTGTCAGGTGAAAAAGCATTTTAGCATTGTTACTGGCAAGGTTAGTAGATGAAGGGTCCACTGGCTTTGAAAGCCATTTGTCTAAACTTAATAACAGTGAGAATGGGTCCACAGCCACTGATATTTCAACTACGCCTGACCAAAAATCTGCGCATGAAATTCACGAGTAATATCTGCGCAATTTAATTTCCAGGCAGCTTCAGTTTGATTTTTAGTGGAATGCAAGCCTTGACCAGGGACCCTGATACGACTCAAGCGAATTGCTCTCATGATCACTTCTCAAGAGGAGTCTTAGTAGTCGAGGCTTCTCACCCTCAGATTTGCACGCAAGGGTTGAACCCCAGGTATAAAACCGTTCCGAAAGATCGCAAGACTGAAGTCGCCCCAGTCCTGGACTCATTTGTAGAGAACAGACCATTTTCCCTCTTTCTTCTCCTTCCTTTTAACCGATGACAATTCAGTATGAATTCCTCTCATATTATTTTCGTGAGAAGACTTGCTATCTTCTCCTTGTTCTCTCATCGGTTTGGAGAGCAATTCGGAAGGCTCGGATAGGAATTCGGATTGCAATTCAGTGCACTCATTTCGCATCCACATGTAAATGTAAATTTTACCTTTGATTTTTCTCTGTCGTTTCTTGCTGTGTATTTCTCTCTTCTCGCCGTGTTTCCTTTCCGTATATGAATCTCGCGCCGCTTCGCCTGTTCCACCGCCCTCTCTTTGTTAAGTACCCGTCTATCGGCCTATCTTCCTTCGCCCTCCCCCCACTCACCCCTATTGTCTTAACTTGTCTTGTCTCCCTTTACTTTCTCCTTTCATCTGTTGTAACTATGACCACCGCAATCACGCATATGGAAATTGCGGCGATAGTAGAATAAACGCAAATATTTTCGTTTGTTAATATCTCTTGACCTACTGGACCGATTTTAATGAACTTTTTTGTAATCTTCTCGACATTTTCTCCACTACCGTTCGAAGGGAGGGGAAAAATCAACCCCGATATCAGCGCTGTAAATAAATGTCACAAAGTGAGGCGCATCTGCGCATTTTTCTTGCATTTGATTTTTGATTTGCTTATTGTTTCTCTGGGTATTTATTAAGTAATCTATTAATTTTGTACTATGTGTCTCTATCTTAATCGCTCTTATAAGCTTCCTTATGTCCCTCTGCTCTAGTGCGTTACAGTTTAGTTTCTTATTACCCGAAGGATACTTCAATGGTGGGTTGATGCAACGTGCTAAATCAAACCAGCGGCTTTCGATATTTGTATTATCATTATTTGGTGCCTTGAGGACGAACCTAGGATTTAATTTTACGTGGAGGGGGGGCAAGGTTACAAATTATACAATCTTGCTCATCTGACTTCGCGTCACAAATTTGGTTGCGCGCACCGCGCAGTTCAAAATGTGCAGCCAAGGTGGCCGAAAAAGCAGAAAAACACGTCGACCCGCTCGGGAGACTTCGGCCGATACTCTCGAAATCGCTTGAGTGATTCTTGTAGTTTGCTTTTGTCGGCCACCATGTGGCTGCACATTTTGAACTGCGTGCCATTGAATTTGTGGCGCGAGGTCAGATGAGTTAACTCGTATAATTGTAACCTGGGGGGGGGGGTGATAATTTTAAGGGAAAGGGCTAGGAGAGACACTTCCCCCACAGCTCTGTAGAAAATTTACTTTTCTAGTCTTCATTTCAACCTGCTTCTCTTAAAAATTTTGTAAGAATTTTTAAATAAAACAAAATAACTGTAATAAAACGTAGAAAATCACGGGTTATTTCTTAAATTTAAACATTTTTCGCAACCATGTTGAGAATGCAACGTGTTATTTATTTACAAAATTCTAGGTTTTCTCTGACCCACTCTGGTAAGATGATGTAGTAAACTCAAAATTGAACGTATGATTTAAGTGCGAAATATTCGTCACATGATCTTTCACAATTCCTTCTTCACACACTTCAAAAGTCAAAGAAGGGGCTCACTGCACTTAATCACTAATGTATCACATACATGTTATCAATGTTATCACATCACATGTGTACGTATTTTTACTCTCTCACTTCCTCTAGGGTAGAGATATCATGGAAAAGTAAAAAGTGAGTCTTATTAATAGTTACTCTGCGTCTGGTACGATGCACTCCGCCCCCTTCCCCCTTCTTTGAAACGTGTTTTTTTTTTTTTTTTAATAATATTCAAAGCTCTCTGAAAATTTCTCATTTTCATAGAGCTCATTGTCAGCTAGTCTTCCATTTCCTTGTTCCCTTCTTTTCTCTCTAATTTTTTTTAGGGCTGGGGGGGATTTTAGCTATCCTACCGTGGATGTGCCCTCGTCTGGTCCACTATGATAATGCAGTCCCTCAAAATGAGAGGGATACCATTCTGCCTGTCAATCAAGAACTAAGACCACAAAAAACTATATTGTCTACTGTGTCATTTTTTCAAAGTTATTCAAACCTTAAACAGAAACAATAAGGATGAACATTTGGTGATAATCTTCAGTTACTTATTACATTGGATTTGAGGTAATTTTATTTATGACAGAATATCTCCTCGGAAGGGCTCGTAGTCAACCTCAATATCGGAGCCTAAAAAATGAAGTCTGTGAGGCTTTCCCTATCCCTAAACATGTTTTAAAGCATTACATGCTCTCTGATACATTTTTCAAGGATAGCACCCATATGCGCAACAATCCGAAAACTAGAACCCAAAAGCGCAAAAACGATGTTCCAAGAGCGCAAAAAGGATCTCGGGAAATATGCCTAAAAGCGCAAATGCTAATGTAAAAAGATGTGACCCAAAACCGCAAAGATAATTAAATTTCTAATTCTTACCTAAGGCACTGGCAACGCTGTATATTTGCAACCCATTTCTTTCAGATAACTTTTGAGCGTGAGTTGATTGCTTAACACCTGAGAGTGCGAAGAAAGTAGTTGCGTAAATTTGCTCTCTTCCTTGGAATTTGATTTTGGCGGTTTGACCCATATATGCCCATTGGGTCGTTAACGACCCACAAATAATGGTTTTTTTTTTGGCCCAAATTACAATAAATTTAGGCAAATTTTACTCAAAAGTCAATGTTGTGATCTTTCAGCTCCTGTAATTTAGCTGGACCAGAAAATTTCACCATTTTTAAATTTAATTTTTTTTTTTTAACTCTAAGATGGTGTTTTTTGAGAAAAACACCAGAAAAAGACCAATATGTTCAAATGAAGTTGGGAATGTATGAGTTAAAAGCAGACTTTAGCTTGATATAAGTTTCTGCTTGTAGAACAGCGATGAAGGAGTGAATATTTGGATGAGATGGAGCAAAATTTTTTCTAAAGTGTCCATGAAACTAAAATTTTCCACTAAAATTCTCCGATTTTGCATTCCACATTTACTCACTAGAGTTAGCATGGTTGCCAAATCAAACATCATTTTTAATAGCATTGTGACTGAAAGTGTCTTCAGTAAAATGCACTCATTTACGCAAATTTTCCTTGCCCAGAACATACCCATATGCGCAAAAGAGTATTTTGCTCATTTGGGGATTCGCGCATTTGGGCATTTACCATTTTTCAAGTCACTTTAACCCTTGATTGTTGCGAGTTTTGAATTTTTGGGTTGAAAGTCGTATTCTGCTGGATGTAGCGAGGAAACTGATACCAAACTGTCGGGAGAAAAATGCATTTGTAAAAGATGCGCGATTCCTCTATAAGTTAATTTCTATCTTGGCTTTACCAGGCGTACATTTGTTAAAAATCAATTTTACTCCCGACAATTTGGTATCAATTTCCGCGAGACATCTAGCCGAATGCGAATTTCAAGTCAAAAACTCAAAAATTGTAAGCAGCAAAAATTTCATTTTCTGCCGGGATTCGCTCACTATTGGTGAAAAAGGGTCCTGACACATCCAGCCGGACAAAAGAGCGTCGGCCAAGAAGACAATATACTCTGTTCTCAGGATAAGGATAAGCTAGTCAGGTAGTTCGGACTGTCTTCGGACTCAATAGCCTCGTTTATGCGGCAATTACCGAGTTCCGTCCCGCGGTCAAAAAAGTATCCGAGTTCCGTCCCGCGGTCTCAAACCAGGAACCGAGTTCCGTCCCGCAGAAACAGGTAGGAAAATATGAGGATCTCCGCTAAAAAAAAGTTTGGCAACATCGCATCAAAATAAACAGCAAGAAATCGCAATGTATGGTGATAAACAGAAAATTTACCTGGATGCTATGATCTGTGATTGATGACATTTCTGGAGACAATTCGGAACTCGCGTCAATAATGTAAAATAAACGTGAATTATTTTTTTACTTTAAAAGCCGAAAAGGCTCGCGTCAAATTAATGAAACAACACGGAATAGAATTATTACTTTTAAAGCCGAAAAGGCTCGCGTCAAATTAATGAAACAACACGGAATAGAATTATTACTTTTAAAGCCGAAAAGGCTCGCGTCAAATTAATGAAACAACACGGAATAGAAATTAAACATTAGCTTTGGGTAGGAATTTGAAACACATTTTTTTTAAATATTCATAACGCCCAATAGATTTGAATGAATAGTCCCGCACAACATTTGCCATTTCTTCCTCCTTTTTCGCGGTTTTGGTGCATTTTTTCCGTTCCAAATGTAAACTTTGTAATTTTATGTACGTTTCCGTCTGAATGCCAAGCAGAGCATCCTTTAATAGAAAAATATTAGGGTGGGCCTGATAAAAGAGACTTTTAATCTGCGAGTGAAAAGCCTCGCAAGCATTTGTGGTGCGATCACAATCAGAACTGAATTTGGCCCACATTTTAGGAGGGAAAAGTGCTTCTTCGGTAATATAATTTTGCACGATGTAATCACAAAATTTGGTCACTCGTTCATCATCTGGCTTTTGACTCATGAGGTCTTCAACAAAACAATCGCCGACTTCAGTTGGATCTAATAAAGGAAGGCCGAAAAAAAGTTTTAAAAAATTCGAAATTTCACTATCACTTCGATACTCATTCGTGAGTGTATTTGCTTGAATTTGACGCCACCAACTTTGAGCGAGATGAAAGCGGCAACCGTGGATGTGACAAGATGGAAAAACACTGTGTACAGCTTCGTGAATAGCAATTTCAAAGTCGATGAATATTTCCTTAGGATTAGGTATTAAGTTTAATTTTCTAATTTCGGGGGAAATATACGAGAACACTTTTTGATACGAGTCTGCAGTTTTATTTGGCAGAAGAAAATAAACTAACGGTACGTAGTGAGTGTGAAGATAAACATGAACTGTAAATAACTGATAAAACTGTTTGGGGGCAGTGTAAAAAGTACCATCTACAAGCCAAATTAACGCTGCTGCCAAAATTTTTAGGTTAGACTTGCACGAAAACATGATAATATTTGAAATTCTGTCATTTACGAGCAAGAAGTTTTCATTTCTGGTTGTTTTAATTTCAATGGATTCCATAGCGTCATGTACATCTGAAACTGACTTTGGCAAGCGTGGGATGCCGGAAGATCTAGCTGTATAAATATTTTTGCGAAATCTCGTAAGATCTTGAGTTGTAAAATTTTCAGTATTCAAAGTTTTTAACTCACGATGTATTAATTTCCTGGGTTGCAATGACAGTTCATCGACAGCTTTTCTCTTCAGATGATTATTCACTTTTTGTCGGTTTAATTCAATAGAATTCGAACTTCCATGATTATGGCTATTATTATTCATACACGTTATTTCACCGTTATCTTTCCTTTTAAAATATACCTTACATTTATTTTCTACACATGCCCATCTCTCGACACCGTTTGCTAGGCACTTATGAAATCTAAACTTAAAATTATCGATTATAATCAATCGTTTCCCCTTTTCACTATAACAAACTTCCGACGCAGCCGAATCCATCGTGAACACTGAATGACTGGACATGTAAACAAAGTTCACTTGACAGTTGACCGGTTATTGAAACGAAGTTCATCACCCTCTTGCCCATCGCTTATCAGAAACAGATCTTCCGATCGATTGTTACAAATCTTACAGCTGATCAGGAGATAATTCGTCTCGTACTTTCCAGTGCTGCTGGTCCAGAACTCCAACATAGTTGCCATTTACAGCTCATTTTAATGGAAATTCTACATTTAATTGAGAAATTGGCTAAACAAAGGGACGGAACTCGGATGCTAGGGGACGTGAAACGGGACGGAACTCGGTTGCTGGGGGACGTGAAAATGACCGCGGGACGGAACTTGGATGTAGCCGTTTATGCGAGCATCTCAACCCAGGTTCTAGAACCCGAGTTGAGATGCTCGCATAAACACTTCGGATCTCGCTGAACTCGGGTTCGACTCGACCCCGATTCAAACCGAGTCGAGTCGGTGAACTCGGGTTGAGATTTCACGCATAAACACCTCGGAGTTCAGAACCCGGGTTCACGCGGCATCGATGTCACCAATCCGAGCGAGGTTAAACACGCGTCTTATGCGGTCGCACTTGTCCGTACCGCACCAAGCATCGCCGCCATTTTCGTCAAAAATGTAAACAAACACAGTGAAGAAGAAGAAAGAAATCATTTGAACTCGAGTTCGAATATACGGGTGTTTATGCGCTAACCCGAGTTGGACCCAGGTTGAAACTCAACTCGGGTTGTCTGAACCCAGGTTCAGATCTCTCGCATAAACGAGGCTATTGTTTGACACTTCGTCGGCTCGGACCCTTTTTCACTCCTCATTTTGACTACCAACTCAAAATTTAAATTTTTGCGGCATTCGCGATTTTTTCATAGCTTACTTTAAATTCAAACTCTGCTCAATGTGCTTAAGAAATTGATACCAAACGGCGGCTCAAGATGTAATTTTGAAAGATTGCGGCATTCCTGATTGAGTGATTTCAGACTGCCGGAATCTTTCAAAAATTACTTATTGAGCCACCGATTGGTATCATTTTTCAAGCATGTCGAGCAGAATTTAAATTTAAAGTCAGTTATTAAAAAATCAAACAATGAGTCCGACGAGTACACAGGAGTGGTGAACGGGCCCTGGCCAGGGCCGACCTCAACGTGGTCATTTACGCATTTTAATATTTTCTGCCAACTGCAGTCAAATAGTAAACAGACTATGCTCTAAGTTTCTATGCGTGCAGCGTTGCAAAGTATACTCTGTCCTGGATAAGAAGAAACTTGGCGAGTCAGGTAAAAACGCACTCCTTTGCAACGCGGCAGGCATTGTCGCGCTGAGTCTTTGAGTTCTAGAGCCGTTGCATTCACGGGGGCTTTGTCCAACTGGACCATCATTTTGGAAGGAGCAATACCGAGAATTGGCTGACTATGAATGTTATCTGTGCAAAAGTCAAATTAGTAACGGTTACAGATACGACAAAATGGATGAAATTTATGCCCATAGGGCCATAATTAGTCAAAATTAGTCGAAATTGACTCCTCATTACCCTCACAGAATTATTTTTTGAAACATCCATTTATGTGAGTGTACGTTAATTGAATTATTTAAAATAAACGTACGTATAGTATTAGGTACGTTTAAAAAATAAGTGTCTGGGGGCCATGAGAACTGAGGAGTCAATTTGCCCAAGTTTTGACAAATTAAGGCTCTTTGGGCATAAATTTTATCTATTTCGTCGTATTTATAACCGTTTCTAATTTGACTTTTCCTCAGATGACATTCACAGCAGGGTTTGCCCTATTTTGCCCAACGCAAAAAAAAAAAAAAAAAACCATTTAAAAAACCACGAAATCCCCCCCCCCCCAAAACCCACCACTTTAATTTCGTTTTTTATGCATTTCAAGCATGTATGCACAATTCCCCCCCTCTTTGATTTTCTTTTCGTCTGTTTTGTTGACCCCACCCCCTCCTTCTCGATTAAAAGATACCTTATCTCAGTCTGATTGGCTCATGGCGGTGTTTTTTTTTTTTTTTTTTTTTTTTTTTTATTTTAAAGCAAAGCCATTTCACACATATGCCGGATAAGCTTTACAATAGGGCTGTTGCCAGTGGCGACTCGTGCAATGTGGTAACAGCGTAATTTTTCCATTTAAACCTATGTAAAACAATCGATCTTTAGGAGGTTCAATTGCGCCCCCAAGGTTTCGATACTTTTGCATAGGTTTAAATGACAAATAAGCATGGTTGCCTAATTGCGCGAGCCGCCACTGGCCGTTGCACACGTTTGCTATAAGCGATTTCATAGTCGATTCTGGTGCAAAAACCTCAAAAAATCACGATGACAGCTCTAAAAACTTCCGCAATCCACTGCTAATCTCAATAAACGCTTTTATTAGCGCCAGCGTAATGGTGGCTTAGAGCAGTAAAGATGGGAGATTCCCATATAACAATACTGTGACTCCGTGAAGAAGTGACCAATAATAGACGACTTTCATTTGGCAACGGTGTCATTAGATGTTACTGTACCATTCTTCGGATGTGGATCACTATCTACTCTGATGTCTAATTACTCTGTGAATCAACCTTATCAGCATAGAGAGTGTGACAAAATTAGAATAGGAATCTCTCATTATTACTGCCCTATGTCACCATTACACTCGCGCAAATAAAAGCGTTTATTGAGTTTAGGAGTGGATTTCGGAATATTTAAAACAAATATACTAAAGATACTGCCGGAGGGGGGGGGGACCGCAAAAGCTTGTTTAACAACGCAAACTAATTCTAACTTCTTACAAGTGCGTATAATAGACCGTGATCGAAACAAGTTATTTTGATCCAAATGAACAATCAATATTTTAAATAACAGGCGTATATTGCTTTGCCATCGCAATGGCGATTTTTTTTTTTCTTTTTTTAACGTGAATAAGTTTTGTCGTTTTATAGTTTTGTTAATTGAACGCTCAAAACTTGCTCCATTTGATTCTGTTTTTGACTCTGTGAATCCCAAACGCCAAAACTTGCCATGCATCGCAGAGATTCAAAAAATGCCGTTTAAACTATCATGAAGCTCATAACGGTCCAAGAACAGAATCAAAGAGAGCAAATTTTGATAGTGTACGAGCAAAATAAAATGCGTCAAAACATGTTTACGAGAAGAAATAATTAAAATCCTCATCGATCTGGCAAAGCTAAGGACAAAAACATACATACGTATATTCACTCTTCCATCCGATCCAACCAAACCCATCCATCTAGAGACTATGGAAGAAAATATTGAAGGAAGGAGAAGAGGCCATGAAGTGAAAGAGTCAAATATTCCAGCTCGGCCAAGTCGAAGAGGAAAATCTGTAACTCCCAAAATACGGGTATCGCCTTTTCAGAAAAAAGGACGATGAAAACAATAGGAAGAATAGGCCTTTTGTCCTCCGATCCTGGGCGAGTTGAGGCGAGCTCGTATCCCGGCTATAATAGTATGCGGCTACCTAGCGCATATGTGGTAGCCAGCAGAGCCCAGCCACGCCACGGGCTGCTAGCCGCTACGTGAAGTATCCCGGAGTCGAGCCGGCAAGATTTGTCGTAGCCGCTAAGAGGGATGGCTCCCTACGCAAGTAGCCGAGCCTCGACCGTCCAGAGTAGATCCTGCTACCGATGCGATGGTAGGAGCCCAGTGGCGTAGCCAGGAATTTTTCTAAAGGGGGGGGGTCCGGGGTTCGAAAATGGTCATGGGGGGGGCCAAAGATACTAATTTGGTAAAATTTGTCTGAAAACGCAAAAAATGACCTTTTTTAGGACAAATTTTGGTGCAATGGGGAAGAGGGGTCCAGACCCCCTGGACCCCCCCCCCCCCCCTGGCTACGCCACTGTAGGAGCCTATCGAATTAGACTGGCACCCAGCATACACTACCTAACCTAAACTAACCAAGTGCTCATAATATGATAAAATCAAATCAAAGCGTTTCTATAGCATTTCCTAGAAAATATTGGATTTGACACGTCTGCGGTTTTCTTAAAAAGATCAGATTCTCACTGCTCCAAAGCAATCAGGTTGCCCTATCTGAGGATGGAAGCTGATGTTTTCATTCAAACCTACAGTTGTCAAGTCCAATCATTCTTGAGACAGCCTATAGCGATATTTCTAAAAGTTTATACAAAATGTTTCATGAAGGGTAAGCGAACATGATCGAGATTCAACGTAGATGTTACGACTTTGCTTCACTTAAAGAATAAATTTCAAGAAAGTTATTGCTCCTTACTCTCTGGTATTTTAACTACAGGGTGTTTCACATAACCTGCTCACTATGGTTTTCTTGAACGGGTGACGATAAAAAAATCTGGAAAAATCGGTTTTATAGTAACTCGGACCTAAAGTTTCATTTAACAATACTGCCACAACCCAAAATTTGGTGTTTGGGGGTTTTCAGGGGGGCATCCCCCTAATCTCGAGATTTTCAAACAGCAACCCTATCTTGTGATACCTCATTTGAAAGAGGGTAAAATTTTAAGCATTTTGGCTTAAACCGTAAGTCGATATCTTTTTTCGTTTTCGAGATATCGAAGGTCGAAGTTCGATAATGGACCAATTTTCGAAAATTCTTAACTCCTACAAACATAGTCGTAAAACAATAAACTGCACATGTAAAATGCTCTACTTGATGAGTACTTTCAAGAAAAAAATACGAATTCACAATCGAATAAACCGAAAGTCGACTTTTAGGCACCTTAACATTTTTGGCGGGAAAATCCCCATTTCTCAAAATTTTCAAATGGCAACCCCTATCTTTTAATACCTCATTCGAAAAGGCATAAAAAGTAGTGCATTTTGGCGCAATCAAGAGTCCAATATCGTTTTTCTAATTCGATATATCGAAAATCGAAGTTCGATTTAGACCATTTTTCGACCCTGAAACGGATCCTATCGTGTGATACATAATTCAAAAGCACATAAAAAACCAAGAATTTTAGTGCAAATAGGAAGTCAATACCTTTTTTCGCGGTCGAGATATCGCAAGTCAAAATTTAGTCTCTGGTTAGGGCTTACCTTAAATTTTGACTTGCGATATGTCGACCGCGAAAAAAGGTATTGACTTCCGGTTTGCACTAAAATTCTTGGGTTTTTATGTGCTTTTGAATGATGTATCACACGATAGGATCCGTTTTTCACAGGGTCGAAAAATGGTCTAAATCGAACTTCGATTTTCGATATATCGAATCAGAAAAACGATATTAGACTCTTGATTGCGCCAAAATGCACTACTTTTTATGCCTTTTCGAATTAGGTATTGGAAGATATGGGTTGCCATTTGAAAATTTTGAGAAATGGAGGTTTTCCCGCCAAAAATGTTAAGGTGCCTAAAAGTCGACTTTCGGTTTATTCGATTGTAAATTCGTATTTTTTTTCTTTAAAGTACTCTTCAAGTAGAGCATTTTACATGTGCAGTTTTTTGTTTTACGACTATGTTTGTCGGAGTTGAGAATTTTCGAAAATTGGTCCATTAACGAATTTCGACCTTTGATATCTCGAAAACGAAAAAAGATATCGACTTACGGTTTAAACCAAAATGCTTAGAATTTTGCCTTTTTTCAAATGAGGTATCACAAGATAGGGGTTGTTATTTGAAAATCTCGAGATTAGGGGGGTGCCCCCCCTGAAAACCCCCCAAAAACCAAATTTTGGGTTGTGGCTGTAGTTTTAAATGAAACTTTTAGTCCGAGTTACTATAAAACCGATTTCTCCAGATTTTTTTATTGCCACCCGTTCATGAAAACGATAGTGAGCAGGTTACGTGAAACAACCTCTATATTTATTTTTAGGTAATGAGGAGCTTGATGGGTTATACAAATCACATTATTGAAAACATAACAGGAAAATATAAATTCGAAATAAAATTCCGGGTAATTTTTGCGGTGTTTTCCACCCTTTGCACAAGTCGGATCTAGTGTTCCATGTGGTAGTTGTTTTCGAATTTGTATTGTTTTAATTAACTATTGACGGTTAAAATGCACATTAGACTCTCTGACTGAAGAGAAGATGCCGATTTTTTGAGGAACCGAACCCAAAGACTTAAGAACCACACATTTTACAGATAATTAATGCGCGAGGTTAAGCCAGTCACCATACAATATGGAGGCGTAAAAAATCATCCTAATTTCATTTTCACATTCATTTTTATCTGTGCAGAATAAGGTCATAAGAAACCTCGTAAGAACCTCTAAAATGGGGAAAAAATCAAATGATCAAATGCAAGAAAAATGCGCAGATGCGCCACACTTTGTGAACATTTATTTACAGCGCTGATATCGGGGTTGATTTTTCCCCTCCCTTCGAACGGTAGTGGAGAAAATGTCGAGAAGATTACAAAAAAGTTCATTAAAATCGGTCCAGTAGGTCAAGAGATATTAACAAACGAAAATATTTGCGTTTATTCTACTATCGCCGCAATTTCCATATGCGTGATTGCGGTGGTTATAGTTACAATAGATGAAAGGAGAAAGTAAAACTTGTTGAGGGAGACAAGAAAAGTTAAGACAATAGGGGTGAGTGGGGGGGGAGGGCGAAGGAAGGTAGGCCGATAGACGGGTACTAGGGCGGTGGAACAGGCGAAGCGGCGCGAGATTCATCATACGGAAAGGAAACACGGCGAGAAGAGAGAAATACACAGCAAGAAACGACAGAGAAAAATCAAAGGTAAAATTTAAATGTGGATGCGAAATGAGTGCTCTGAATTGCCATCCGAATTCCTATCCGAGCCTTCCGAATTGCTCTCCAAACCGATGAGAGAACAAGGAGAAGATGGCAAGTCTTCTCAAGAAAATAATATGAGAAGAATTCATACTGAATTGGCATCGTTCATAATGATAGAGGAAAAATGAGGCAAATTGTCCTCATGGAAAAACGCAACACTGAAAGGTCTCCGGGGTAGCATGCGTTCGGAAATGCAGAACAGAAAAGAGGTCCGTTTCCCCTCTCTGCGTTTTATTTTGTTCGAGAAGGGGTAGGCCGCTACCTGCACTTTAGTTCGACTAGAATACCCCTGATACGGGCTCTTCTCACTTTTCAATTGTCATCGTCTTAGGGTCCCTGGCCTTGACCCACTCTTCAGGCTGAGACAGAGACAACCTTTTCCAGTCCAGTATAAAATAAGTTTATCACCAATGAAGAACCTGGCATGAGAAATAGGTGTCGCTAGTTGCTGAAAACAATGTGTGTGCATACCGCAAACAATACCTATAGTATTTTAGATTGATTACACGCGAAATCGGGTTTCAAAAGTGAGCAATTTTTAATTGGTACTGTAGTGGGTAGGGGTCTTTTTATAGCTTGTGGCTGAAGAGACGTAGACAAGAGATACAAAAGGAAAACAGTATATTATTCAAACTAAATCTAAAATCACAAACTCGTCAACTCCAACGGCTGACAGTGATGTCCCTAAGACGCCCTGACAGTAACCTAACCTTAAAAATCGTACACTCTGAGCTCTGAGCTCCAAACCACAATTGAGAGATCACAAAGATCCAAATCTCAATGCAACTAGATGAGAGATCACGAAGATCCAAATCTCACCGGACGTCTCTCTGAGGAGTGCGACCATTAAGCTACTGTCAGTGCCTCTTATATAGTCCTCAAAATCCAGAGGAGGATCCATACGTCAGAGTAACCACTGATAACAAGACGCATAGAATCTGTAGATGTTTTGAGATAAAGCATCAACAAACTCCGAAATCTCGCTATCAATACTCAAAACTAACGCATTTAGCCCACCATAGATGCTGAGAAACCGCAGATTCATATCGACACAGCGCGCGATGTTTACGCGATCGCTTAAACAAAACACTTGACCGACAGTGTTGCCAGATGTATACTCCTAATATATTGCTATAGTGGGTATGGCATACGCCATCCCATTACTTTCCTCTTAGTTTAGATAAACAAAAAAACAATAACAAAATAATGACTTTTGCCCTACTCTGGTTTCCCCCCTTAAATAAAAAAATGAAAAATCGTAAACATCTGACAACCCTGCGGGTTGTGAAAACATGATTTGCTTCTTCGTTACAATTTTACCTTATTTTAATTTTTACAAAATTGATATCATATTCTTCCTCCATTGCTCGTCTTGAGTGAATCGCTCTTGTCCATTGAAAACCGTTGATAGATTGATTGCCAGAAAGTGCCGCCATTGAGAGAAGTAATGCCATCTAGTTCCAGTGCGTTGCTTAGGTTGTCCGATGATGATGTCATAGTCACGTGCAGTTGAAGATCGATGTCCAGAATCCCTGTAGGTTGAAATTGATTGAAATTTGAAGTCGAGTCAAACCAGTATAGCGCCGGCGAAAATCAATTGAGTGAGTCCGAGGCTGGAAAATGATGAATCAGCAAAGAGATGAGAGAGATGATCAGAAAAGTGACGAGAAAACGCCACCAGCTGAACGCAGTTGCGTTGATGCCAAATCGCTCCATGCTGCTTCGAAATTGATGTTTATTCAGCCGCACCACAGGATGAGTGAAGAATAGACTTTTGTCAGAAACAAAAGTCCGTGGTTGAGACTCCAGACCCGAACTGTTGACCAGGTTGAAATGATGACCCAGGTTGAATCACCAAAAACCGTTATTGCATAGTTGTCGTAACCAGGGATGAAAATGACCATCGTGAAAGCACCAAGCGACCCATCTGACAGCATTGCACCATTGAACCGTCCAGCAAGCTCCTCCACTAGGCAGCACCCCTTGCAAGATTGTTCCATGGCAAAGTCCAACGATGAATCTTCGACCTTAACCCTGGCCGGGACCCTTAATCGTGCGTCTCAAGACGTAAAAGGTGAATCGGGCACCACAGCTCACGATGACCTTGGACTGGTTGAAAGGTTGAGGGTCAGCTCCTCAGCATCCACCTATCTCGTGAAACGGGGAGTGTGGCCAGTCCACCCGCTTTGCATGAAATTGGATCCCAACATGCGATCACTCAAGAGCAGGACTTAGAGTACCGAAAAACAATAGAAATACACAATAAATTAATAACATGAATAAAAATAATACACAAAATACATAATATACACTTAGATATGACCTAAAATCCTAATCGCTATAAACTGATTAAATTTCGAAATAATTGAATATTTGCCCCTAATTTATACAGCAAATAAATATGAAATCAATACACTAAAAATGTACCCAAAAACGCCTCCACCACCCTCCTTTCGAATGGGATTCTATAATCTTTGACCCATCTATAATACGAGAGCAAATATGCCGAAACGAAGGAAAAAGCTCATATTCGCCCCTTCCTACTCTAAAAAAAACAACAATAAGATGCTTTTATTTTTTACAAATAAAATAAATTTGTACAAAAATCCCCCAAATAATCCCTAAATAATTTAATTTTTATTTCCACATTAAATGTTAAATAAAATAAATTTTAAAATAAATTATCGCTTCTAATAAAAACTGAACGAATATTCACAGTATATACACATCCAAATTCTCCCACTTTGATTATGATTTTAAATAAAAATCATAACAAGTGAAAATACTAAAAAAAACTCGATGGTTTTGAAATTAAATTTCCCTGTTTTATAAATGACTTACAAAAAAAAAAAAAAACTGGCAGGAATTGAAAAACGAACTTGAAACATATCACTTAAAATCCTTTCTCAGTGAAAAAAATATCATCGTTACTCTCATAACTTTTAATTTCCCCGACCTTTTTCTTCTTAAAATCCCCTTAACATCACCTTTCAATTTCACGCCTCTGCCGTGAATCTCATAAAACTTTTTACTTAGCCCTGAAAAATTGTTCCCTGTGTCATTATACCATGACCCGTCTGCATTGTTGTTATCACTTACTCCCATTTTATTTTTTAATTTTACTCCAATACCATGAATTTCAGAAATTTTTTGTTCCTCACAAGCCGGCTCTAATCGACCTAATGTCGACAAGACCGGTGCTGTATCAATCAATTGACACTCAGATGGTGTCAGATTTGCCTGCATGTCTTGATAATTATTCCCATCAAATGTAAACAAACTTGAACTGCCATGCAACACTTTTCCTCCGATTTTCTGCTCTTCACTCACAAATAGTATTTTGTTTTTGTCACACTTTTCTTCATCTTTCATCGTCGTCTTCCCCTCCCCCCTCTCATTAGAGCTACTATTGACTATCTTACTCATACTCACTCTTGACGCATCATCATACGCGCGCATGGTTTCAGATTTCGCGCCGGGACCGAAAGTTTGAGTCAACTCTAGATCACCGATCCAGCCGCAAAAATCTGAATAACAATCTTCGATACTTTCTCTCTGCGCTTCCTCTCCTTCCCAAATTCTACTCTTAAACTTAGCACTTACAATTAGAAAATTTTTAAGCCCATACTTGGAAATCGTAGGGTAACCTATAAAAACTTCTCCTGTGGCAGTTTTTGCTACGTAAGCCAAAGTTTCGGCCTCCAGCCCCCCTGTAACGTGCCTGTGTGTTTCACATGCATGCACGTCACCCATTCCGTGAATGTTGGTCGATGAAGGGTTTCGGAGTTATCAGTGGTCCCGAATAATTTTTATTCTTCAGAAAACTGGGCTTTTCTCTACACAGGAAAGACAAGTATCAGGCTTATGACGTGATACTTGTAGCTCTTGTCTGGACAACAGGTCAGCGAAAATTCGCTGGGAGATGAGCACACTCCACGTTGACAGATGGCGCGGCTTCTCAAATACATGTGTATGGCGATAGCCGTGCTGTCTGGCGACAGGGAGAAAGTGTGGCATCAGGGTGAGATTCAGCATCTCGCGTCCCGTGTGCATATTGTCCACTCGGAAAATCAGTTTCCGTGTAAAAATCTGATTGGTCGTGATGGGCATGTACGCGCGGGGTGAGAGAGGCTGAAATGAAGCCTCATGCGAATCTTCGAAATTTTCTGAAGTCAGTCGCGTGTGAGGGCTCCGCGAGGGATTCGCGTTTTGGTTTTTTATTGTTTTATTTGGGTTTTTGTGGCCGGGGCTCGCCGGCCGGGAGCTTGCGTTGTTTTGCGTTGTTTGTTGTTGTTGTTGTTTTATCGAATGTTTGGCCAATATAATAAGTGTGTATTCTATAATTCCGTATCGTTTTTCTATTTTATTTTATTTCATCTATATCTACCATTTTGAGTTATACCAAGTTTTGACACTTTTACCGAAAAGTGTCTGGTGGAGCTACCCCCCTATCGCTATCGCTAGTAGAAAAAATAATCGTTATAAATGGTGCAGGCCCCAACGGGTAATTGACGTTTTACCCGAAAACGACCTCGCCCTCTCGTGCCAAGCTGTTTTGTTTTAATTTATTAATTTTCCGAATCGGACGTGTTTCCAAGTTGTTTTTTTTCGTTTTGAAGTTTTTGAAGTTTTTTGTGTTTTTTTTTTTCTCTGTTTTGAAGTTCTCGTAGTTTTTTCGTGGGGTTTTTTTTCTCGTGTTTCTTTTTTGTGATTCTTGTTTTCGTGCTGAAGTTGTGATTGTGGTTTCGTAAATTTGCGGACAGTTTATTTTAATTTTATTTGTTGGTTTGCTCGTTTAAATTTTTCTTAAAATTTTTAATAATTTGATGCTCGCAGTTACGGGTCTTTTATTCTTTTTTTTCTGTCTTAACAACAAATAATGTGTGCTTTTAACTGCTAAATTTGTGAGTCGAAACACCGCGGTTGGTCATGGTTCGGTGGATTATTCGTCGACGATCCAGTGTTCTGTAAAGGTAAAATGATAAGTTAACTTACAACTTATCAATGACTCATTTCCACCATCATTCTGAAGAGCGGCGGAGGGACGCTCTTCTTTTTGAAGCGGCGCAACCTAAAACCAGGTTCTTTTCTTATAATATCGATGGTTCTTTGTGTGTCGGAGAGAGGGATTGTGTCAATGACTTTATTTTCTCGTTTGAGATGGCCGTAAGTAAATATCATTGGGATGATGAGTACACCATATATAAATTGTCTCTGCACTTGGGAGGAGCAGCTTTATCGTGGTTCCGAGAGAATAGAGCTAGTTTAGAACGATCAAGTTGGATTTGCGTAAGACGACATTTTCTGGAACGTGTTTATCCAGATTCGCTCCTCTTAGAATTTTTAATTTGTCACCAATTCTTTGAGGAAACGTGCAATGACTATTTTCAACGAAAACTATCTATTTTACCAGAATACTGTTCTGAAAACATTCGTAGTAGCCAGCTTGTGAAATGGCTCATTGAAGGTGTTCATCCTCACTTTGCCTCAGACATCAAGGCACTGTGCCCTAATGCCACGTTTGACGAGCTAGGTCATGCGGTAGTCACTGTGACAAATCATCAAACACCAAAATTTTCAATGGCGGAAGAAAATAAGAGCGAGGAACCATGTCAACTGTGCTTTGGTTTCGGGCATTTTGCTCCAGAGTGTCCTGATCATACTTGCCAATTTTGCCAGATTTTCGGACACACGGCCCTTGAGTGTCCGGCTTTCCAAAAATTTGCCTGTCAAATCTGTGGTAGTTTTAATCACCGCACTTCAGACTGCACTAAGGTTCCCGCCTTAATTTCGGAAATTGAACTAAAAGTTGCTAAGACTGATTCTGAAATAACATCAACGTCGAAAAAAATTCTAGGAGAGTTAGCAAAAGTAGGAGTTTCTGACAAAATTGACAAGGAGGGAGAGTTTCTGCTTCCTGCCACAGTCAATCAAATGCTTTCAATCAAGGCTGAAATTAAACAAGTCAAGCGAGAAAATTGTGCCTTTGCTTTTCCAGACCTATCAACTGTAGAACTTTGCTGGAACGAGCATCCCGTTTGTTTCGAAAAATCAAAAAAGTATCCCGATGCTGAGAATTCTATCTGTGTCGCAAATTAGCCTCGTGCTCACAATTTTCGGGGAGGTTTCCGATGGTTTCTTCGAGGAACTCAATTTTTTTAGGATAATTGGCCGGTTTTTCGCACTTGTGTTATTCGCAGAGTCGATTAAAACATTTGAATCCCTGAAATTTTTTTTGAGAGCCCGATGAAGGCAGGAAAGTTGGGACTTGGGCATTTTGGACTTCTTATCTACTTACGATCCGAACTATTATTATTCCTTAAAATTGTTGTTGCGACAATGCCATTTTTTTCATTTACTCGACACCGGGAGGAAATCAGAATCGGGAGGGAATCTTGGGAGGGAATCGGGCGACGCGACGCACTATGGTCTACGCAAGCCAGCTAGCTAGACAAAAGTCCCCTAATGCAGTTGCGGTGGTCAAAATTGGCAATTGGTTATTTTTCTGGTTTCTCGGCCGTCAGTGCAATAGAACATGCAATTTTCAGTCCGTTATCCTGCATTTTGACCGTTTTTTGAAAAAAAATCGGGTATTCCAATTTTTTGAAAAATCGACAAAATTTTGAGGGCCAGAAATTAAGTATGGGCAAATTTTTGGGAACTATCGTATTTTTTTCCTTATAGTGCTTGTTTAGTAGAACATTTTGCACCCAAAGTTTATTAAATTTGGTTCATTTAAAGGGGAGCAAAGACTTTTGGAAAATGGGTGGATATCGAACTTTGAACTTCGATATATCGAATACGACAAAAGGTATCGAACTTTGGTTTGTGCCAAAATGCTTAGAATTTTATGTTCTTTCTAAGTATGCAAAAAACATGGGGTCTCTTTTTAAAATATTCGATTTAGCCCCCCCCCCCGACCCCGTGACCCCCTCCCACACCCCCCTAAAATGAGGGGGGCACCCAACATAGCCAAACAGATGAGCCCCCTGAATAAAAAATATTGGCAGAAACCGATTCTCTAAATATGAATCAGGAAAAAAATTTGAGGGAGGTTGTGCGTTACTTTTGCCCACCCCTGTGTAAGATGCCAATATTTGAATGTGGAGGGTTCAGATAGTTGATGGTAGTGTGGGGGGGGTGTTCCCCGCTCAATATTTTTCTTGAGTCGGAAGTTTCAAGATCACAGAGAATCTATGTAGTGTAAAATTTTACGAGTTCCAAACGGTTTTCACAGTTATTATAGTTTTTTACTGTTTTGATGATAGAAGATTGTTCGTCCACGTCAACGGCAAAATCCCCCATTATCCGCTCAGTTCTCCAACGGAAAAAATTCATAACTTAAAAGGACGACAAAAGACGACATTCGCATATTGAAAAACGTGTTCCCAGAGGTCTTAGAAACATTTCCTTGCCACTCTAAGCGTGGGCATCCGTGGGCCGAAAAACGTAGGTGGCCTTAAAGCCTAAAATTCTCGTCAATTTTGAGTAAAATTGGTACCGACCTTATATACAGTCTCTAAAAACTCCAAATTATTGACTTAAATGAAATATATATAGATGAATGTATTCGCCTTATCATCAGGAAGGATCAACAAGTTCTAAGTTTGAACAAAAAATAAAGTAACTAAGTAAAAATCGTACTTTTTGTCTGGGGATTGCAAACCAATAGCACCTTAAAGTATACAAACACATCTTGCGCGCGTTGCTTTAAACGCATGTTGCAACCTTACCAAACATGATCGGTCGGAAATATTTGAGATACAGATGCACTAAGATATGGGGAATCACACTACGTTGTCAGATTTCCGTTTTACCGACCTCCAAAAATCGACTTTCGTCTAGCTAGATACCCATTGTAGACCATAGTTCGACGCCCCGACGCGACGGGGACGGGGATGGGGCTGGGACGCATAAATCGAAACCAGTTTACGGATCAGTAGACACTTTTTTTTCTCACTCTTTCAACCGTCAAACTATAATACATATGTTCATCTCTCTCGCACGGTCATACCCCGCTACCCCCGCGTCACCATCCCTTCCTACCAGCTGACCACCACCGATTTTCAACCATCATCCCTCGTTGTCCAACTCCTTTCTCTAAAGCGGTGTCTCCACCTGCGAATGTAAAAGTACTTTTTCAAAAGTAAAAGCGCGAATCGGTTGCTCCACCTGCGAATTCGAAAGTACTTTTGCCCGTCCCAACGGTGGCATCGATTTCATCGAGCGTATGCAGCGCAGCGCGTCATTTGAATACGCACGCACTTACAACTAGCGCAAGTGTTTCGAAGAGTTTTCTCAAAGTATTCTGTGCTAAAAGCTAAATTTTTCTGATAAGAATTGATTAAAAGGCCGTGGAAATTGCAACAAGTGTATTGAAAACCTGCATTCTAAAGAGGGCTTTTCCTGAAGCAATCATTTTTGTCAGTAATTTTTGCAGGTATAGGTCTCAAAAATAATCGATGGAATTTTATTTTTTATTATTTATCTTTTCGTCTTTAAAAAAAAAAAAAAAAACAAAAACAAAAAAAAAACAAAAAAAAAAACAAACTAGAATAATAAAAAGAAACTGGAAGGTTATAAGAGTAATTGTTCACTTATAGATAGGCTTGACAGGGCTCAATCTTCAAAATATGTGTCTAATCCTCGACAAGTATCAAATCCTCGACTAGTATCGAATCCTCGACAAATATTGAATCCTTGATACATGTCTAATCCTTGACAAATATCGAACTCTCAACAAATTTCGAGCCCTTAACAAATGTCAAATCTCCGACACGTATCAAATCCTCTTCAAGTATCGAATCCTCGACAAGTATCAAATCCTCGACAAGTATCAAATCCTCGATATGCGTCTAATCCTTGACAAATATCGAACTCTCAACAAATTTATTTATTTATTTATTCATTCAAAGTAATGGATCAAAGCTCAATATAAAATTACAGGTGTCGAACTCTCGACATCCTGGATCCTATGCCAAGTGTCAAGCCTTTGACAAGAGTCGAGCACTCGACAAGAATTAAATCCTCGATATGCACTTAATCCTCGACAAATATCGAACTGTCAACAAAGTCAAATCTCCGACAAGTATCGAATCCTCGACCAAAGTTGAATTCTGACAAGTATCAAATCCATCGTAAAGAGTCTAATCCTCGACAAATATCATACTCTCGACATCCTGGATCCGTTGACAATTATATTCACATTTTTTTCCCTCCCTCTAATTGTTCTAGCTAATTTTATCGAAGAAGAATGGACAACTGAGATCATGAAAAGATCTTCCAAATTCAAAAAAGAGGAACGGATCCTACTTTAGTCGCATTTGTTCGCTTTGATGACCGTCCTGAATTATATCAAAGATCTTTTTCATGACAGTTCCGTGACTTTGTTTAGTTTGTTTTGGTATTATCAGATTAATGTCATTTTCTAATTTTTTTTCTTTCTTTTTTACTACGACTGATCATGTAATTCACGAATCTACTCATTCTTTGGGAGTCGTCGGTTTTATTCTTGGCGGTCTTCGATTATTTTTTATGTGCTGTCTTTAATTATCATCGCCTAGTTTGCAACATTCGTACTTGTGCTGTTTTTCATTATCTTCCATCCCTAATTTTACTATCTAATTAGAGCTGCAGCAAGCTAAGTTGGCAACTCGTGGTCAAAGCAAATAATGAACAGTGAGCTTCTGCAATGCTGCTGAGTATTGGACGGTGCTCACCAATCATCGTCTTTAAGCGGTCAACTTAGCTTGCCACAGCTCTAAGTTCATTGAATAAGAATGAGCAAGTGGAATCATGAAAAAATCTTCCATTTCTTGACATTCTCCAACTGCATCCAGCTCTGTGGGAGATGACAAATCCTAATTACCGTAATGAGCACCTTTAAGATAAGGCTCTTGAGGAAGTTACGGCCCAGTTAAAAGCAGTCGGACTCATTGCAGATGAGGTCAAAGTGAAGGCACCGTTTACAGCAATAATAGACACTTATTTAGTTGAACTTAAGATAGTCTTCCGATCTGAAAC
The DNA here is from genome assembly GCA_011764245.1 of Trialeurodes vaporariorum. NCBI lineage: Eukaryota > Metazoa > Arthropoda > Insecta > Hemiptera > Aleyrodidae > Trialeurodes > Trialeurodes vaporariorum. The sequence goes on along the minus strand of VMOF01000369.1, from coordinate 33,853,315 downwards.
TACCGTTGAGTGTTTTATCGCAGACTTTGACTCCCAGTTGATTCTGAAAAGTTCACGAGACTGCCCCAAATACAGATAAGTAGGTTCTTTTGACAAACTGTGTGCATGAATGAAAGATTGACAAACAGCAGAGTCCATACCCATGCTATTTGGTTTGTCTGGAGGGCAATTTCAATGCTTACGTATCAAGGTTTTTAACTTATTTACTTATATTGGTGTTACAGACACAAAAGATGCTTGTTGTCCACTGCAACTAGGTTCTAAAACTACCTCAAACTCAGCAGTCCCTTTGACTGAAATACACCCGCTGAATGAGACATTTCATTGTAACCCACTATTCACTGGGGTGGATTCAAATTGGCACGCAGTTACTGTAAACAATGACTTAATGCTGCAATTTCTTGCTCCGCCCAAACTTGATCATAAGTTTACTTCTAAGTTACAGAAGAAGCTGGGGGTTATTGAGAGTTAACAGTGAATTTTGTCGTGAGTAAACACACACATCAAACTGTCACTTTCTACGTGGCAGGTAGGTTAAGTGGAGTGACATAGTTTGTTCGACTATTTTCCGATAAGATTTGCTTTGCGATGCGTCATGAAAATTTGGGAAAGTCAATGACGGAAATCAACTGCCTACCAGACAAACCAACAACGTGGGCAAAGATGTGGATTCACTGCATGGTAATCATTCATTTATGCACACAGATTTTTAAAGGAACATGCTTATCCGTCGCTTGAGGCAATATCGTTAACACTGCAAAATCATCAGAGGTTCAGCAATAAAACACTTACCGGTAATTCCAGATCAGGGTACTTTCTCGAGTTCAACTGTAAATAAATACTCTCATTGATTTAAACTGTGCCTCCACTTTTGCCACAACTGCTTTGTCTCCGACAGCTTGAAACTGAGCCAATATTTCCTCGGGAGCCGCAACTTTGAGAAGCTAAGTTTAGTAGTCAGGTTTTGTCACCTCTCACAGAGCAAAAGGCAGTTGGAGGATATCGAGAAATTGGAAGATGTTTGCAAGATTTTACTTGTCTTTTTTTAATGAACGCAATTAGTAAGTAAAATTAGAGGAGGGGAGAGATAATTATGAAAACGGCACAAATTGTCACGAACTGAAAGATACGAACTGTCAAACTAGATGATAATAATTAAAAGCTTGCAAATAAAAGAAGAATTACAACAAGTTGCTAATAAAGCCGATGAATCTCGAGGAATGGGTGGTTCTTGAATTAAATGAACGAGTAGTAATAATAGTGAACAAAACATAATAATTTAATTAGAAATGACACGGATAGCCTTTAAAATAAATACCAAAACAATGGAAATAGTGTAGAAAAAGGTCTTCGATGTATTTCCGGATAATCATCGATGCCTTCTAAAAGCCAAAAAGTAGGATCCATTCCTGCTTTTTACTTTAAAAGTAAAAAGCCAAAAAGCTAGCTTTTGCACCTTCCTCCACCTGCGAATTCGAAAGTACTTTCGAAAAAGTACTTTTGAATTCGCAGGTGGAGACACCGCTTAACCCTCTCTACCCCCTCCCCCGTACCGATCGCTACTAGCCACGCGCGCTTGGCGCATAGTATCTTTTAATTTTCCTTTCTTTCTTGCGTTATGGGTTATTCTCCTTTTACTTGTGTAAGTACTATCAGTCAATTAAATGAATGGGACTAATGTGAAATAGATGTGCTCGGCCGCTTAGCGCGTGAGGAACCACATATTTTAGTCCCTTTCTTTAATTTATTGCTGGTACCTCCAGACAAATTATATACTCTGTTCGGGATAAGATGTCCGATGAGAAGTCAGGTAAAAACGCACTATATTGCTACGCAGCAGTTCCTGGGCCGTCGATTCTCAGCCACTTCGTTCGCTGGAGACCGGCCTTTCAGACCCTTTTATTTGAAGAGACAAACCAACGTGAACTGACCAATTATACAGTCCTTTGAACGCCCACTCGAAAATTACACTTTTGCGGCATTCGCGAATTTTCGATTTTAAATTTAAATTCTACTCAACGCGCACAGAAAAATGATACCTAATGGCGGTTCAATATGTTATTTTCAAAAGATTTCGGCTTTCAGAAATCACTCAATAAGGAGTGCTAAAATTTTTGGAAACTAACATATTGAACCGCCATTAGGTATCATTTTTCTGTGAGCGTTGAGTAGAATTTTAATTTAAAATCGGTTGTTCAAAATTCGCGAATGCCGCAAAAGTTTAATTTTTGAGTATGGGCGTGCAAAGGATTGTATAAGTGGTCAGTTCACGGTATTTTCTCTTCAAATAAAAGGGTCTGAAAGGCCGCGTCTCCTGCGAACGAAGTGGCTGAGAATCGACGGCACAGGAACCGCTGCGTTGCAATATAGTGCGTTTTTACCTGACTTCCCATCGGACTTCTTATCCCGAACAGAACAGAGTATAGACAACGAGAGCCGAGAATTGAGAAGCAGTCGGCACTTCGGCAGCAGGTAGGAAGGGACGGCGATGCGGGGTAGCGGGGTATGACCGTGCGAGAGAGATGAACATATGTAGTCTGACGGTTGAAAGAGTGAGAAAAAAAAGTGTCTACTGATCCGTTTACTGGTTTCGATTTATGCGGCCGGGGCGGGATGCCCCTCGAGAAACGCAGGCCGACTGCGACGAGGTGGATCGAACGGACTCGGTCCCGAACCGCTAGGCTGAACGGTGTGGCGAAGAGAGCGGAAATACGGTTTCCCAAAAATTGCGTCTCCTTGTGGCTGGAGGGGCGCGGCGCTGGAAGGTGGGCCCTTGGGGAGGAGGAGCGTCAAACCAAACCAATAACCATAGTAATGGGCTCAAACCATGGAATCGAGCAAAAAAGAAAAAAACACTTTAATTTTTCGTTTTAAGGTAACATGTGGCACATCAATCGAAAGGTCTTGATCTGCTCTTTTAGAATCTTTAAAGATTTTTGAGAAATGATGAGCAGGATGGTCACAAGGGCCGATTCAAAAAATTTCCAAAAAGCCCCTACAACTCAAAAAATCGGGGGTTTTTGGAAACAAATTATTGGAGCAAAGTTGTCGCCAAGTGCCTCCTCTTTGCAATTTTTAACTTTTTTTTATACCTTTATTGGAGACTTTTTCGAGAAAACTTGAAAAATGTGTTTGAGCCCCCTTCCCAAACAAAAAAAAAAAACGCCCCAAGGGGCTATTGGGGGCTTTTGCAATTATCAAAAGCGGAAAAGGACATCGCACGTTTCTTATGGCGCGTGGACCCCACTCAAGGTGTACTTTTTTTTTGCAGAAATCGATTCTAGAGACCATTCTTAGCAAAAGTTCTCACGGGCCCAAAAAATTTCCATGTTAAGTTTAGCCGCTATTAAAGTTTGAAAGTTAGATCAGCACAGTTAGTGCATTCGTTTTTGGGCACACTGTAGGGAGTAAGCGAGCTCACCAAACGTTCGGCCGGCCCCGTCCCTACCTGTCACTAGACCGACGCACACGACCCAACCTCGGATTTCAAGCCTTTTCTCCCCTCTCTACCTCTCATCGTGCGTTTTTCTCAGCGCGAGCGTTGGGGGGGGGGGGGGGGGTGCAATTGCAGCTCTGGAAGATGGATTGTTGATTTGATTGTAAGTTTCACTCAAATGGCTCAGTGATACTGCTGAAGTATTTGGGTCGTGAAAACAATAGCATTTCACCAAAGGGGGGGGGGCAATAAAGATCTCGTGGAAATCCGATAAAAAATCGATCACTATGCCATCGATCAATATCACAACTTATTAAACCTAAGTCTCCAGTATTCAGTTATTAAACAATAAACCGTGCGAGAAGGTGACGGGAGAGGAAGTAGAAGCCGGAAAGCTAGAATATTGAATTGAAAATCACGAAAGTATTTACGACCAGTTGAGGCTGGCATAACAAAAATTAAATCGGGTTAAATAGGAGTAAGAGAGTGCAAAAAGACAAGGGAAATGACAACAAAAGAAGGAATGAATCGGTCGCTCGTAGGAACTGGAGGAGAGGGAGAGGAGGCGGTGAGGTGAGACCTGAGGTTAGGTCGCCGTCGTCGGTCGCATGGCAGGTAGGGACGGGGCCGGGCGATCGTTTAGAGAGTTCTCTCACTCCGCTACAGTGTGCCTAAAAACAAATGCACCAACTGTGCTGATCCAACTTTCAAACTTTAATAGCGGCTAAACTTAACATGAACATTTTTTGGGCCTGTGAGAACTTTTGCTCAGAATGGTCTCGAGAATCGATTTTTGCTAAAAAAAAAAAAAGTACACCTTGAGTGGGGTCCACGCGCCATAAGAAACGTGCGATGTCCTTTGGGGTCAATTCCCATACTGATTTTTTTTTTTTTTTTTTTTCAAATCATTTGGTTCAGTAGTTTTCGAGATAAATTCCTGATCCAGGTGGTCTTGGTACACCCGGTAAAGATTGCTAGCACTTTAAGCATACAAACCCTGGAAGGGCTGCTTTCGTTCGTTCTAAAAACGACACAAGTCATGCAGTACTTGTGCAGTACTTTTTAGACAGCCTTTGTATGTCAGTATTTACTGGTGATTTTGTTTCCTTTGTTTCTAATAGAACTTGGTCAAATACTTTTTATTAGTTTGCTCGTATGTGACTTACCTTTTGCATGAATCGATTTATACATTTTCAATTTACATCTGATTTTAATATCTTTTTCGATTTGCCTGTTTCAGCAAAGTTCTTGCTTGGGATCAAAAAAAAAAAACTCAACATGCGTTGATTTTTAAAGTAAGTCTGAATCAGTATTTCCCCTCTTTCTTTCTGTATTAATGTTTCTTATTTTTGTTCATGAAAGCAAATCCACCATTTTTTGTCATTGACTTGCAAATTAATTGTTTTAACAGAATGGAGCTGTTGCATACATATGTTATAGACAATTTTAGGATTGCTTCAGTTGTAAAACCTTCCAAAAATAACGATGGTAGCACTGAAAACTTAAATCCACTCCTAAACTTATGGAATGCTCTTAAATTCGGGACCGTTTTGGCGGTGTTGGGCACTCAAATTGGAGCAGTGGCGGACCGTGTATGGGGCCTTAGGGGCTGAGCCCCCCCACTTTTTCCCGAAGCAAAAAAAAAAAAAAAAGAGTTCTCACTTTCAAGCCCCCCCCCTCCCCCCACTTTTTTGACCCACGATCCGCCACTGAATTGGAGATTCCCATCTTAATTTCGTCACTATTTCTATACTTGGAAGTAAGATTCATAGAGTAATTAGTTACGAGTGGAGAGATTAACAGCCGATTGATGGTACGGTGACTTCTGGCGACATCGGAGCCAAAAGAAAGTCGTCTCTGATTGGTCACTCTTGAATGGAGTGACATGATTATTATATGGGGATCTCCTATTTTTAGTGTCCAACGCCGGCTTTACAGTCGCGTGTTTAGAAGCATTTTATGAGTTTAAGAATGGATTTTGTATGTTTTTAGTGCTACCATTGTTATTTTTAGAAAGAGGTTGATCCAGTTCCCCTAAGACCTCTTCGAGATACGTTTGAAAATGCCCAGTTTTTTAATTTTGGTCAACTGAAAAGGGGGAGGGGAACTCAAAGTTCCATAACTTTCGCCGTAATTAATATTGCGTCAAAAGGTGCCTATTTACAGAGCTTTTGATTGAAGTGTAAGAATCCATTTGGAAAAGTTTTAAATACATTTTTTCAACAAGATTTTTGGAGTCATAAATACGAGCAACGCTATGGAACTAAAAAACTCGGGATTTAAAAGTCAAAGTTATGTTCTTTTCAAGGTAGATGGAGAACAGGTATGGACAACACTCTGAGGTTGGCTCTGATTGGTTGTGAAAAAAGCGACTCCGCCGCCATTTTTCTGACCGCGCGATTCAAATTTAGAAGTCACTTCGTGAAAAGGAAAATGAACAACGTAACTGACGATGTTAATCTATTCTATAGTCACAACATTAAAACGTAAAGATAAAAATTACATTGCATTGTTCAAAGAAATAAAGTATTGCCTCAGATAAACTTCCCCTTCAAACCTAACCTCAAACAACAATGCAAGATACACGGAGTAATTAGGAGCCAAGATGGCGGCGAAGTCGCTTTTTCCGAAGTGGCCACACCCCCTGAGTCGAGTGTTGTCCATACCTGTTCTCCATATACCTTGTGTTCTTTTGAATGACGCAAACCGCAATGTGGGTAATTGATCTGTGCAAACGTTATAAGTGCTTAAAGTTGCTAGGGTCCCTATATACTATGAGAGTTGCGCCATTGCTGAATCCATTTCTGATTGGCTCTCAGATTTAGGCTGCCAAGAAACCTCCAAGAGGCAAAATACAAATGGCGGAGGGTTTGTTTACTTTTCGCGAACTCGCTGTCATTACACATTTGAAGTAACAGTGACCGCGGTAATTTTTGTGAATTTTTCCTCTGCTTGAATCTTATTACGGAGAACATTACCTCTTTTAATAACGACCGTTATTGTCGAGAATCTGAATCTAACCTATAAGAGATAGTGAAATAGTGGCAACAGTGCAGAGGCAAATGGCCATCCGCCATTTGCACTTTGCCTCTTGGAGGCTCCATTGATCCGCTTCTTCTTCTTCATTTTGAGAGTCTTGTCGCAACTCTCATAGTATATAGGGACTCTAAAAGTTGCCACTTCCGGAATCACGGCGCGGTCAGTGCATATTTTCAGTGGCACGCTCTGGGCCCAATAAATGTACGGTACGCACTGTCCTCGGCTCCAAGTCCGCCCTAAATTAAGTAGGTACTTCAATAAGCGTCGGCCACCAGCTAACGGACCGCATCGGACCGTTTTCAAATGGCGAAACCTCAAAACTAACCTCAAAATAGCTCTTATTAGGGTGGGTTCAAACACATTATACAAGAAGCGGCGAGAATTGAAGCCTGTTATTGACATAGGCAGGGCTTCCCCGCTCGGGGGTATGAACCAAATTAACGTTGCGGCTTATGGAGCCGAGACATTAAACTGTTTCAAAAGAATGTTAATTACTTTTAGTTTTCAAAAGTACTCAGTTATGATATGCAGCTTATGCCAAAGTTGAAATCAATTTCAATTTTTCAATTGACGAACTTACACGCAAGTTTCGGTCAATTTATCCGCTAGATATTTACGATAAAAAGTACGGCAATTGATCCAAATTTTCAGTTTAAATGTATGTTACATTACACTGTGTAACATACGTGAGACTCGACATTGTTTTTCGCTAAAATCATTGACTAAAATAGGTTTGAAGAGCGAAGCTCCATAAGAGCTAATGTTAAATTGGTTCATACCTCCGCGCGGCAGGGCATCGGACCGCAGAAAAAATCGGTTCGGGTTCGGTTCGCGGTTCACACTTCACGAAAAAAAAGGTTCGCGGTTCGGTTCGGGTTCACGCGACTTTCCGGACCGCTCCGAACCGGTTCAGACATTTGTGAACCGGTTCGGAGCGGTTCGGTTCGGAGAAAATTTGGTCGATTTTGAATATTTTCTCACTTCAAACCAGAATATTTTCCCCTTCTTTCTTTTCTCAGAACATTACTGTTACCGTGACTACCTTCGTTTTCTCAAAATGCATTAGCCGCAGTCTCACGTAGAAATCACCTGGTTTGTAGCAAGTGGGCGCTGACTGCAACCCGCGTATCACGTGACTCGGCATGCCACAGACTTTTGAGACCCTCATAACTTCAAACGAATCAGCAGACCAATCAACGTTCAGTTGCTTCAAACTAGTTTAGATGCGTGACTCTGTGTAATCTTTCTATGCGAAAAGTTTGCGATTTTGAGATCCATCGAGTACTTACTCAGTACTCACAGAGTAAATGCTCAAACTTTTTGCTCTTTTCCCTTTACAGGTTTTTTTTCAAGACCTCGTTTCTAAGCCGTTGAACCGGTTCGAACCGGGTTCAGCCAGTCGGTTCGGTTCGGGTTCGGGTTCTCCGCCTCAGTGGAAAAAAGGTTCGCGGCTCGGTTCGCGGTTTGTAAATTCAGCGGTTCGGAGCGGTTCGCGGTTCACGGTTCGGTTCGGTCCGATGCCCTGCCGCGCGGGGAAGTGCCCTGCCCATCATCCCGTGTCAAGACCGGCTTCACTTTTCCTCCGTGCAAAGAGATAGCAGGGGCCATTCTTCTTCTATAATGTCTTTGGGTGGGTTAGAGAGGCTCGAGACCCGCCCCAAGTAACGTAAAGTTGGAAGCGCACCCAACATTCCGATGTGCCGTTAAAGAAATGTGAGGTTAGAATCGCCATTTTTAGGTACGACCTAAAGCCCGTTTGTACCCAGAGACAATATATAATAGAGACCACGCACTAGCCGTGCGCGCGGTGGCTGACTTATTTTTCGGGACACCACAGGAATTAACACAGGTAGCATGAGAGTGCACCATCCAACACGGTCCATACGTTGACTGATGCAATTTCGGTGCTTCTGGTTTCACTGAACAAAAATCTCAACGATGTTTCTCATCAGTCAACATATGGACCATGTTAGCGGTGTTCTGTTGAGACCCCGAAAAAAAAAGTTGCCACCGCGCGCAAACATGGGCAAGATAGATAGTGCGTGGTCTCTATTATATATTGTCTCTGTTTGTACCGCACATTTATTGGGCCTTGATCCCTTGGTCAAGGTAGATGGAGAACAGGTATGGACAACACTCTTGAGATTGGCTCTGATCGGTTGTGAAAAAAGCGACTCCGCCGCCATTTTTCCGCTCGCTACCGCGCGGCCCCCTGCAGACAAAAGAATATTCTCAGAATATTCTCAGAATATTCTGATCGGATCAGAATATTCTGAGAATATACTTTTGATACACTCCTCAGAATATTCCGCTGGAATATTCTGGGAATATTCTGAGAGAAATATTATCAGAATGTTCCACCCAAAAATTTTTTGATTTTTTTTTTTTACTATTCCATAGGACCATTCCCATATGCACTGTGGATTTTTGCACTTCCCCTTAAAATTTTTTTGCACCATAAAGGGCATCATATTAGACTGAAAAATGAACATTCACCATAGAATATTCTTAGAACATTCTGAGAATATTCTTAGAACATTCTGAGAATATTCTTAGAATATTCTAAATGGAATATTCTGAGAACATTCTGAGAATATTCTGAGAATATTCTCCTCGGAATATTCTCAGAATGTTCTGAGAATATTCTCAGAATATTCCGTAGAAAGTTCTAGAAATTTTTTCACAATACTTTCTGAGTACATTCTAAGAAGAATTTCCTCAGAAAGTACACTGACAAAATCTTACATGCGATTCAAGTTTTCCCGCCCCCTCCAATCCTTTGCGATTCTTGATTTCTACAGCATCGCCTATAGAATTGTTTTATAATTACTTTTTGCTTCCTTTCCGTAGCAAATTAATGGAGCACTTACAGGTGATCTTAAGAAGAACTATGCTTCCATTTTAGACGAAAATTGATCAGTGAAGAGCTTGGGATAGGTAGCGGAAATGGGCAATTCTTCATTAACGAACGCAGTGAAGAAAATAAAACTGGAAAACAACAGATTTCAAACTTTTCGACAGAATAGCATGAGGGTGATGGCGGAAAACCATTCTTCATAAATGGCTCAGAGGGGGATATTTGCAGAGCTTCTAGAAAGGGGGGGGGGGCGATCCAGTTCAAATAGAACAAAGTAAGTGAAAAATTGTTTGCAAGAAATTTAAGAAAAAATTGATTATATCAATAGACTAACCTTGAAAATTATGAACCTACATTACCTGACAAAAGGCTAGATAATTACATTTGTATTTATAAATAAAGACTACAATTTAGTAAATATTGACTGTTAAATTATTTGACAGTAGCGAATATTTCTGACATTTATTCATAATAAATTTGAAACACAAATCACAGATACAATAAACTACCTAAGAAAGTTTACAAAATACTTCCCATCATTGGAACAGTTGTCAAAACAATAGAGAATCAAACGATTAAATGATTGCATGACACATGCTTTTTATTTGATTGTGATAGACTAAACTTTAATTTTTACTGACAGTCTACATAAATGGACAAGAAATAAAATTTATTTCTTTTTGGTCTCGAAATTAAGACTGGATTTGGACTGACTACAAGAAATAAATAACTTAGGTACCACCCACCATTAGACTAGTGGTCAATCAAAACAAAGTAAAATGATTGACTTTTGTTTGAAGCTACTATGAATGATAGCAAAGATGGAAAAATGAATCACTTATGTTATTCAACAAAAAAAAAAAGATTTCTTACAACATCTACTTGAAGAATGTTCAATGGATTAATTAACAGGAAAAAATGAGCGAAGGAAAAAGTTATTAATCATAAAGGATAAAATAAAAGACTTTCTGAAAATTATTAATCCAGCTCTTCACTGGAAAAACAACCCTCATCGTTTTCTGAAGTATCACCATACATTAGCAAACCAAAATAAGACATATTAATTCTGTTACTATTCTGGTGTATGTGTCTTCATCCGAAAGTTCACCAGACTCTAGGTAAAAAAGTAATGTATTAATTAACAGCTGATCAGAAGGAGAGGAAAATATGACCCCATATAAAATCGCTTCCGAAGTTAATAATAAGTCCTCTTGATTGTCAATCTTGAATAAGACTTTACTTTAGAAAAGAGGCATCAGGAAATGTTATTTTTCCAGACCAAGTGTACAGTCTGCTCAACAGCCATCACACAGAAACCTATTGCAGACAAACAGAAAACATCACAATTTACATTAGGATATGAAAGGAACTTATTAAACACTAGGTGCTTTTGAAAACCAGTGGTAATTATTCTAAGAAAACTAAACAGTATCAAAATTAAAAGCATTTGTTGGCCCATCATAATCAATCCCAAGGAAGATGTGTAACATCTACTAGAAAATAATACCTTCTGAAACTTGAGCGGATGTATTCACTGCTTAAGATATACCTATGCTTTCATTAGCCATTTGTTAGAAAGAACAGAAGGTATTTGGCACTGGCACCGGATTTCGCCAGTAAATCTAGTGGAAAAAATAGGTCTGGAGCAGAAACATTTTAAGTATCCGGTTTTGACGAGTAGCGGACAGCTGTGCCTGCTTCCGAATTGCATCAAAAGGCTCAGTGGCGGATCCAGAAAATTTTTCTGGGGGGGGGGGGGGGCACGCCTGTGAAATTTTGAAATTTGAAGCGTTGGTGGAAGCAATTTCGGGCTATTTTCTATTGAAAAAAGGCAAAATTTGAGGCCTCTAGGGGGGGGGGGGGGGGGGCACGTGCCCCTGTGCCCCCCTCGTGGATCCGCCACTGAAAAGGCATCGGTGAGCGGTTGGTCAGAGCCAAGTTTTGAATCGTTGCTACCTTTCACCAATGTGCTTTAACGCAATATGGAAGCAGGCACCAATACTTGTCAGAACCCAAAACGCAAACTGCTTCTGCTCTTACAAAAATAAGGAAATCTTTACCCACCTAACTCTCAGCAAAGATAACGCTGCCATTTAACGACTTCGCTTCTGTCCTGAACAATTCAACATCCACTGCTCCTTCCATTGTTTGTGGTGCTGAAAACAGAACAAGACATTAGTCAATCAGGGAAGGTAGTATATCAACACTGCTTCTACAAAGAAATAAATGAGTTTTTTGGCTAAGCAAAGAAGTAACACTTTCAGCTTTGATTGTTAACTTTCTCAGTAAGTGACATAAGTAGATGCAGAGTAGAAAAAACATACAACCCAGAATGATAGCCTTCATGCCAGTAATGAACAGACAGCCGTTTTCATTACATTGAAACGGAAACGCGCAGCATTTCTAAATCTTTTATTTGTTTCATCTGGCCCAAACTACTATGCTGGTAGAGATAGTTTCAGAAGTGTAGGTGCACCTAGACCATAATCTTTGGTGAATTTATTAATTTCCATTCCTTCAAGTCAAGACAAAACTTGCCTTTGACTTTGAGCTTTTGATTTCAAAGCGTTCCTAAATAAAAAGCCAATGTTTAATGAAACGACCTCTACTATGAAATCTTTGGCATAGGTGGAAAGGGACTTTTCCTTAGTATTTATGTACGGCTCGAAACAGCAGAGTACAAGGTACTTTGCGCTACACCGAACGCTCCAAGAAGCCTCTCATTCACATGAAGCCCTGCTTGGCCAATCCTTCACAATTGTGTTGAAGTTTCAAAAGTTGATGGATGGAAGACAACTGATAGTTGGGTGACTTTGTACAAAAAAGACCTACTTGACTTCAGCAGCTGCCATTTTCTCTAAAAATTGCGACTGTGTTAAAAAAAGACGAATGCATTAAACGATGCAATAAGTTGACGCGATAGTTCATGCAGAGAGATAGTACTTTTGCTTCCACCTCTTGAACACACGAGATAAGATTCACCATTAATTTTTTTCATCAAAACTTCTCTCTCGAACGCGGAGAGGAAGTGCATACTGATAACATAGGACCTGGTATAATGTAGGTGACAGAGGCAGCAACAGGAGAGCCAGGCTTTGAAGTCTGTGGGTAGGCATTGCCGAGAGCAATCCTTCTGTACTTTTTTGATAAAAGAAGGGGTGTTTCTTCTTTGCTACAAACGTCATTGGGGTATCCAAACTTTGCCCATTTTTGAGATCTGCAAATTAGTGACAGAAAAATGGAATAGTGGACTCATGAAGGAAATGAAACTCACGGAGAAAAAGTAAAGTTTAGTGCTTATTAGGGAGGCCGTAGCAAAAAAATTCGTCGGTGAGCGGTTGATTAGCAAAGAGTTCGGACTCACAGCTTACCAACCGCTCCCAGATGCGTTTCAGACATAGGCACTCTTATTTAGATGCGTTTTTTTTCCCATCTACTGCACTGATCCAGCGAGAATTTAGCTGGGACTGCACTGATCCATCGGTCCGGCGAACCGTTTCTGTCAATTCGTACGATTTTGCTTGAAGAGGTTAGGTTCGCCCATTTGTAAACACAGATGTAAACAAAAAAGGCCTATCCAGCGGACGCCAAGCGGCCTCAGAAGACCGCTGGGACCACTTCCAGCTGCTGGCAGCGAATGGAATCCAGTGGAATTGAGAGAAACGGTTTGCTGGATGCCAGCCGCTGCAGCGGATGGCCAGCGGATGGGAAAAAAAACGGGTCTTTTGTCAGCACCTGATGCTCAGAAGATGTCAGCTTTACACCTTCAATTAAAACAATGGTAATACTTCTGGCAAAACTCTCAACATAGCTCACTCTGAATTATTCAGAAAGATTGAAAAAGGCATTTGCAGTGGCTCTTATGAAAGCATCATCAACATTCTACTACTAACTTAATGGCACTGTTAGAAGTTAGAAGCTGACATTTCCATGAGAGCAAAAGAACCGTCAAGACTAAATGTTCTGAACCTACCAAAGCAGGTTTTTTTTCCAACCGCACCAAACGATCTAGAACTTACTATGCACCAAAAATCCAGCAATCCATCGAAGGGTTTGTGGCAATATCCAATTCAATTTGAAGAGGTTCGGAAAATTGCCCTCAGTAAACAAAGGAGCCCATCCAATCAGACTGCTTCAGAGACCACTGGATCTATGGTCATGGTCATCAGATGAAGTCGATCTAGGAGCCATCACTGCCATCAGAATTAAGAGTTTGTTTGATTTCGATCTAACACAAGAATCAATTGATAGATGAAACATAAGATCGGAAAATAAACTCCATGGTTTGATCATTTCCTCAGACATTTGGCGAGATATACATGTAGCTTATACAAAGGGGTTTAAATGCATCGCAGAGAGACTTGCTCTCCTCACTTGATGTTTCATGACTGTCTGCAAAGACCTCCATCGCTGAATCAAAACGGATAAATTGAGCTAGGAGAGGAATGTTGGAACGAGAATTAAAAGCCTGTCTAAATCTGAGAAAAATAGATACCGACCGGGAAAAATCAAAATTTAGACTGGAAGACAAATATAATCACAGTAAATGAATGAGAAGGCGGAAAGAAGCAACTTACCAGAAGAAATCTAGAATTTCCTGTGATTAATAGACGTTCTCTGAGTCCACTAACGCCATCATTAAAATCAAATACTTATTAGAGAGTAACTTCACTTTCATTCCGAATCGGGTCGACAATAACTTTAATATCAAATCACGAAGAAATAGTTGGACACCGAGAGCATTCCAAGCAGGTTAAAAGCATAAACAAAACCCAAAAAGTTAAAAACTCAACCTCGAAAAAAAAGGGTAAACAATATATGAAGAAGACTGAAGATGGCGATTCAAAAAAGTCGGTTACAAGTTCCCGGCCAATGCAAAGATTATGTACGCTCAAAAATAGTCTTTGACCAGTACCGCAACACTAGAGCGCTCCTCGCCCTTTACGGCCATATCGCGCAACATCCTGGCAACGATTCTCCATTTCCAGTCGACCCCCCCCCCCAACCAATCACCTACCGGGTGGAAAAAAAAAAAAAAAAAAAAAGGTGTATCTCCATACTTTCCAGTTGCCCTTCCGTGAACGACCGCCCCCCCCCAACCCATCACCAACCGGAAAAAAAAATTTAAAAAAAAAAAAAATTGAGAAAATATGCTCTGTAGAATAGTCCACTTGGAATATTCTCAGAATATTCCCAGAATATTCTTTACTGCAGAATGTTTTTGAAGATTAATGTTCAAGTCAGAATATTCTGGGAATATTCTCAGAATATTCTGGCTGGAATATTCTGATGGGAATATTCTGAGAATATTCTCATTCCGGGTTTGTCTGCAGGGCCGCGGCGCGATTTGGGTGGGGCCCATGGGTCCAATCGGATTTTTTGCTGTATTTTCGTCATTTGTCATCCAAATCGAATACCACGAGCCACTATTGGGTTAGAATTAAATTTCCTGCACTTGTTTAATTTTTTTTTTTCAAACAGTTACACATTCAAAATTTATGAGCAAAAGAAAGTTTTGCCTCCGTTCCCCCAGGAGCCCAACTTTTTGGGGGTATCTTCGTTTTTTGAATCTCCTATGGGTTAACTACAATATCCCTAAAAGTTTCAATTTTTTTCCAGAAATGAATAATTCTGCCATTATTGTCAAGTTAGCTATACCCCACTGAAAGTGAAACGAAAATTCTGTTTCGGAAATGCCACCCACCACCCCCGAACCACAAAATGCCTCAACCCCCCTCCCCTCCCCTCCCCCAAGTGTGTTCTGATGAGGATTTGAAACATTTATCGAGCAAGCAAAGTAATATCAACGACGCGATGCGACGTGAAGAGACTGTTAAAAATTAAAATGGCAAGAGGCAGGACCGAACCCACTCCCGATGCCGGTACGAAGATATCGCACTCAGCTACGCTAACCAGACGGCCACCGCTCGAGAGAGAGCGGAGGGCCAAGATTTATAGTCCAGTCAAATTAGACGAAAAAAAGGCCCGTGCTGGAAATAATTCATAAAGTTTTTATATTTTGGATATAAGCTCACTATGGGGAGTAGATTTAAGGTCCATTGAGTCTACCAATTTTTCGGGGGTGGAACCCCCCCTTTTCCTCAAAAAATCAAAAATAATGCCGACTGTGCGATGGTTTTTGGCAAATATCACAGAAACCGTTCGTCTGACGACCAAAACTTACTGGACTTCAATGAAAGAACAGTAAATTTCCTATAAGATGACTCTTCTTTTGGATCGCTACGATGTATCGTTCCGGAGAAAATTGAAAATTTTCAATGGGTAGGAAAACCAAAAATTTTCAAAAATATCAATTTTTCGACCAATTTTTGTGAATATCTTGCGAACGGCTCGTTAGAGACCAAAATTTATAAGAACCAATTTGAAAAACCATACAATTTTACGTAAGGTGAGTATAAAACAAATCATGAATAGTGTTTGGTTTTTAAAGTATTCAACTTTTCAAAGTCTGGGACAAAAGTTCTCCAACCAGGTATATGTAGTGGGTTTAAGGGAAATGTTGATTTGCATTCTCTGAGCGCATCGTTTTCTCAGGAATGTTCACTAATACCGAATAGAATCTTTTCTGTCACAATTTTTCAATTTTTCAATGCACCGGGGGGGGGGGGGGGGGTCATGGTCAGTGGTCACCCCTCCCCCCGCACATTAAAAATACTTGGTGTGTACTAAAAAATCCAACAGTTAATATTAAATATAAAAAAATTTTAATGTACGGGGGAAGGGGTGGCCACGCCCCCCCTTCTCACCCCCTTCCCCAGCCCCACCCACTCCCACACCCACTCCCACACCCCCTCCCCCAACCCCGCCACCCTATATCCACCCCTCCCACCAGTTCACAAATTTTCCGTGAATTATAGTCATCCGGCGCGTGTGTCGTTGATCAATTATGAGCTTTCGTCGATTCCTCTCTCTTTATTCGATGAAAAAGGGCTGATGCGGAAAACCAAGAAATCATCTCTCTATGAAGTATTCAACAGCGTTCCCGAAAAAGAAGTTGACTTAAAAAATAGCTCATCTGTTTTAGACGGAGGAAGCTTGTTGCACCGAGTGATTTGGCCAAAAGAAGGCACCTTATCAGATATTCTTTCATCTTACGTCCACTTTATTCGAAAAAAATACGGTCACTTGGTCATTGTTATTTTTGACGGTTATTCTGACAGTGAAAACAGCACAAAAAGTATGGAACGCATGAAACGTTGCTCGAAAATAAAACTCCAGAGATTATCTTTGATGAAAATACTCCTTTAACGAATGTAAATAAAACCATATTAAATAATTTAAAGAATAAAGCCTCCCCCAACCACATTACCCTATACCCACCCCTCCCACCTTCACAACGGCGTTTCAAATTTTCCGTGAATTATAGTGATCCGGCGCGTGTGTCGTTGATCCATTCAAAACAGCGACAAAAAAAGCTTTGGCTAGAGACATTGAATGAAAGAAACTTCGGCGAACTTTAAATTTTGAACTTTCTTCCACATTACCCATACGGGGTCAAGCTCCAGGCGCAATTTGTTTTTGAGTCGTTTCCCGCGGATGTCTAATCCACTGATTGGTTCCTCGCCTTGTTTTAACTGATTCCTGACTTCTGAATATCCATCGTCCGTTTCATTCACGCCATCTTCAAAATGTTCTTCACAGTCAGAATAACCGTCAAAAATAACAATGACCAAGTGACCGTATTTTTTTTCGAATAAAGTGGACGTAAGATGAAAGAATATCTGATAAGGTGCCTTCTTTTGGCCAAATCACTCGGTGCAACAAGCTTCCTCCGTCTAAAACAGATGAGCTATTTTTTAAGTCAACTTCTTTTTCGGGAACGCTGTTGAATACTTCATAGAGAGATGATTTCTTGGTTTTCCGCATCAGCCCTTTTTCATCGAATAAAGAGAGAGGAATCGACGAAAGCTCATAATTGATCAACGACACACGCGCCGGATGACTATAATTCACGGAAAATTTGTGAACTGGTGGGAGGGGTGGATATAGGGTGGCGGGGTTGGGGGAGGGGGTGTGGGAGTGGGTGTGGGAGTGGGTGGGGCTGGGGAAGGGGGTGAGAAGGGGGGTCGTGGCCCCCCCTTTCCCCCCGTACATTAAAAATTTTTATATTTAATATTAACTGTTGGATTTTTTAGTACACACCAAGTATTTTTAATGTGCGGGGGGAGGGGTGACCACTGACCATGACCCCCCCCCCCCCCGGTGCATTAAAAAATTGAAAAATTGTGACAGAAAAGATTCTATTCGGTATTAGTGAACATTCCTGAGAAAACGATGCGCTCAGAGAATGCAAATCAACATTTCCCTTAAACCCACTACATATACCTGGTTGGAGAACTTTTGTCCCAGACTTTGAAAAGTTGAATACTTTAAAAACCAAACACTATTCATGATTTGTTTTATACTCACCTTACGTAAAATTGTATGGTTTTTCAAATTGGTTCTTATAAATTTTGGTCTCTAACGAGCCGTTCGCAAGATATTCACAAAAATTGGTCGAAAAATTGATATTTTTGAAAATTTTTGGTTTTCCTACCCATTGAAAATTTTCAATTTTCTCCGGAACGATACATCGTAGCGATCCAAAAGAAGAGTCATCTTATAGGAAATTTACTGTTCTTTCATTGAAGTCCAGTAAGTTTTGGTCGTCAGACGAACGGTTTCTGTGATATTTGCCAAAAACCATCGCATAGTCGGCATTATTTTTGATTTTTTGAGGAAAAGGGGGGGTTCCACCCCCGAAAAATTGGTAGACTCAATGGACCTTAAATCTACTCCCCATAGTGAGCTTATATCCAAAATACTAAAACTTTATGAATTATTTCCAGCACAAAACCTAATTTGACTGGACTATTACCGTACATGCCGTTGTAGCAGGGGACACTCGTTGATTGTCAGCTCTGCGCTCAAAATCGCGCTCCGATTTTTTTTTTTTTTTAAACCGCTGCCATTCCGCTATTCCGCACTCGAAATGGATCAAATAATAGCTCAAATGAAAGCTAAGAGTTTGCTTAATCTTATTCCAGTGTTTTCCAGCATTGGTTTTGACCGTAACACACTTTTTTTTTTTACTTTTCTGCCGCGTACGGTCATACGGTAATTTTTTGAATCGGCCGTAGGCCCTGAACGCGTTTTTGGGAAAAAAGTCAGGTTACGTTTTTTGTACCTCTCGTTTAGTAGAACAAAACCTGTACTCAGATTTTTCTTACTTCCCCTTCTGCTGCTCAGAAGAATTTTTTTTCTCTTTTGCATACAATACTTTTCGCGCAACTTTGAGCTTTCATAACTTGAAAACGAAGCATTTTCGGACTATGGTTCATACGAAATTTTTTTGTTCGTCCAGACCTCCCGAATGACCTCTGAAATGTATGCTGGAAAGAACTGGACCACCCTGTATTATACAGGCTGTATAACGCATGACGTACATATATTGCATTTTTATAATACACAGGGTGTTGAAAAACTGTTTCCGAATATTTCAGGGGCGGATTTTACAGGTCAAAATAATACTTTTTTCCCCTATAAACATAGGTCCGAACAAGCCCCCCTTTTGAGCTACAGCTTACCAAATTTTAAAAATTGACGGTTTTTTTGGAATAGCGACCACTATTATGAACCAATTGCCCTAAAAAGTGGTGTCCTGAGGTAATTTTATGTGTTGAGTCCACTAATGGCCTCGAGAAATTCAGAAATTGGGTCTGACCGTACTTTCCACGCAATCTTGTACCTTTAACGGCACCAATTTTATGTTACGGATTAAAAATTTGAAGAATAAATACCGAAATCAGATGCGAAAAACCCTTAAAAAGAGTTTTAGTCCTCCTTGTTTCTTTCCATACGACGCGTTTCAAGCGAGAAAGTCGCTGCACAGTGTACAAAAGTCAGCGCTTTTACCATGAAAAGCGGCAGTGAGCATGCAACCCGCCTCTCCGCTGCTTCTTCCGCTAACATAACCTTTTATGAGCTTTTTCCGACAAAAATGGAAAAATGTGTTTCGAACACCCCCCCCCCCTCCTCCCTTGACACCAAGATTTGCCCTACTAAAGGTCATTTGTTGCGTTTTCAGACTAATTTGACCAATTTTGTGTCTCTTGCCCCCCTTGACAATTTTCGGACCTCCGACCACCAACACCCCCCCCCCCCCCCAGAAAAATTCCTGGCTACGTAACTGCCTCAGTGTTTAACATTTCGTGCCTCCTCTTTAGAGCTGACATTTATCTTTTGTTTCAGGAAAATAATTAGAACTATTGGTGAAATGACTGCTATGAGCCAAGAAGCAATGCTTGTCAATACCAAACTAGTTGTCCAGGGCTTGGAAGCCCTGAAAATCGAACATAATTCAATCCTCAATGGACTTCAAGAAAATAAGCAGGAACCTCCCATTGCAGAGGAAAAAAGGCACTTGGTCCTCAAATCGCTCAATATGATAGAATTGGGTCTCGATGAAGCCGAGGTAAGTCATATGGGCTTCTATAAGATTACTATGACAACATAAGAATCCTGTAAGTAATGACACTTGAAATGAATTGCCAAGCAAGTTTTAGAGAAAGGAGTAGAGCGGTTGAGTTCTACAGCTCATTTTAGTTGTGTTTTTTAAAATCGCGTGTAATCTGTATCTCAGGTTGCGTTTTCTGACTTGGCCTGGGCGGCTACCGCCACTTATGATCCTGTAAGTAATGACACTTGAAATGAATTGCCAAGCAAGTTTTAGAGAAAGGAGTAGAGCGGTTGAGTTCTACAGCTCATTTTAGTTGTGTTTTTTAAAATCGCGTGTAATCTGTATTTCTTTTTTCCTGAAACTTGAATTCTTTTGATTTTCTTCTGCTAAAATTGAATACATTTATCAATACAGTTCGCAAACTTAACTAGGGTTACGCCGGATATAGTGGCGTAGTGTGCAATTGGGTCCATTGGGCAATTGTATTGGGTCCACTTCAACTCATGTAAAAGGTCAAATGGAAAGGTGTTGAACACCCAATAGCTCTATCTTTTTCAAGGGTTCAATAGGACGATATGAATCGTTTCCAAATTGCACGCTACGCCATCTCCAC
This sequence comes from Trialeurodes vaporariorum, assembly GCA_011764245.1. NCBI lineage: Eukaryota > Metazoa > Arthropoda > Insecta > Hemiptera > Aleyrodidae > Trialeurodes > Trialeurodes vaporariorum. The sequence goes on along the minus strand of VMOF01000369.1, from coordinate 33,832,911 downwards.
TGATCGGATACCGGAATCGGACTGGATATTTCGATATTTTTTTCAAAATCACGATTTAGATGTCTCAGGCAAGTCTCGTTTTGATTAGGAAGAATGAAAATTTGTAACTCAACATAAAACACCGGATGAACTCCACCCTTTCTGAAACGAGCTCTATTATGCTTCAGCCCAGTACTATTTGAGTCTGACGAACTTCCTTCAATCTAGATAACTCAGTGAGTAATTCTAGCAGACTTCAATCTGCAATCAGTGGACACAGAGTGAGGCAAATAGGAGTGTAATTGATTACATGATTACTTGGTAATCGGTAATCGTCAAACCTTCGGGTGGTAATTAAATGGAGTCTTTACAGATTTAAAATAAACTTATGGGTCCTTTCTATTTGCTCTAATTATTCTGCTACTAATATGATGGGTGACCCGGTGACTTGTAAGAAATCATCCCTGATTACCGTTAAATCATCCTCCGAAAAACGAGTAGTACACTCAGAAATTGTGTAATCGATTACCACCCCCATTTGCCCAACTTTGAGTGGACAGACTAATGAGAGTGCTTCCGTGGCTTGTTCCATTCCATTTAATGGATCCCTAGTATTGCGCTGGCTATCCGCAGTAAAAAAATGTTGCGTTCCATTGCGTTCCTGTTAAAAAAATTAGCTTTTATAGTAAATACAGTTGTGATCTTCCGAAGAAAGACTTCAGAGCTGTAAACATTTACCTTCGCTTTGTGAGCAATCAAGACAGAAAGTTTCAGGACCTAGAACTGGCCATAAGTCTTGGTTTCAAGCAGCTGCAGTTTTTAAATAGTTTTAAAACATCTGTGATACCATTTTACAAATTCATGGACTTCAGTCTGATTAGTTTACGACGCGAGGCCACAATTTTGTGTGTATCACAGAAGATGTACCTAACAACTTTTTACGGATTTTCTTACCAGGGAGTCTCATTAAAATTTGCTTTTCCACAAAATCAGGATCCAAAGAATATGGATCAGATATCCAACTACACTGGATAACCTCACTTTACTAACACACTTCGCAAGTCGAACCATATGTGTGGATAATGACACGGCTGATATTGACAGACAGAGACAGGGAATGTAGAATATTCCTCTCTTTTTCAAAAGCGCACAAGAGTAGAGATGAAAGATCAACAAAATATGAACATGATACGACTTTCTCAGAAAGATGCAAGCCGATGCATCAAATCATGGGCTTAGCCAACCTCAGCTGAGCTCCTAATCAGTTTTTCTATTGTTGGTTGGATTCGTGACTCGACTTTCCTTTAGATCTGTGAAACTAACAAGTAATTTATTCGTAATGAAACAGTAACAACAATTGATCAAGTAATTGGAAAAATTAGTAACGTTGAACAATCAACTAACAAGAAGATTCACGATACTAGAACAGGACAAAATATTTACTCAATGCTCACTGCTATGAGCTGGTGCCAACTGTGCTGAACAAAATTCCACTGTCGGAACGTTAAACATCCTCTCATTCAAGTGATCATCGATTAAAAATAAACAGGATTAAAATAATAATGATTGAACATCCTTTCCCGCTATCGAAAAAATGCAAATGTCGCGCGATATGCGTCTTGAACAGCCAAATCAGATGGGATTGTTTTTTCATTGCCATACCGCCATGTATCGAAACAAATCATATCTAATGAACAACTAGCGCAAACAACATTCGCTGCAATATGGCAACACACTTTTGATAACTCGCAGCGATACTTTGAAAAATATTGATCTTTTTGCAGGTCCTTTATGCCCGCTTTCGGCCACGACCCAAAAGAAAAACAGCAGCTTTACTGCATGTTAAAAAAAAGGCAATAAATTTTCAGTTGAAATACCTTGGGAAGTTGTGAAAGGCCAGAGAAGAAAGATTATGGGGGAGTGGAGGGACTATAAAAGTGCAATTTGGCAGGTAAAAGAGGGCCCAATATGCGGACTCCTCTTGGGGACTGAAACATTTATGAGCAGCCTTGATTTTTATGTATTCTTAAAAGTTACTCATTTTCTCAACTTTCAAGGTTTTGATGACTCTAGCAAACAATCTGCAGTCCATTGAAGCTGAGAAACAGAAGTTGCGGACGCAAGTCAAACGGCTGTGTCAAGAAAACGCTTGGTTAAGAGATGAACTAGCAAATGTTCAACAGAAACTTCAAGCCTCAGAAGGGACAGTTGCAAAATTAGAGGAAGATAACAAGCAGTTTAGATTCATGGAATCAATGAAAAAATACGATGATGTTTCGGTAAGTGTTTCTGCGTTTTTTACTTTTTCATCGTGGTGTACTTTATTTAAGTACGAATTCTTCATTTTGATGGAAATAAATGGACTAACCATGTCAAGAAAAAGTTCAACAAGTTCTGGAAAAACAGACTGATGATAAATTGTGATGAAACTATATGAACACAATCTATGACCAAAGAAGCAAAATTTTTTGCTCATGTAGTCACCATAAACAACCATTAAAACCGTTTCAAGGGACAATGTAGGTTCCATTGAGCGATAGAAGGGAAAATTGAGTAAATGAATTTACGAAAATAATAATTTGGATTATCCGTATATTGCCATGGTTATTTTGATGAATATTATCAAAAACAATTTCCAAACAATCTTTTTTAAAAAAAAAAACACTTATCATTGCAATATTCAACCCTCACACCGTTTAAAAAATCAAAGCTAGTGTGATCGAACCAAAAAATAGAAAAAGTGAATACACACAGTGAAGAATTAAAAAATAGAGTCAATCAATACTGACTTAATAAATTGTGGTGAAATTATGTGTACACAATCTAAGACCAAAGAATCAAATTTGTTTGCTCATATAGTCACCCTAAACAACCACTAAAACCATTTGAAGGGAAAATATAGGTTTCATTGAGCAATGAAAGGGAAAATTGAGTAGTTAAATGAATAATAATAATTATAATAAAAGTGCACATAATAGGGAATTAGGAATTTCAAGAATTTAGGAATTTAGTGACATTCAAATATCGCTTGGGTATTTTGATGAATATTAGCAAAAACAATCTACAAACAATATTTAAAATAAAATCACTTATCGTTGCAATATTCATCCTGGCAGTGGTACCATGACATTGATTTTTCGAAGTGAAAGAAGAAAAAAACCGGCGCTATGGGGGCTTCGCCCCAAGCGCTTCGCGCTGTTTTGACCAGTGGGCCATTCTGTTGCGGAGTCCGCACGCGACTTTCTCACTCCAGTGTTGGGCACTATTCATCTTCTAAACGAATAATTTTTTTCGAATATTTTACCTTCAAAGGTGAATTAGAATTAACGAATAATTTTATTCATTCTTTAAGAATACCCCTGAAACATGAATAATCTATCTTTAAACATGATTCCGAATAACGAATACAGATTTTATTCATTTTGAAAACTTTTAAATAATGAATAAAATTATTCGTTATTCAAAACCAATTTTGAATAATGATTAAAAAGTATTTGTAATTCAAAATTGGTTTTGAACCGAATACAATTTTTATTCGTTATTCAAAATTCCATTAGGAAAATGAATGGTTTCGTTTCAAACAAAATTCCAAATAATGAATAATTATATTCATTATTCAAAACTAATTTTGAATGATGAATAAAATTATTCATTATTCAAAATTACGTTTGAATAATGAATGATTTAGTCGCAAACAAAAGTCCGACTGACAAATAAAATTGTATTCCAGTGGCGTCACTAGGCTTTTGCATTGGGGGGGAGGGGGGGATTTCTTCGTTTGCATTTCTTTTTCTTTCTCTTCTTTCAAACAGGGGGGGGGGGGGGGGGCAAAAGTCACGTTCAGAACTTTATGAATAAATATTGTTTCTTTTTTTTTTCTTTTTTAATTCAAACTTTTTTTTAAATAAAAGATAGTTCACTCATTTTTTATTCAGATTCTTTTGAATAACAAATAATTACGCTCTTTTTATTCAAATTTTCTGTTAAATGCAAATATTTGTTTTATTTTTATCCGCAGTTAGTTTATTAAATAATTTATTTGTTACTTGGAATTTTTTTAATGAAAAATACCCAACTTATTTTTTATCCGAAAAATTTTGAATAAAAAATATTTGTTTTATTTTTATTTGCAGATAGTTTAGTAAATAATTTATTTGTTATTCAGAATATTTCAAATAAAAAATAACCAATTTATTCGTTATCCATAAAATGTTGAATAAAAAATAATTTGATAGTTTTTTATTCGAAAAATTTTGAATGACGAATAAATTATTTACTAAACTAACTGTGGATAAAAATAAAATGAATATTTGTTATTCAAATTCTTTTGAATAAAAGATAATCCTTATAATTTTTATTCGAATTTTTTGAATAGTTATTTTGTTTTCCATTTTTCATTCAGAACTTTCCTAAATAAAAATTTTCCTTTTATTTTTTATTCAGAGCTTTGTTGAATAAAAAATGAATGAATTATTTTTTGTATGAATCCGTTATTCGAACTACAAATATTTAAAATGTGCCCAACACTGTCTCACTCCACATGATGTTCCACACAACTTCAAGTGATTCAATGGAGATGCAGTAACCTATTCAAGTAATCCATCAAATGTTGAATCTTGGTTACCATACTCTTGTTAGTAAAGTATCATTGGCTTTAAAGTAACAGTCACTGAATTTTTAACCGGCGAAACTTCAATTTACAATTGTATAGCATCAATTTTACTTCACAAAGGTGACAATAGCATTTCCAGCGCAAGGGAAAATAAAAACTAAAGATTAATAGAGCATCTTCCAGCTCAAGGAAATTAGAGTGATGAGATTTATATGTAATATTATGATTTTGACCATTTTTTCCCTTCCTCCTTTTCGATGGATATTTGCGCTTGATAAACATTTGTGTGTGAAAGTGTGAAGTGTTCCTGTATAAGAGCGCATCGACATGCTTTACCGGTTGGGTGTTACTGCCACGTCAGAGGTATGACGTGGTGTGTCTCAAGTCTCCTATCGTGGAACTTCCACATGGTTCCTCCTGGTTCCTCCCCTCAAGACAAAAGTAAAAAATAAGATGGACTCACCCGCGCCCGCCGGCTGGCTATTGGCGAGCCGTCATCGTCAGGCCACTTTCTTAATCTGAGGCAGCAGGGCGAGAGCAAGAGGCAGACTTCGTCATTGTTTGTTTACTTTACACATTCTGTTCATCAGCTTTGTTGAGAGGTTTTGGAATATGCATCCAGTGCTTACAAAAATATTACTAATCAGAGTAGTCGTTGTGTCCGTGTTTATTTCTCATTGATTGGTGTCTGTGTAATCTACACATTTCCTCCCCAATAATCCATTTTCTTAATGTTAATTTAAGTGCATCATTCAAATCATTTGGGTTCGGTTGAATCTGCCCCTACAACGCATTGCAAGGTCAAATGTCAACGATATCAAGATGGATTTTTGTACTCAGTCTGGCCAAAAGTTCTGCCAGTCGAGGCACCGTCGGTTTTTTGCGTGTACATGCAATGCCGTTCCAGATAAGTACATAAACCCCTACATATTCTAAAAGTAGACAAAAAAACCTACAAAATGATGCTAATCAAATTTGAAAATACCGCTTTTAAATCCCTTTTATCGAGCGTCCAACTTGCAACCTTTTTTTTTTTCAAGATATCTTTCTGGTCGCGATGGTCACTTGTCAGATAAAGATGTTTACCGAATTAATTAGACAGGTAGCCGTTTGGCGTCGCTTCGATGAAGTGTTTAATACATTATGTAATAAGTTTAGTGCTAATTGCAAGCGTGTAAAGTGCATTTACTGCATATTTTTTGTGGAAGTGTTCCGGTTCAAAAATGGAGTGGGGCACGTATGAAAATCGAGTCGCAGTGACTGTCTTGCACCGCTGCGGTAAAGGCCCAAAAGAAATATGGGAAACATTAAGTCCGCTGGATATTTCTGAAAGTTTTGTGTTTAGAACAATTAAAAGGTACAAAGAAACTCATAGTGCTGTTGATCGTGCGCGTCCGCGAGTAGTGCGAACAGAATCTGCGATTAACGCAGTGCGTTGCCGAATCAAACAGAATCCAATAAGAAAACAAAAAGCTCTATCTTATGAGATGAAAATTTCACGCCGTTCTTTGTCGCGTATTATTAATGAAGATTTGCATCTTCATGCATACAAACGACCCACAGGCCACTTGTTAACACCGCAGTTGAAAGAGATAAGGTGAGTGCGCGCCGCGAGACTTTTGAAAACAACTTGCGGTCGCAATAACCGATATCGCGATATCTTGTTCACGGACGAAAAAATCTTCAACGTTGAGGAATCCTACAACAAACATAACGATCGAGTTTACGCGCGAAATTCAAAAGAAGTGCGGGAAAAGTGTCCGCGAGTCCAGGGAGGATACCACCTTGCCTCCGTAATGGTTTGGTGGGGCGTTTCATATCACGGCGTAACCGACATTCATTTTTGTGAAACAGGAGTGAAAACCTCGGCCCAAGTTTACCAAGAGACTGTTCTAGAGCCCCTTGTAAAGCCTTTAAATTACACTTTGTTTGCACGGCAACCGTGGATTTTTCAGCAGGATTCAGCTCCAGCGCATAAGGCTCAGGTCACACAAAACTGGCTTTCAGAGAATGTGCCGAATTTCATTGCAGCTTCTGATTGGCCATCGGGAAGCCCCGATCTCAACCCTTTGGACTATAAAGTGTGGGCTCTTTTGGAATCAAAGGCATGTCAAAAGCGTCATCCAAATCTGGAATCTTTAAAACAAGCAATCGTAGCAGCAGCCAGAGAAATTTCTATCGATACGATCAGAGGAGCAATTGATGAATGGCCACAACGTTTAAAGCGCTGCGTCCAAGCCAAAGGTGGACATTTCGAGTAATATCCATGTAATTTAGGTCTTTTTGTACTAATGTAAAATACTTATTACATTTTCTTTTTTGACACCAGTAGTTTTCATTTTCTTGCCTTTGAAAGAAAAATAAACATGTAATTTTTGGCTGCGACCAAAGAGAATTAATAAAAAAAAAAAGGGCACAAGTTTGAGGCCTGATTTGGAGAAACAAAAAAGGAATTTTTTAATTTAATTGGTACCATTTTGCAGGTTTTTTTGTCTACTTTTAGAATATGTAGGGGTTTATGTACTTATCTGGAACGGTATTGCATGTACACGCAAAAAACCAACAGTGCCTCGGCTGGCAGAACTTTTGGCCAGACTGTGTATATGAATGCAAACAGATAAATAGTTGAGGAAATATCATCCGTGACAGACGGGCAGATGGACAGTTGTACGGACATTTTTTGGGATATGGTTTTTCGGATTCCTGGGGACATCAAATGCCAAGAAATGGAGCTAACTCAATTTTCAAATTTATAATGATTACAATACTTTCTCTATCCTGTGGGGAGTGAGAAAGTAAAAATCCGGTAGGCAATGCTCCTAAGTGCTAATATGCTGACTGCTCCTCCCTCTAATCAAAGAGTGCGCTAAAGGCGTGTCTTTAAATGCACCTGAAAACTCCTAGATGGCATTAATGTTGCAGGCTGAGAAAAGAATGCTTCTAAAACCTTTGTTATGTTTATATAAGGAGGAGTGTCAATAAGGCCGGTTTTTGGCCCCAAAAATGGTCAACATTTAAGATGGTCTAAAAGTTCGTGTAAAATGGCTCTACTTACTCTTAAAGGCTTATATTTTTAGGTTTGGGTGGTGTTTTTGGGTTATTCGAACTTTAGAGGCGTATTTTACCACCTCAAAGTGGGTCGGTTTTGTGTTTTTCACGGAAAATGCCCGATTTTGCGTTAAATTATTGAATATTTAGATGTGAGCCGGACATAGTTCGGTTTTCTCCTTTAGATATGTTATTATACCACTAAAAATGAGTAACATACTGTAATATAGTCACTGAACTATGTCCGGCTCGTACTTAAATATCAACTTTTCTGATTTCGTAAAAATGGAAAACTTGAACGAATTCTAAAAATTTACATACAATAATGCAAAACTGCATCTTTGCAACCGGAAAAACGCATTTCATGGTTTGACAGGTGGCCAGGTTGCAATATAAGCATTACTACATTGATATTAATCGAATTCGTTCAAGTTTTCCATTTTTACGAAATCAGAAAAGTTGATATTTAAGTACGAGCCGGACATAGTTCAGTGACTATATTACAGTATGTTACTCATTTTTAGTGGTATAATAACATATCTAAAGGAGAAAACCGAACTATGTCCGGCTCACATCTAAATATTCAATAATTTAACGCAAAATCGGGCATTTTCCGTGAAAAACACAAAACCGACCCACTTTGAGGTGGTAAAATACGCCTCTAAAGTTCGAATAACCCAAAAACACCACCCAAACCTAAAAATATAAGCCTTTAAGAGTAAGTAGAGCCATTTTACACGAACTTTTAGACCATCTTAAATGTTGACCATTTTTGGGGCCAAAAACCGGCCTTATTGACACTCCTCCTTTTCTGTGTGTGTTTAAATTGGAGATAGTTAACTTTGTAAGGACTTGACATTGCTCCTCTAATTTTCTTAAAATTTTGTCAATTTTCTTTAGTGCGTTTTTTAAGTGTTTACCTACAAGCTGTCGCATCTCGTCTCAATTTGAATGGACTCAATGCAATGTCGCTTGATTGCAGGTGATGCCTCTACGTTAGGTTGGGCCGAAAAAAGTCAATTTCCGATTTCGACAACGCAATAGCAAAAAAGTTGCCCTGGGTGGTTCTTAAGACGTGTGTAAAATTGCAGCTCCTAAAAATAATTTTTACTATCGCCGTAGAGCCTTTGAAATTTCGTCAATTTTTCGAAAAAGGCCGAAATTTCATCATTTTTGACAATCTGGCAACTGTGTTAGGTCAATATTAAGGTGATTCCATGGCAAACTCCCGAAAATTGTAATCCGATAGATGGCGTTTCTTGTTGCTGGCTCCGAAAATAGCCGTTTTTAGACGGTTTTCGGCTGTTTTCTCTAAACAGGCGAAAAATAGACAAAAATCGGAATGTCAGCACCTGCTTAATTTTTTGCTTGATTTTTTGAGCCATAAACGGGCCAGATTGGTTCTAAAATAAAGGCGTAACTATGCTAAGAAAAAATTATGTGTAATTTGGAGTTGTATCAGTAAAGACTACAGGTTTCTGTTTCACCTGTAATCTTTACTGATACAACTCCAAATTACACATATTTTCTTTTCATAGTTACGCCTTTATTTTAGAACCAATTTGGTCCGTTTCTGGCTCAAAAAATCAAGCGTAAATTTAAGCAGGTGCTGACATTCCGATTTTTTGTCTATTATTCGTCTGTTCAGAGAAAACAGGCGAAAACCGTCAAAAAACGGCTATTTTCGAAGCCAGCGACAAGTAACGCCATCTATCGGATTAAAGTTTTCGGGAGTTTGCCATGGAATCACCTTAACCAAAATTCGAATTGCTTTGAATGGGGATACTTTGGGACTTCTCAAGATGGCAGACCAAAAAATAATGCTTGAAAATGAATGGATGTTCCCTTTTTGATTGTGATATTCTGCGGCATTATGATTACTATTTACCTATACGGTTTAGATGGGTTGAGCATGGATCAAGGGGTGCAACTCGCGTTTAGCGCGGCTACCTCATTTCCGATAAGTTGCGGCGCATAGTTTGACAAACTTTTAACGGGGAGGAGAGCTGCCTTTTGATGTTCAAAGTTAAGTAACCTATCACAACTGATTTGTCAAAAAAATATTCAAAACGATAAATTAATATCCCCATTACACATATTTGCATACATGCAAAGCTGGACGATTCCAAGAGATCCCGTCCAATCTTAATTCGCCCAATACACCTTTTGTCCAAAAAAGATCGTCCAACGTAAATTAGTCCAATTTAAATTGTCCATTAGTATTTCCTCCAAAGTGCTATTTTGTCCAACGTACAACTTACCCACATTATATTTAGTCCATTTTTGAATCGAAGGAATGGACGATTTTTCAATTTCGTCCAATATTTTGAAACGTTCATGGAAATCAATAAATCAACGGAACAAACTATTACTTATTGGAAGAAATGAACAATGTCAAGTTTTCTATCAAAAGAGACCATTTAACTATCCTATCGTCAGATTAAATGTTATGTTTGTAGATAGAGCATACCTGCTCAGTTATGAAGAAATGAATATATCTATTTTCATTAGAGATTAATTATGATGAGAGTTCCCTCGTAAACAACCGAATTTTTCCCCTATGCAGCAACGCAATGTTTGAATAACCCCCTAATGTCAAAATGAATTGTCAAATTGTCATCCTTTTTTTCCGGTTAATTTTGTGTTATTTAACTCTGAATATTGTATTCCATTTATACTTTCGGTTTCCTTTCGCTCGTCCATGTACTATGCGTCCAAAGTACCCTTTCACAAAATCCTATGTATATGAAACAAAAAGTGATTTTTCTTTCTAAGAATTCAAGAGTTTATTATCAAAAAATAACCGCCACTGAAAGAATTTTGTCGCAGCGTGGTAAAGCAATGCTAAGGCACCGCCTTTATCTTTATCACCATCACTCTTACAATAAACAACAAACTCTTTGAATGCGTAGAGCGTGTCGCCCACATGCGTAGAGCGCGCATCTCCTCATTTTTGGACATAATGTTTTTGGCCAATTTTCCTGTTGGACGAAAGTAAACTCAGGACATTTTTAAATTTGGACAGATCATTTTTGGACGTATTCTTACATTGGACAAAACAGAAAGTTGGACTAAAAAAAAAAATGGACATTTTTGCATTGGACAAAATCTCTGCTAACTAGCTGGACTGTCCGCGGTCGTCGTGGAGAAAGCACATCAAAACACGGTATCGGTCGTGAAGGTGGTGGTGGTAGGGGGAAGGGAAGGGAAATGGGGGGGGGCTGAAGGGTGCATCCCAACCCCTCTTCCTCTGAAGCCACCCCATTTTTGCCGCAGAACCGGGTAAACATACCCGTTTTTATCATTTTTACATTCCTTTGATAGTTCTCGCATGCTTCTCAGAATCGGAGGTTTTTCGGCATTTTCAGTAAATTTTAAGACCTTTGAGGAGGGGGTCAGGGGTCACCAAACCTCATAATAAGCAGAAATAAGTAGATGATAGGGGCATTTTAGCAGGTGTGAGGCAAAATTTCGGTTAATATCGACCTCCAAACACGGTTGCCAAATTGTCTGAAATAGTGAAATTTTGGCTTTTTTGCAAAATTGGCGAAATTTCAAAGGCTCTGGGGCGATAGTAAAAATTATTTTTAGGAGCTGTAATTTTACACACGTCTTAAAAAACATCCAGAGCAACTTTTTTTTGCTATTTTGTTGTCGAAATCGGAAATCGACTTTTTTCGGCCCAGCCTACCCTACGTGTGAGTTGAGGTGATTTCACCGCATAGTTGTGACAATTAAGTGGACAGCATCTGTCACATTTGTGGTGAAGCGACTTTTTCCTCAGAAAATCACACATTTATTTGGCTGGTAAAATCAGCTCATTATTATGTTTTTGGTACGCAAGTTGGAAATCAAGATTGACCTTGAGCTCCTTAAGTATGGTATGATGCATGTGCGTTGCCAGAGGATGTTCTTGATTTCTAACGTTTGTTCCAAAATAAAAGCACTCAGAGGTTTTCATCTGCGAAATTATTGTGCACTTTTCAGATCAGTGTAATGAAGAAAAGTGTACAGTCTACTAGGTCCAAAAAATGTATGGGATGAACAGTCGAAGAACTAACATTAAAATTGCAAATCCGGCATTGTTTTTGGATGAGATGCAACTTGGGTACGACTTAACCTCAAAGCCAGAGACTATTCACTGTCTCATTCATTTTTTTGGCCCTGGACTTAACTCCCATTATGTATGATGAAGCAAATTATTCTTGTACAGACAAGTGCAACATCACGGATACTCATTTTTCTTGAAAACTTTGTGCGTTCCTTTAATTCTTTGCTCTTTAAATCTCTGCTGATTAACTGCAACATTTTGTTTTGCTTTTGTCTTTACCTTTACAGCAAACAGAAGAACAGTCCTCTATGGAAGGGAAACATGATAAGCAGAAGACCTCGTATGATCAGCTGGTTGATTTATTCCCTGATGAAGACTCAGAAGATAGAGGAAGTAAGTTACATCTAATTATACTTTGTATCAAAACGAAGTCACCACTAAATTATTCTAGTTTCAAGGAGTATTACGGTCTTTCAAGGAGGCTTCCTGGTGGAGTAACACAGGTAAAAGCACGAGACTATGGTGGATGAATGCAGGGATGCTGTGAACTGACCTGCATCACAAAGTGAGCTGCGATTAGTTAATTCACGTAGTCAATATCACTATCTCAGTTCACAAGGGGACTCCATTTGATGAATGACAATTCTTGGTGAAGGCTGATGCAACTACCAGTATTAATTTACCTTGCGGAAGCTTCACTACATTTCACCATCTTTGTGAGTAAACATCATACTTTAAATGAGGGGTATAAATAATAGGATGGAGTGGAATAAGGCGGTTCTTGATTTTCCGGTCACTATAGTGAAAAAAGAGTGCAAAGCTGCGTGAAAGCAAAGGACATTTTTCGAAAATCAAAATTGGACCCCATGTAGGTCTGCCAAAAGAGTCCTGAAGGGTTAAAACTCAAAATGAGATTTGAGGTGGTTATGATATGTTCAATTTGGCTAAAATCACTGAGCTGTGGCCCTCTTGTGTCACAGTTTCGTTCGTTTTGCTGTATCTTTCTTTGTTTTGTCGTTAACGGCCTATTTTTGATTTTTACCGAGCGAGAACGTTCAACGAGTGTACGGTAACCGCTGTGTCGTCACAACGTGCGGAATTGCTGCTCTCGGATGGCCCCTGTGCACAAAATTTTTGGGACGGGGCCATGGAAAGGATGCTTTTAAGTATAGAATGAGCGGCCAAACAAGGTTTTTGAGAAAAATTATTGTTATACACTGCTCTCAGGCTGCGAAAGTTCCACATTGCAAAGGCTGGATTTCAGAGAGAATGAAGGTTCAATGTTTTTTTGGCTTCTTGGCGCATACTTTTGGAATTGATCTAGAGCTCTCAAACACGTGACCTATGGCGTCTCATCACACTTTGGGCTGCACTCTTGCTTGGTGGGAATTGTTTTTTCTCAGTCATTCAAATGACCTGTTCTCTTTGGCATCTAAGTGAAGGGAGAAATGCGATTTTGCGATTGCTGGTAGGTAGCGGAAAAATCCACTTGCTGGGTATATTTGGCGCGTACTTTTGAAGACGTTGTTTTGCAACTAGACACATAAAACGCTCTAGTTTTGTACCCTTCTGTTTATCACTGTCACATGATGGTAAATGTTGTTCTTTGTATATTTTTAAGGTGTCTGTTTTGGGGCTCAAAATTCGCTTAGGGAGAAAACGCGATGTTGTATAAGTCTGAGGTTTGAGAGACCCGTTTCTTTTTGCTTTACAAAGCTTATTCTTTGGAATGATCCATTTCGCATCGATACTCATGTCAACCTCAACAATTCTTTGTGTCATTTCACATTTTGTAAAGTCAAAGACTTTTGTGAAATTCCAAAAGTGAATGTTTCTTGCTGCTTGATGCATAGTTTCTTTGAGATTAAATATGAACTCCCAATTTGAAGCAACACTTTCTGGTTCTTTACTTATCAAATCAACTCTTGGATTTGTCTCTTTCATCAGTTCATATCAGTGAACCTACTCTTTGATCACTTCATGCCTTCTGCTAAGATAACCAAAAGAACAAAATAAGTCTCTGTAGTTTAACACTGTATTGACATTGCTCATTTTGATTAAGAGTTTATTCTCAGACCTCATTATGAGGGATCAAATTACTCATTCACTCAAAATCATTCAATAAGTGTAAGAATTCAAAACATTTTAAGAAAATGGACGAAACAACAACTTGATTTTGGCGAATCTCTCTAGGATTATTCGTCGAGGGATCAATACCCACAAATTTCCGCACAGAAACATTCTTTATCAATTATCGTCGTAGAAAATTTCAGAGTAACTGGACGACTGTTAAATCGGCCGATGCAACACGCCGCTCGTTTCATTATATCTCTCCTCTGTTTCGAACAGTAGACCTTAAATGTAGCAAATCGAACGAAGTGTAATTTTAAAGTCAACAACTGTTATTTAAAACATGTTTGCTGAAATAAGGCCAATTTGTTGGAAGAAAGTACCTTAAAATCTAATTTGTCCTCAATGAAGCTACTTTTTGACCACTGTGTGCCCATTTAAGGTTATGAAGGCTCTAATTAATAAAAGTGTTTGCAGAAATAGCCGCGGAAATAGCCTGGGGGAAATGTCCTAGGGAGGAAGTGTCCGGGGGGGGGGGGGGGGGGGGGGGGGGGGAATTGACGGTTGGGAAATGTCCCCGGGAGGAAGTATCCGGGGGAAATGTTCGGACACCAATTTGATGCACCTTTCTACTGCTTGTGCAGGACAAGGGAAAGTGAGGCCTGCGGTTGATTCTTCTTCTCCGGTAGCAAATTTTTCAATTTTGTCATTAGGTATTTTTGACAAGATGGGCAGCTCGGTTATACGACCTAGTTGCTTTATTTATCATTGAGTCTCAGTTTGATGCATCATAAAACTGTGGCACTGGAAACACCCGCACTCATTTGCCCTTTGAAGCTGCGCATGCTCCGGCAATCAGCATCCGTGTGAGCATCCGAGTGACGCCTGTGATTTTGTTTTCAACCAAAATCCACTCATAGAATACCTTTATGAGTTTGTGAATTATCAAATCCACTCATAAAATTGGAATTTGCGACTTTCCGTACCACAGTGGAGTAATAAGATCAACTGTGTCCTAAGCGCTGCCTTTAACTGTTTTTTTTTAAATATTTTATGTTAATGAAAAAAAACTTGCAAAGTTTCCCAAGTGTTCGGTAACTTAGTTTGTTCAAAATTTTCCCGCTCTTCATTGATGAAAAGAGCCTCATCCCGTTCTCGGCATACTCAAACTTCTAGTCCTCAGACCCAAGGCAACTATTACACCATCATGAAGTATCACTGATGAAAGAGGCAGATGAAGAAAATTCCTCGTTACCTTCACTGAAAACGGACTAGCCGAGCCTGGGTCTCTTAATACAGCTCCCCGATTTGGGTATTTCCTTCCTCATTGAACTCAGGGCTTGACTTTCAATCCTCATATCGGATAAATGCGTAGGTTTGGGCTAATAACAACAGATAGAATGTTTGCATTCACGATTGAGGCGTTTATGTAAAAAGGGGCTCTTTGACATTTACAATACATTCCAAGGAGCCCATTTTTAAGTAAAACGCCCCAATTGCACGTGACATGCTGCTGTCGCCGCTCGCGTTTGGCCCGTCGCTGACGGACCACGTGCCGCTAAGCTTTTCGCGCTCGAACTTGCAAATGCGCCCCTCTAATTGACATTTTCCCGCTCAACGCTTCTAGATACGGTCAACCGGACGAAAATTTTTACTTAAAGGGGAGCATTTTAGCATTTTTCAGAAGAAATTGACTATACTTTTGGGGCAGTCGCAAATGTTGCGCTTACTCCTTTTATGCCGCTTGAGAGACCTCTAAAAAAGATTTAATTTTTTTTTTCTAAAGAAATTCTTGATTTTTATGCCTCATAGCATGTTTTGAGAGCACTGGAGGTTAACTTTTGGAAACTTTCAAAAATAAAAGTCACCCTACCCTCCTTCCCTTTCGCCCCTTTCACCCCTTCGCTGTTTAACCCTAAAACCACCATCCACCACCCCACCTACCTACCCACCTCTAGTATTGATTGAAAATAATGATATCGAAGATATGAGACACAAATATCAACGAAAACAACAAAAAATGGTTTTTTTATTTTTTGTGTGGAAAATATTATAAATCTAAACCAGAAAATATTATAGAAAGTAAATTGTTTAAAATTTAATTTCAAATCAAACATGGCCTCATCATTTTCCTCAAAAAACCATTTTTAACCAAGCTGTTATTGTATCATCTGCACACTTTTTATCTCATAAAGCCTTACAATGAGTTGTCTTGTTCTGTTCAAGCTCTATCACCAACACCCCAAACAAAATTTGAACAACAAGTTAATGCTGGTTATGAAATTCCTTCACGTCTACGCACACTACATAATTTAGTAATTCAGTATGCATCTCAGGGCCGCTATGAAGTTGCCGTACCTTTATGTAAGCAGGCATTGGAAGATTTGGAAAAGACCTCTGGACATGACCATCCGGATGTCGCCACAATGTTGAACATTCTAGCTCTTGTCTATAGGTAAAACTACTTTGCCACAGATATTTTCTTTCTCTAATTGTGACTCTCAATATTCTTTTTTATTTTGCTCCTACAAGGGCATTCACAATGTGTCCACCTCTGATTGTAATGAAAAGGCATGGCAGGATAAGCATAGGATTTTGGGCCCCGGCGCCTTTTTTAACGAAACTTTGGGGACATACAAAGGACCATGAGAGACTAATTTCTGCAAATTTGTAGCCCTTAATTCTCGTTGGTTCTCGCGATAGACGGTTTTTTTTTTTTTTTCGAAAAAAATTAATATTTTGAGAGCGGGTGCACCAATTGAGTCCTTTCAGGATGTTATGTAAGTAACCAAAATGCATCTAACAACAGTTATAGATTTTTTTAGGCCATTTTTAGGTGTAAAAGTGTCCAATTTTCAGTGTTTTTATTTCTTTTAACCAAGTTGCGACTCTGATACAACAACCGAAATTGGACTAGTGTAGACGCCTCTAATGTGCATCCATAACATTTATTTTTCCCAAAAATGTACGCCACTTACGCTATAGTTATATCTGCGAAAAACTGGTCAGAGGGCTTTTCGGAATCATGCAATTTTCGACCCTCCTCAAACCAGTTTTTCGTAGATTTGACTATGGTCTAAGTGGCGTACATTTTTTGGAAAAATATATGTTATTCATGCACATTAGAGGCGTATACAGTCCAATTTTAGTTGTTATAATCAGAAGCGAAACTTGGTTAAAGAAAATATAAACACTGATAATTGGACGTTACCCCTAAAAATGGCCTAAAAATTTAAGAAATGCTGTCAGATGCATATTGGTTACTTATATAACGACCTATTTGGATTCAATCGGTGTAGCCACTCTTGAGAGATTAATTTTTTTGAATTTTGGAAAAAAAAAAGTTTAGTGTGAGAACCAATCAGAATTGAGGACTGAAGATTTGCAGAAATTAGTTTCTCATGTTCCTTAATAAGTCCCCACAGTTTCGTTAAAAAAGGCCCTAAAATCCTTTGCTCATCCTGCTATGAGCATTTGGATAAAATTGTAGCTTAGTTATGTCTATTGGAGGATCGAGAACTATTTTCGGCGGATAGTCTCATGGGAAAGAAAAAATACGCACCCGGATTTCTGAGCTGCGAAAAGTGTGTTTTTGATGTGTATTATACAGGGTGTTTCATGCGACCCTCTCACTATGCATGGTTTTCTTGAATGGGTGACCATGAAAAAATCGGGAAAAATCAATTTTTCAGTAATTTGGACCTGACGTTTCATTTAATAGTAGTGTCACAATCCAAAATTTGGTTTTTGGGGGGTTTTCAGGGGGGCGGGGTGCCTCATGAATCTTAAAATTTTCAAATGGCAACCCCTACTTTGTGATATCTCATTTGAAAGGGCGTCAAATTCTAAGCATTTTGGCTCAAACCGGAAGTCCATATTAGAGTTGAGTGAAAACAGGTTTTTTTCGTTACTCTTAACGTAATAGCAAAAAAAAAGATATTCTAAGTGATAAGGAACCAGGAAAATTCAAGTTTTTCAAAAAAATTCGACGTTTGAGGTTCGCACATTGAGCTTGAAATTTCGATTTTTTTAACCAAAATCAGTAATTTTAATAGGGTCTTCAAAAGCATTCAGCACATGAAATTATGCCTTTATATGGCAGAAAATAGCATTATTTTACTCCTTAACAAGTTGTCTATGCATGGTTGTCACATAAATTGAGCTGGAATGTTCGCAGTGAGCCTAAAAAGGGATTCATTCAAAATCGGCATTTTTCGCCCACTGCTTGTTTTTGACGAAACTTTGGGTATCGATTGAGTTTACTATTAGTAGTGAATCCTGAAATTTTTGCAACCTAAAACCAATTTTTTGAGGGGGGTATGGGGTCAAAGTTGAAACCTTCAAACTCAAATATCTCGCTAACGAATAAAGACTTTGAAATGTGGTCTGCGCGAAAAAACGCAGAGTAAAATTTCCTTTCTTTTGACTACCCACGTATTCCCCAAAATTTTGAAAAACACTTGCAATTTGCAATTTTTTTTTATTTTCAGGCCCAAAATTTTTTACAAATTTTGAAATTCTGGAAAAACGCATTCTTCGATTTTGATCTTTAGGAGATATGTTATTCTCTAGAAAATTTGCTATAATTTAGTCTAAACCGCATGTTGGGGAAATTTTTAGTTTCTGAGTTATGAATCTTTAAAGTGTCACAAATCGCTATTTTAGCGTTCTCAGCGACGGCGACGAAATCAAAAAAAAGAATTTCTCCGCTTCTAATCAACAAAACTTGATGAAAATTGGGATTTAGGGGTTTCAAAGGTGACAGAATTCAATTCTGCTATCAGATTTGAAGAATGTACAACTTTACGCCTTTTTGAATGGGGTCCCAAGTAGCAAAACTTGTAGATTTTCTACAAGTTTTGCCGGGGAAAAAACTTACGGAAAACGGTCAAATTGGAATCACGTTTTTGCCGTAAACGGGACATTTACGGTAGATTTGGAAGGTTTTACAGCGCACTATGGTCTAGAATCCAAAATTGTCGGCCATAAATCACAGAACTGTCCAATAGGCGTGAAAATTTGTGTACTGATGTATTTTAGTGCTGAGTTCGAATTTGATTAATTTTTTTCAAAATTTTCAATTCCAAGATGGTGGCAAGCATAAGTTTTCTCAATTTATGCCTAAATGAAGGGCAGTGGCAAAACGTGCTATCTGACAACATTTCGTTTTGCACAAATAAGGTAGAATTCCATGGTATTATCTGCGCATGCAATAGTTCGATATTTTTCATGCGTTTAAATGAGCACAATGCAACATTGCCAAATTGCAGTATTCGACACTGAATAACGGGGAGCAATAAATTATCCAAATCTACTTAAACTCTTAGCTCCTTCTGTGTTATTTAGATGATCGATACAAATTTATTGCCAAATAAGCTCTAAATATTTTGATTTACTTGGTTGCAGTGACAATTTTGTGTAGATGTTGACCCCAATTTTATCAAATTTCATAAAAATTGTCAGTAATCAAATTTAATGGAAATTTTTTCGATTTGTGCACCTACGCGTTTTATACGTTAGTCATTCAATCTCATTAGAATTTTGATTTTATAGGTCAAAGAGGGAGGTATGTGCTTCGGAATGCATGCGGAGACCAGACCAAATGTTCTTCGAATATTTGTATAAATTCTTTTTTCGAAACTCTTTCTTGTGACAAAATTCTAACCCAGCCCCCTTCCCCTCCCTGAGAGAAAACTAATGGATAAAGCATACTCCTGAAGTTTATAACTTAATTGTTATTCCTTTGATTTATTTAAGGAGAATAGAAAGTATACAAATTAAAGGAGCAAAACGAGTCTCAAACGAAAGACCGCCTCTTACAATAATTCATAATGTATATAGATATAACAACAAGAAGTGATCAGACAAAGAACAAAATAAAAATAAGCTTGCTATGATTATACTTTATGGGCCATCAAATATACTAAGGAAATTGTTGGACAGAAAATAAAATAAAAGTGCACAAGATCTTTATCATAATGATGAACAAACGTTTGAATGTTGGCTTAAAATCTATAGTCTTTTTAAATTTGAAAATGCAACTGGTTAAAAGAATAGGTTACTATAATGTTACAGCTGAATTTCAGACTAGAAAACGACACTTTTTAAGTACGATATTTTTTTTATTTGTTGTTTGTTTCTTTTTTCTTTTTTTAACAAAAAACATAATACCATTGAATGTATCAATTGTAAGTGTACAACTATATGGTCGTTGCTCCGATTTATTGCTCTCATTAAGGTAAATAGAAATTATAAAGATCAAAGAAGCAAAATAAGTCTCAAAGTAGAAGCAGAAGCAAAGGTGGAACTACGAGGAGAAGGGGGAAAGGGCAAGACAGGATGCACCCTACCCGCCAAATCCTTAGGAAGAAATCGCATACTTCATCAGCAAATTGCCCAAAATACTGTCGGTGGCGCTTCAAATTTCAATCTGGTGCCCCCCTCCCCTCCAAAGAAACTTTTTGGATCATCTACTGTACTCACAATAGTACATGAAGTGTAAACTATGGATTCTCAGAAATATGTGTATAATGAGGGGAAAATGGAAAGACTGAAGATATTTTATTTATTGGAAAATGTGCAGAATTAACAGAAGGGTGCTATCTGACAACGTTGCATTTGGTCCATTCAAACTCATAGAAAATATCGGTATCTTGACCAACGGGCGATTCATTTCGGGTCTGACCTTTTGAATGGGTCAAATGGACAAAATGATACGTTGCCAGATTGCACACTTCACCGCTAATTGTATGAGAATTAAATACGCTCTGCTAGCATGGGCGACGACCCCCCCCCCCCCCAGGGGTAAATGTCTTCAATTCAATGGTTTCTAATTATTACTGAAATTTTTTATAGTCTATTCTGAATACTGTCCCTTAAAAACGGTCTTCAAAATTCACTCTTCTAACCATCGGCGTTTTTCTCCTTTATTGTAATGTGCGCCACTTTGTTAAAAGAGTACCATTTAAAGCGCGACGTACCTCTGGAAACATGATACAAACATAGAAAAGAGGCAAAAAAAAAATACATATACTCTGAAAGAGGAGAGTATGACGAACATTTCTAGGCTACTCAGAAGGTTTCAGCAAGTTTCAGCAATTTTGAAACTCTAGGTAAACTTTTGTAATTGAGTTTTTTTTTTAGTAAAAAAGTAGCCATGTTTGACGTATGTAATTTCATATTAAAATTCAACGATAAAAAATGAGATTGGACTGAGTTTGGAGTACTCACTTTTAGCTTTCGAATGCATGTTTGTCCGACATTATTCGTTGATTTTTGCACTCGCAGTGACACTTTTAATGTAAATGACACATAACCGTGATTCAAACTTTGTTTATTTACCTCCAAGATGAGCACATTCGATTAGAGATATCAGACCGAAAATGCAACCAGATAAGTCAATGCTGGCCAGGAAAGATACCTTAGAGCATCTAGATAGTGATAAGCATCGCCAATCATGTTTTTCTTAACACTCATATTTTGCATTTATGGCCAAAAATTTGAGATTCTATACCATAGTGCAGCGGTTAAACAGAACTTTTCCCGGAAAACGGTTGTAAAACAAAATAGACGTAGTACTTTCCCCGTGTAATCCCGCAAGATGTGTGGGTAAAGCAATGGTAAAACTTACGTTCAACTGCTGCTTTACGGGAGTAAAATCAAATAAACAAAAGATTAGTGCTCTCTGGGTGCTGATTCTGGACGCTTTTTTCCGACCATGTTTACTTTCTTCCTTTTGCTGCTTACTGGAGGGTTAACATTGATTTACATCCATATTACATTCACAATGAATAGATACATACAGTAGATTGTAGAATGAAGAGAAGAAAGTACCTGCTGAACCGGGACGTGAACCCAGGTTGTGCGCGTGGAAGTCGAGTGCCTTACCGATAAGCCACGTCTGCCAAGGAGCGATTGAGGCGAAATAACGCATTATAGTCGTGTCAAAATAAGCCAAAAACCGGGGTAACCCGCAACAGATTGCAACAAAAGGTTTTATGGCATCAAAAAACGCAGAAAAATCAGGAAAACACTGTGAAATTATAGACACCAGATTTCTCCCAAAATTTAACCCCTAAAACCCAAAAAAAAACCCAAGAAACTAAAAAAAATCCCGGAATTTTTAAAAAAAAAACTTGTAATAGCTCCTGAACGGCTTATTTTTTGGAATTTTCAATAATCACCAAAATTGTGTAATGTCGAATTTTACGGAAGATCATGCAACCACTTTTAAAACAAACAAAAAAAACCAAAAGCATAGTTGCCAAACCGCCCCGAATTCCGACATGCGAGTCAAAATATGACTCAATTCTGAAAATATTGTGACGAAAGCAAAAAACGTAGAAAATTCAGGTGAGTGCGGTTCAATAAAATTCACCGAATTTCTTTCAAAATTAGACCCCTCATTCCCCAAAAAACCCCAAGAAACTCAAAAAAATCACAAAATTTGTCAAAATTTACGTTATAACTCCTGAACGGCTCATATTAAGGGAGACATGAGTTAAGAGGACCAAAATTGTAGATCATCAAATTTTACAATAGGTAACTAATAAGAATGTTTTTTTCTGAAAACCCAAAAACATAGTTGCCAAACCGCCCTGAATTCCGGATTCACTTTCAAGTAATATTCGGAAACTTCTGGTAAAACTCGTAACTTAGGGAAGTTTTCATCAGAGTGGCTTGCAGTAAGGGTTGTATGACTGATCATACGTTTAGAAGGAACATTTTTGTTCAAGAGGAATTCATAATTTTTGTAAAGATAGAAGAAATACCTCAAAATTTCTCTAAGTCAAAAAAATCAACATTGAAACAAACCGTTGCGCGAAAACGATATCTGTCAAATGAAAAGTGGCAGTGAGTGTGAAATGCCTTAGAATATATTATTTTAATATTCTCCTTTGCACTTTCTTCATGGGGGCTACCACTTTCGCCTTTGGCTAACTTTTGAGAGCCTACCGGGGAGAGGGGGGCGAACTTTTAAAGAGCTGAGCATCGCTCTGCGATTGTCAATTTTAGATTACTTCCATCACGGCAGAATTTAAGTATATTTACGCTGGAGGTTTAGGCTCGCATCCGAACTTGAGATTCCATTTTGGCCAGTCATCAGGAGGGATCTCCAATTTAAAAACTGCTTTATTCATGTCTTGTCGCTCTAATGCACTAAATTAATTTTGATGTCCAATTCAGTATGTCCAGTATGTTCATCAAAAATCGTCTATTCAGCGTGCAATTCTTGAGTCGGACATGCCCCCCCCCCCCCTTCCCCCCTCCCTTGACTGGCCGAAATGGAATCTTGAGTTTGGATGCGAGCCCAAACCCCCTCCGTGAAAGCACGTAAATTCCGCCATGATAAGAAATCAAAAATTGACAATCGCGGTGCGATTCTCAGTTCTTAAAGCTTTTGCTCCGTGCTTTGCAGAGGTTTAACACCCATTTCACCACAACTATCCTGACAAAACTTTCCCCTCGCAATTTGTCTATTTGCATGAGGGAAAAACGCCCCATAACAGTCTCCAACGTTTTCCCTCCGTAATACATCATTTAAACCGAGGGTTTTACATCGGTTTTCTTGTACTTGTCCCGAAGCAGCTCTCCCCACGTGATTTGTCCGTTTTCCGGCAGGAAAACCGCCGCAAAACAGTCCTCGACGTTTTCCCGCCGTATTACATCCTTTTTACTGAGAGAGAAGTGCAGTAAAACCTCCGTTTTCTGTATGATCGGTTATACACCGGTTTAACGCCTGTGAAAGTACCGTGGAAGTACCGTAAAAGTCCTGTAAAAGTCCCGTCTACGGCAAATTCAGGAAAACTGCAACTAAACCGCTGAAAAAGTTTCGTAAAGGGGACTTTTTTGCTACTTGGGGTATTATAAGATAGGGGTTGCCATTTAATAATTTTGAGGAATGGGGGTTTTCCCGCCAAAAAAGTTTAGGTGCCTAAAAGTCGACTTCCAGTTTATTTGATTCTGAATTCGTGTTATTTTCTTGAAAGTGCTCATCAAGTAGAGCATTTTACATGTGTATTTTTCTGTTTTACTACTTTTTTTGTAGGAGTCATGAATGTTTGAAAATTAGTCCTAAATAACCTCGACCTTCGATATCTCGAACACAAAAAAAGTTATGAACTTCCGGTTTAAGCCAAAATGTTTAGAATTGTATGCCGGTTCAAATGAGATATCACAAGATAGGGGTTGCCATTTGAAAATTTTGAGATTCAGGGGTTACCCCCCCCCCCTGAAGACCCCCTAAAAACCAAATCTTGGGTTGTGACAGTATTTTTAAATGGAACTTCAGGTTTAAATTACTAAAAAACTGACTGTTTTTATGGTCACCGGTTCAAGAAATCCATAGTGAGCTGGTAACGTGAAACACTCTGTACATGGGAGAATAGGGTAATCAAAGTGTGGTTTCTCATTGAAATGAATAATAAATCGTATTCCCAAGATTTTTAAAGTAGAATGCCATGCGTCCAAAAGTAATCGTTTTTCATTGCTATTCTTTTCAAGGGATCAAAACAAGTATAAAGATGCTGCAAATCTACTGAATGATGCTCTTGCCATTAGAGAAAAAACTTTGGGAGAAAATCATCCTGCAGTAAGTCTCATACGATGTTTACTCTTCAATGTTTTCCTCTCAATTAAACTTTTAGAATTTAAAAAGAGAAAAAAAATTCTCTTTTTCTTGTGATGTGCGTAGATTATCAATGGGGCGCTTGCAAACTCTTGCTGTGAGCAAATGAATGTAGTCCAATCCAATATTAAAACCAGCAAAAATCATGAAAATCACACAAAGAAAGTCTAAATTTCAGTAATAAACTCACATAACTGCTATAGTGGCAAGTTCGTAATGACGGTTCAACGCAGGTATCACAGGATTATGTCACTTTCTCTACTGAAACACAGAGATGTGTCTCAATTTAGATAGGAATCTCCTATGATACCTGCATCTCTCCACCATTAAGTTCGATATTGAGAGTGAATTTTGTGATTTTTGAGCGTACTCATCATCATTTTTACAGGTTTATCAACTCTTCAATCCTCTATAGCCAAAGTTTGCAACATCTCCATTCCACATAGAAAAAAATATTTACTCTGTCCATCAATATTTACTGTTAATTACTATTGATACGCTGCTCTTTAATCCAATAGGATTTTGTTGGATGAAAATATGAAGCACGAGACTTTGGGGGTTAAAGCAGCGTGTACAATTAAATAAAGAAAGAAGAACGAGGATTTAAGTTTTTGGCAAGGATCTAGAAGAGATCCCTGCCTCACCTGCATTAATCACTTCATCGTGAAACTAGAAATAAATTAAACTATTGGTTAGCCAGAATGGTGAGACTCCAGTGAAATTTCTTTCTTGCCGGCTAGTCATGGAAGATCAGGAACCAATCAGCTATTGCGTCTGTGGTTGCTGATTGGCTCTCGCGCTCTTACCACCAGCCGGCTCTCTTCTCCGCGATTCCGCCAACCTAAGAAAACAAAATTTCTCAGTGTTGGCAGGATCGCAAAGAAGAAAAACTAATTTCTTTTACTATAGTTTTTACCATGTTACACTATTTTGCCGGTAGCTGCTAAACGGCTGGATATAATGGGGCTGTTGCATACTTTTGCTATTAGCGATTTAATAGTTGGTTCTGGCGCAAAAACCTTGAAAAATAACGATAATAGCACTAAAAACTCCCGAAATTCACTCCTGAACTAAATAAACGCTGTTATTTGTGCGTGCGTAATGGTGGCTGAGAACAATAATAATGGGAGATTCCTATCTTAATTTCATCACTCTCTCTATGCTGACGAGGATGAATCACAGACTAATTAGTCACCAGAGTAGTGGTCCACATCTGATGAATGGTACTATGACACCTAGTGACACTGGTGTCACATGAAAGTCGTCTCTTATTGGTCACTTCGTGATGGAGTTACAGTATTGTTAGATGGGAATCTCCCATTATTACTGCCCTCAGCCACCATTACGCTCGCACAAATAAAAGCGTTTATTGAGTATGGGAGTGGCTTTTGGAAGTTTGTAGTGCTGACATTGTTATTTTTCGAGGTTTTTACACCAGAATCAACTATTAAATCGTTTACAGCAAAAGTGTGCAACAGCCCCATTGAACAACACTCGATGTATCCTAAAAGTAGATAAAAAGTTGTTAATGGAACAAATATAGTGGAGGGCACCACTAATCCATTAGTCCAGTCCATGGAACTTTTTTTGATGTGATTTCCATTACGAGAAACCAGTGGCTGGCACCCCTTACATATTTGGGTTTATTTACAAACAACCTCCCTTCATTTGTGGCATTTGCATTGAAAAACTTGAAAAATAACTCATAACTAATTATCCAAGGTAAAAAGTTTACTTGTAAGTTTTACTTTTTTTCTTTCTTTTTTTTTCTTCTTCCATTTGGTGTTTAAGGGAAGAAAATGGAATGAACTTTCTGAGCTACTTATCCATTTCTATCGCAATTTGTTGCTGAATTTCTCAATTTTTTCATGATATC
Source organism: Trialeurodes vaporariorum (assembly GCA_011764245.1). Classification (NCBI taxonomy): domain Eukaryota; kingdom Metazoa; phylum Arthropoda; class Insecta; order Hemiptera; family Aleyrodidae; genus Trialeurodes; species Trialeurodes vaporariorum. Next base: position 33,806,648 of record VMOF01000369.1, on the reverse strand, counting down.
ATTTTTTTTTTTTTGTATTCGATTCACTCTTAAATATTTTTTTTTCATATGAATGAATTTCTTTGTAGGTTGCTGCAACTCTGAATAACCTAGCTGTTTTATATGGTAAAAGAGGTAAATATAAAGAAGCCGAACCACTTTGTAAAAGAGCACTAGAAATCCGAGAGAAGGTACTAGGTAAAGATCATCCAGATGTAGCTAAACAACTCAACAATTTGGCATTACTTTGCCAGAATCAGGTAATTGCAGCTCTCAGTTTTTCTCTATTTCTTGATTTCTTTACTTCTCAAAACTTGATCAACAGAAACAGAGTGTTATTAGTAGCAAAAAAAATTTAAAAAATGAATGGCGTGCTTAATCCTTTATCTATTACCGAGTCATTCATGCCGTTGGCAATCTTTCACGGAAGTTATTAGAGAGGAGGGAGGGGGGTAACGTAGCTCTAGCAGTTTGTGGAGATGGGTTTCATACATTTTAACCCATTCGCTTAGTTTGACGAGCGGTGCTCGTCCAAGCCGCGCTGGCCCAGGAATGAAATGACGAGCGCCGCTCGTCATAGAAACTCCGCCTTCTTTCAGTACGTAGTTTCTGGTCTCTCCGATAGATAGCGCCACTGCTATCATTCCATATGTTATAGCATGCAGTGTGACCAACTTATACACAAAATTTTCATGATTTACCAACGGGTGCGGCGGGGTAAAAAAAAATACTAAGCGAATGGGTTAATGTAGAGCACAGTAATTTGGAAAATAATCAATGCCTAGTTAGTCGAGGTATCAGACGTATGTTTTTCAGTGTTTTCTGAAATATCATTCCTATCGCTTATCCAAGTCAATGCACACCGAAACAGTACAATTTGGAAAAAAGGGGACAAAGGGGTTTAACACTGAAACAACTATTAACCTGAAAGGGGTGAACGCTTGTCATGATGCTAACAATTTCGGACTTTCACTAAACTTACCACCAAAACAGTACTGATTTGCACCTTAGGTTTACTTTGCTTTGGCTCCAACGGCAAACTAGTGCTACTAATTTTTAAATGAGCTTGTCTTCATGGCACCAACCACTGAAGACAAGGGACTAATTAGACTAATCTCGTGGCACCAACCTTCAGAGACTGCGTTTTGCTGCACCAATCACAAGATACTGACTTGACCGGGGGGGGGGGGGATAAAAAAATATATTAAATGTTTTCGTTAGGCGCCAACTTTATTTATTTATTTATTTATTTATAACACATTGGTACATAGGACAGGAAAACTGTATGGTACAGGTCAATGATATTAACAATAATAGCCAAGTTACAGAGTATTTGGGTTGGGCAACCTTTCGTTAGGGCTTCTTTTTTTTTTGGTGCAGATGGATTTTTTAGACACATTTGGCGCTTGACGTTGGGGTAGGTTCAAGTCCTGCTTGCAAGCTCCCTTTGTTTTTCGATAAAAAGAGATATACAGAGGCAATTTTTTTGCAGTAATCAGTTGCAAGATGCCTCTAGTGTGATGAAAGTAGGGTTGCACTGGATATACAGATAGCCGGTATCCGGCGACTATCCATCCGAAATATCCGAAAGAGCTGTATAAAGGGGTCTCTCCCCCTGCGAATTTAAAAGCACAAATAAACTGATTGAGCCAATGAGCTGCCTTGAAGTCGATAGGTTCAGTCTGATGGATTGACAACAAAGAAGCCTGTTGGCTCAAGCAGTCAATTTGCGCTTTTAAATTCGCAGTTGGAGAGACCCCTGAAGCCTGATATTTTTAAAATTGAGCAGATTGCCTTTTTTTTCATTAGAAAACAGAAAAAATTGCAAGAATAAATGAAGATGGTAAAATAAACCCATTTTGAGCTCTTAGTGATTCCAGAAAACACATATTGAAACGAAGGGAGAGAGACAGATGCAAATTTCTGTGTTGTGCATATCCCACTGTTGCTATTGTTTCCCTCTATGGGGCCTATGGCCAATGCGCTGTCTTATTTGCCTGATGTTCAACCAAGAAAGGGGTTGGGGCACTTTCTGTTCATCAGTCTTTTTGTGTCATTAAAACCGTAAAACAATCAATAGTTGATTAGCGTTTGATAGTGCATTATCGCGGGTGACTGATAAGGTTTGAATGTGGAAGAAAACTCGCAAATTGGAAAAGAAAAATTAAATAAAAAAAACGCGAGAAAAACCGGCCGAGCAGTGGAAAATTGCCAAAACTGTAAAATTTGTTGCTCAATTGTAGCGCTCTGCTGAATCCCAATTATTTGGCCGGACATCCGGTATCCGGCCGGATATCTGGAACTACTATCCGGCTGGTATCCGGTATTCAGGTATCCGGCATTTCTGTGATGCGGTCAATATCCGGGTATCTGGTAAAATCGCTATCCGGTGCAACCCTAGATAAAATTATAGAAATGACATCAGATAAGATATTATTTCTTTTACAGAAACATTACAGTGTACACTTTACACTGTGCAATGAACACTTTACAGGAAAAAAATAGAGAATGACCCCAGAGTTATACCCCATGTTACCAAAAAAAAAAAAGATTGAAAGATTGCTTTTCACTTTCTATGCTAAAACAAGAGAAGTGGATGGATTAATTGTTCCAAAGTTTTTAGAGCATTTAGAAGGGGGAAAAAAAAAAAAAAAAAAAAAGGGCTTTGAGACAAGAGAGAGAGAGAAAAGATCATACAGAGACACACAGATTGCCCAAAAAAAAATTCCAAGAGCATACCAGTCCTGGTGTGCTCTTGAGATTATCTCCTTTCCTCAGGGTGTCACGCTTGGCGCGGTATCCCTCTTGTCCTCTTTCCTCACAGTGAGGTGACTTGGTAGGTATCTCCCTTCCTTCCTTTTCCCTTTTTGTGTTCTCAGTCCAGTTGTTTGCTTTAAAATACAAGCTTAACGAACGCAAGGTTTTGGGCGGCTGGACTTTACTACTACTACTACTACTACTACTACTACTACTACTACTACTACTGAATCAAGCGCCCAAATCCAGAAACGGAAGAGGCCGCTGGAAATCGTGAAAGTCACGAAGGAAAGTCACCCCCATACACTCAAAATGGCAAAAATCTTGCAGTTTAACATGGATAGAGGATGGACAGCGGATAACCTGCTCCAGCAAACTGTCCAACAGAAGAAAATAGATCTAGTCCTCATCAACGAACAGTACAAGAACTATGATACCCCTAATTGGTACAGTGACCGGCTAGGCACAGCAGCAATTTGGGTATTGAATCCCGAGAAGTTCAAAGTGGACGGACACGGATCCGGAGAAGGCTTCACTTGGATCAGATGTGGAATCACTACATATGTTAGTGTGTACCTGAGCCCAAACATCGAGGTAGGAGTCTTCCAAAATAGGCTAGACGCACTTGAGGATTTCACTCGAGAGCTGAAAGGAAAGATCCTCATTGCAGGCGATTTCAATGCAAAATCCTCTACATGGGGTTCCCAAGTATCAGACTCCAGAGGTGCGAAAGTGACGGATATGGCTGCCCGACTGAACATGCTGATCCAAAACATCGGGGTAGCCACAACCTTCCGAAGAGGGGACTCAGAATCAATAATCGACATCACTTTAGCATCCGAGAACCTGGCGCCACTAATATCGGGATGGTGTGTTCTTGACTCATACACTGGCAGCTTCCACCAGTATATAGAATTCTGGATCAAGAACAGTAAAACCAAAACCATGCTTCCCCAGCAACAACAAGCGAGGAAATGGAACCTGGCTCGTATGGACGCAGAGATTTTCAAAAACATCATCAGGAAAGGTGCCACCAGATTGCTGCCTGTCTCTCTAGAAAGACAAGAAAACTCTGAGGCCCTAGTGCAAGAGACGATGAACCTGATACAGCAAGCCTGTAAAGCTGCGATCCCCCTGAAAAGACCAATACAAGGGAAACAGCCAGTACCATGGTGGACGGAAGAAATAGCCTCCCTCCGGAAAGAGTGCCTGAGCACTCGTAGAAAAGTCTCCAGAGCCAGAAATTCTGCAGAAACTGCTGTATACACAGAAATCCACAAAGAGTCCAAGAAAAAGCTGAAAAAAGCCATTCGAATCAGCAAGACAAAATCGTGGATCTCTCTCTGCAAAGAGGTGGACTCTGACCCGTGGGGCAAGGCTTACAAGAATGTTACAAAGAAGTTTTCCCTGGGCGGTCCTAAGCTGGGGTTCACGGCACAAGAGGCGGGAAATATCGTCAACACACTGTTCCCGGAACACCCTATCCGACAGCAGGAGCAACCATTAACAACCAAGGATGCTCCCCCGTTTAGCACCGAAGAACTTCTGAAGGCGGTGACAGCAATGAAAAATCGGAAAGCTCCGGGCCCAGATGGAATCCCAGCGGAAGCCATCAAAACAGTAGCTGCCACAAGCCCAGAGCTCCTATTGGTGATGTACAACTCTTGCCTGAGGACAGGAACTTTCAGCCGAAGCTGGAAGCGTCAGAAGCTGATCCTCATCGATAAGGGTAAAAGCGGCCCAAAAACTCCAAATTCGTTCAGACCTCTTTGCATATTAGACACAGCTGGTAAATTACTGGAAAGGATGCTGAAGAAGCGTATAGATGAATCCATTGATGCAGCTGGAGGTCTCGCGATCAGGCAATTTGGATTTAGGAAGCTCCGATCAACGGTAGACGCAGTCCAAGAGGTTGTATCAGCAGTGCAATCCTCGTGGAAGGGCAACCACCGCGCTAAAAAGGTGTGTGCTCTAGTCACCCTCGACGTTAAAAATGCTTTTAACAGCCTGCGTTGGACCAACGTCCTTAAATCCCTAGAACATAGGTTCAAAATCCCGGCATACCTACTGCAGATGATCCGGAGCTACCTTAGGGACAGGAAACTTCTCTACGATACAAACGAAGGTCCCCGAGAAAAGCAAGTAACATCAGGCGCAGCCCAAGGCTCTATCTTAGGACCAGATTTTTGGAATGTCTCATATGACGGAATCTTTTTGCTGGAACTGCCGGAGGGCGCTTTCCTGGTTGGCTATGCTGATGACATTGCAATCATCATCATCGGCCGAGACACTGCACATGTGAAAGAGATATTAACCACCGTCATTCAGATCATACACGGTTGGCTCGATGAAAATGGCTTGGAGTTAGCAACTCCCAAGACAGAAATCTTGCTCCTGACAAGGAAACGAATTGACACGATGGGGCAGTTCCAGGTAGGTGATGCTACCATCACAGCAAGCAAGGCTGTTCGACACCTAGGCATCATCCTAGACACAAAATTAACCTTCCTGGAACATATAAGGAACGTGGCTAAAAAAGCTGACAAACTTGTAAGTGCTCTCTCTAGAATTATGGCAAACACAAATGGGCCAAGACCCAACAAGAGGAGGTTACTAATGTCAGTGACTCACTCGATTCTTCTCTACGGTGCTGAAATATGGGCTGGCACTCTGAACATCGAGAGTCACAGAAAGCAGCTAGCATCAATCCAACGCAGAGGTGCGCTAAGGATAATCAGTGCTTATCGCACTGTATCGGAGCCTGCAGCCCTCGTCATCGCAGGCATTACACCGATAGACCTTCTTGCAAAAGAAAAGAAGCGCAAGTATCACAGGAAAGCTGAGCCCGACCGCTCCCGTATCCAAAAGGAGGAGCGAGATAACACCATGGCTGCCTGGAATGACCGTTGGCAAAATGAAACGAAGGGAGAATGGACCAGAGCACTGATCAAAGATATTGGAGCCTGGGTAAGCCGCCAACATGGAGAGGTGAACTACTACCTTACGCAGTTTTTAACTGGACATGGCCTATTCGCATCATATCTTTACCACATGCAGAAGGTGCCAAGCCCAGAATGCCAGAAATGCGGTGTCAAAGATGATGCTTACCACACATTCTTTGCCTGCCAGCGCTGGGATGAAGAGAGAGCCACTCTCCGGACGAAGATTGATGAATTCTCTGAAGAAGATATAATTAGCAAAATGATCGAATCAGCAGCAACTTGGAACTCTGTTAACACCTTTGTGTGCACTGTTCTCAAAAAGAAGAAAGAGGAGACACTCTAAGCCATCCGACCCAGGGGCAATGACTTCTCATTGCACGGGAGGCCCAATTTTCGCTGGGCTGGCGACCCCGGGTACCCGAGCAAGTGGTTGAACATCTAACTGCGTACAAAGAAGGAAGAGAGAAGGAAGGCTGCTAGTTGGGGAGCAGCTACAGGACGGCGACCCCTCAAAGCAATACCCTCAAGGGTGGTCCCGGGGGGTGTTCCCGCCAGCTAAGGGTGTGTTTTTTAGTGGGTCGGCACATTACATCACCATCCCACTACCAGTCCCTAACATCTGACTGACTGCCAATCCCATTGCTACTGGAGTGCGGTCCCTCCAGTGGTTGAGTGAACTCATTTTTCACATCCTACGGAAAAAAAAAAAAAAAAAAATACTACTACTACTACTACTACTAATGTTTACCCTGCTTTATGGATCCCCCTCTGGATTTAAGGACTATATAAGATGCCCTGACGGCAACTTCTGGATTGCACTCCTCACAGAGACATCCAGGGAGATTTGGATCTGTGTGATCTCTAATCTGTAGAGTTAGGTTTAAGCTATGTGCTCTGTAAGTGTGATTTTGAGGTTGGGTTTGAAGTTGCTGTCAAGGCGTCTTAGGGACATTGCTGCCAGCCGTTAGAGTTGACGAGATTGTGATCGTGGAACTTCGTGCTGTGGATTTAATTTGGATAATATATACTGTTTCCATTTCATACCTTTTGTGTACGTCTCTCCAGCCTAAGAGCTATTAAAAGACGCCCACCCACTACAGTGTTTACAAGGGGTCACGCAAGTGTGGAAGAGATAGAAGATAGCGTGCTTGAACCAAACAAACCAAAATTATACATTCTCTCATGAAATGCTTTCATAAAAATATCTTGTGAACCTGATGTAATCATCAATCAGCGACTCAGTCACAGTGACTGTCTATTTATTTGCATTCAAGAATATATCTTTTATCTTCAAACTTACTTCCTTACTCTTTTTTTTAGTGATGTTTGAGCCAAACTGCAGGAAATAATGGTTTTGTTTTTTTGCAAACTAACTTAGAAGTAAATGCAATCCCTTCTTGTCCTGTACACCAAAGTAATGAATCTAATTGTTTCCTCCGCTTCTCTCTCAACCAGGGAAAATACGATGAAGTGGAAAGGTATTACAAACGAGCTCTTGAAATCTATGAACAAAAACTAGGGCCTGATGATTCAAATGTAGCTAGAACCAAAAATAACCTGGCCTCATGCTTTTTAAAACAAGGAAAATACAAGCTAGCAGAAAATTTGTACAAAGAAGTTCTAACAAGAATACATCTTCGCGAATATGGTCAAATTGATGGTAAGTCATTTTCTGTCCTAATTTAAGCATGAACCCTAAGCATGTTGCATGTCAAAGCCTCATTAACCCTTTAGTTTTGCATAGTACTCGGAGGGTATACTCATACACAAAATTCTTCATTTATTTAATATTTGATATGCAATCTATTTTTCCAATCAGGTATCTCCTATGCTATCTTTTATGTACACAACTCTAGAGTTTAAAGCTGAAAAGTACACAATTATTTAAAACAGTTCTTTGTAACATTTAATCTTTCTCAAATAGGTATTTTTAAGAATATGGAAAAAAATCAAACTTTGTATTCATCTTCATATTTCCTTTCTACGAAGGAATCATATATTTTTCGATAATTTGTTTTAAGACTCTTAAGTAATGGACCAACATATACTCTGATCCTTCATCAGTACCAATTTTTTGAAAAGCACTTTCAAAGCATATCATGTTGTTTATAATGTGATCAAGAGTGGCAAAATTTCACATAATTAAGAGGTTTTGTGTGAGAAATTGTGGAATTCATGAAATTTGAACTCTCTAATTCAATTTAAGACATATTGAGTCACTTTTAAATTGAGGACTGATCTGTTGAAAGGGCGGATTTCGTTCATTGGCCCTATATCCTCAATATACCACGTACCAAATTTTGTAATTAAATCTGCAAAAAGGAACTCACAGAAGATAAAATGGTACCTACGGGCAAGGGGAAGTGATGCCTATGCACTATACCTTACTCAACGGCGCAGCGCTTCAGAAAGAACAACTAGAAACGATGTTCAAGTACCTGAGAAGAATTCTTATTATTCCTATTAATCATCAGAAGACTGTTTTTATTTTCTTTCATTTTACCTTAAAGGCTTTGGTATATCATTAAAGACTGTTTATTTTGTCTGCCACGCTAATTACTTTTTATTTCATAATTTTTTTGCCGTCCATTGGAAGAGTTTTTTTGGAAAAAAAAAAGTCGTTTCCTGCCAAAAGGGCGAATGTTGCCCTTTTTTAAAATGGCTGTAAATTTTTGGAATGAATTTTAGAAGAAAAGCTTCAAGGAATATGAAAGATTAGGGTTTTTACCATTACATTTCATTTATTTAATGTATTTAACTTCAAAAATGTTTGGAGGTTCACTGCTTTTAAAACTTAAAACGTGACTTTCTGAAAATCGATTTTCGCCACATCCGCCTTTTCGACGGATCAGTCTTCAATTGTTGTATTCATTTTATAGAAGCAATATACAAGGGTTGCCAGCAATAAAATTTGTAATTTCTTTTTTTCAAGCACATGTATTCAGGGTGATTAAAGAGTCTGAGGCCCCCTCACATGTCTTTTGAACGACTTCAGATAGTAAAATGTAATGCAGGTGGTCTTACATGAGCATCAAATCAGATCCAAAATCTTGAATGCCAATTCATGTTAGTTAACAACCAGTCTTCTCAATTTTATTGAACCATTAGATTCCACGAATCTTTAAGTGTCATTTCACTCTGACATAATTCCTGAAAGATCACAAGCGAATTTGTGAATCACAGCTAGACCAAAAGATGCCCTATGTTCTGTTCTTGTTTTACTCACGGTCTCTTATGGGTGTATCACCGCCATGACACTCAATAATCCTAACCTCTCTTCGCATCGAAGCTTGTTTGAGGTATTACACGTGGTGTGATTGTGCCGATGAGCCCATTTCCTAGGATTTTGTGTCCATAAGAAACTGTGAGTGAGACAAGGACAAAACATAGGACTTTCATTGATATAACTGTGATTGTAAATGAATGCGTGATGTTTCAAAAATGTTGTTGTAACATGATTACGTTTGCATGTAATCCAATGCTGGGCTATTCCATATCAAATTGAGCCTGGGCAATAAATTTTAAAAAGGAGAAAAAAAATAAATGAAGTAGATAATTGTGTCTAGAAATGTCTAGTTCTAACATTTCATTTTTTTAGTTTAATTTTGATCCTATAATCAAAAATTGCTCTTGGAGAAGGGAAAACAACATCCTCTGTAGAATATATTTCATTCAAATGGTTTGGAACACTCTTTGATTTCCCAAAAAATCAGCTTTGGCCATCGTAAGAAAAAAAGGGTCTAGTAAGCCTTTTATCCCTTAATATTCCAATTATTCATTTATTCTCCCTCTCATTCATTAAAAACTAATCTTAAAACATATAATTTACTTAAAAAATCAATAAAAAACCTTATTTATACCCACTTGTGCATAGTAATTTCGCTTGCGTAGCATCCGTTACAAATGGCTGTAGCATCCATTACATATGGCTGTAGCATCCGTTACGTGGACTTTACTTTTTTTAAAGCTTAATTTTGATGAACATGAAAATGTCTGCCCAGAATATTGTCCCACATACCCTTTGCTATCACTCAGATTTTTCTCAGATTTTATGATCAGTCCAATTCACAGAGTTTTGACTTTGATTATCATGTGGCAAAACTGAGGCTCAAATGGCGTAGCATCCGTTACGCTCATTGTATCAACAATAACTTGGTGAAATATGGTTGAAACCATAATAACCTGCATGTAAAAATGTTCTACAAAGTGAATGGCATCTCTTTGCACAACTTTTATCGAGCCCAAAAATAATAAAACTACAAAAAAATGCATTTATGTGCGTGCGACTGTAGCATCCGTTAGGTACCGTGGAATGGCCCTGCTGTAAAAAAATTTGTGAGAACTTGTTATTTAATCGTACAAATTTGCATTTGAAAATTTGGATCGTTTCTCATAGGAAAACTCATGAGAGCAAGTGAGATAGAGCATTTGTTTTGATCCAATTTTTTTTGTGAGGTCACACTAAACACATCTATCACCTAAAATTCCAAAACTTTCATCACAAATAGCAGGTCCGTATCATTTTTCATTTGGATTTTTGTTTGTTTGTTTGTTTTTTAGTCATCAGTCAATGGACTGGTTTGTTGATTTTGGATTATCAAGGGTCAAAGTTTATCACTAACCCATTTTCAAACCATCGTTGTATTCCCTAACATTCTTTTTAACTATGAAGTAAAAAACGGGGGTCTCCACTTGAAAATTTTGAGTCACAGGGGGGTGACCCTCTCTCTAGTGCCCCTCTGCCCAGGAGGGGCCCCACATAATCCAACTGCACTCAAAAGTAATTTTAACTTATGTAAGACCACCTGCAAGATTTCATTTCATTATCTGCAGCCGTTCAAAAGATATTCAGGAGACCTCAGACTCTTGTATCAGAGTGTATAGGGTGTCCAAAACTACTAGGAGCAGAAATTTTCTCAAGAACGGCTGGTTATTTAGTTATGAAATTAGGCAGATGAGAAGCTGGCCCCAATTATTGATTTTTGGTGTTTTCAAGCCTTGATTTCCTTCGGGGGGAAATTCTGGGTAGCTGAAGCACATTTCGTCTCCAAAGGCACAAAATAGTCAATGTAAGCAAGAGAAGTGCAATTTCTGACATTTTTTCCTCTTGTCAACTTTTTCTGAAACTCCTTATTTTTTTTAGTGAAGGGAGATTTTGAAAAAAGGGTTCATCAATGGCTTTAGCTACAGAAATTCTTATTTCTGCAAAAAACTAAAAATTCTCTGAAAGCGCAGATCAAGGGCTTTTGATTGATGTATTATAGACGGTCTGCATGCGTAGGGACGTACGTCAAATTTTTTCTGATTTGAATTGTTGATTGATTTATGTGTATTTTGAGCCAGTCTTTTGATGTAGATAGGTTTTAAGACCTAATTCCTATTGATTACAGTTGTATAAACACAAATGCACGGTATAAACTTCAAAACATTAACAGATAGTCTTGGCAGAAGGACGTAAGTTAGCATGTGTCGAAAATTATGGAAACTGACTTACTTTCCTATGCATACCAACTGTCGAATTATGTTTGCTGTACTTTCAACAATTTCACAGACTTCCCCCCCCCCCCCTCATTTCTTTCCAAAATTTTGGGGTTTCTAGGCTCCTTGAGTAAAAATTGTTGACCGTTAAAATATACACTGACTTGTGATATGATATATCGATCAAAAGGTCCTTTAGCGAGGAAAACAATTTCTCCACACAGAAGTGGCTACACTCTCCCATTTCAAAATGGCGGCCCTTTAAACCTCCTACAACCTCCAAATCTATTTAAAGCTGCCATTTTGAAATGAGTGAGATTTTCACTCTGGCGTGGTGGCATTGTATTTCTCGGCTGTGGTAGTTCCAAAGTTTCAAATTGCCACAACAGTCATTTCTTCTTTTCGAGCTTGATTCTATCTTTTATTCTCTCATTCCTTATTTGTTTCTCTCTTTATCGTAGCGGAGAATGTGACCCCGCTGCGGCTCGCGTTCTCTCTACAGTTCACCTTTTGCCGTCTGATCATCTTTCACTGCATTCTCTTATAGAACCCGCAATTTTTTCTTCTCTCTCTTAACACATACAGGGTGGCTGGAAAGCGACTACGCACCCCTCATAACTTTTTTCCTATTGAAGATAAAAACTGAGCATTTTGACTGGTGGTCAATGTCGTGTTTCGCAATCCAGGTTTACAATTTTACAATAGACCTTCGTCATTCGATATCTCAAATGCGAAACATGATATTGACCTTCCGTCTATGCCAAAATGCTCAGTTGTTTATGCCCTTTCGAAGGATGTATCTCTCAATAGGGGTCGTCTCACGGAATTTTTCAGATAGCTCCCGTGTGGGGGCAAAAACGTTAAAATAATTGGGGGCGCTGGAAGCTATTTTTGTCTAAACTTTTGTAGGTAACGTATTTTTTTCTAGGAAGAACTTGCTTTTTGGAGTATTTTAGACTCCCAGTTATTTAAATTCCGACTTTTCAAAGAGGTGTAATGAGTTTTTGAAAATGGGTCGAAATCGAACTTTCACATTCGATATATCGGAAACGAAAAACGATGTTGACCTTTGGTTTGCTCTAAAAGTCTTAAAATTCTATGCCTTTTCAAACGATGTATCACAGGATAGGAGTTGCCGTTGGAAATTATTGAGTTAAAAGGGTGGGGTTCCCTCTCCCGCGTCCCCTGGGCCCCTGGGGAGTAGGGGGAATCGCGACTCCCCTCTAAAGTCAGCCCCTCTAAATGATGGAGAATGGCGCAAACCGCTTTTTTTTTCATCTTCATTAGGAAAAAAGTTGTGAGGGGTGTGTAGTCACTTTCCGGCCACCCTGTATAGAAATGTGTGTTAAAAAAGGACAGGTAAGGGGTAGTCACGTGGATTATGCCCTTTCCTCCATCCTTCTCCAATCCATGCATTCAAATGGGCAGAGAGAGTAAGAAAGACGATATCCTGGACCTGCCAGTGTTGTACTCTTTGCAACCGAGCCACTGGAATATTTTGGAAAGTCACGATGCTAGTTGAAATCAGTGAGCTTACTCGTTTGGTTCAACTAGAGTCCCTATACATATACTATGAGAGTTCCACCTTTGTCGAATCCATTTCTGATTGGCTCTTAGATTTAGACTGTCAAGAAAGCTCTAAGAGGCAAATGCAAATGGCGGAGAGTTCGTTTACTTTTCGCGTACTAGCTTTTATTATACATTTGAAGTAACCGTGACCGCAGTAATTATTAACAATTTTTCGTATGCTTGAATGTTATTCTGGAGTACACTATCTCTTTCAAAAAAGACAGTTATTGTCGAGAATCTGAACCTAACCTATATAAGAGATAGCGAAATAGCGGCAACAGCGCAGAGGCAAATGATGGCAAATGACCATCCATCGTTTGCAATTTGCCTTTTGGGGGCTCCATTGATCTGCTTCTCTTTTCATTTTGAGAGACTTGGCGCAACTCTCATAGTATATAGCATAGACTTCTATTACTATCTAGACTGGACTTAAGGCCAGGGATAGGGAAATAGGGCAGGGAAACTTGAGGGGAAGAGTGGGACCAAACTCGTATGTTGCTATTAATTAAAAATACAAAAAAAAATATTTTTTCATAAAACTTGGTACCATTTGAAAGCTCATGATATGCAGATTCCGGTTTGGGTCGGTATTTATAGCAATTTTTCAATCATAAACATTCTACAGAGGCTCAAAGTTGGGTCTCAATTTTCTACAGGGTGTTCCATGATATTGTTTTCTTCATGCCGTTTTTGAATGGTTACAGCTTAAAAAAATAACACACAACAACACACAGTAATACACATAGTATTGAGACACACAGTAATTATAACTTTAATCATAACATAGATTACGTAAAATTTCGTATATACAGGTATGTAGGTTGTCTCAGTGGGGCACCAAAACGATGGAACACCCCATAGAATCGAGGATAATTGACTCAACTTTGAGCCTCTTCAGAATGTTTACGATTGAGAAATGGTATAAAAACCGGCCCAAACTGGAATCTGCATATCATGAGCTTTCAAATGATAGCGAGTTTTATGAAAAAATATTTTTTTTTAGAATTTTAATTAATTTTAAAAAAAAAATTCATGTTCCCATTTACTTCAATGTATTTCTGAAAATCTTAGCACATACTGTAATCCTAGTTGCCTACCGATCGTCTTCAATGGGCAGGCGTTATGTCCAGTCTAGATAGTATTAGAACTCTTTGGTATAGAGGGACTCAAGGTACCACCATCTTGGCTCGATTTTTTAGCAGGGCTTTATTTTATACAAATACAACAATGAACTTTTTTTGTTTTGGTTCTACCTACATCTTACTTTGGAGAGACACCAGAATTTCGATTTAACAAAATGAAGTAAAAATATTAGCTGACAGTGCGAAAGTTTGAGCAAGGCTAGTTATAAAAATGGTACGCTCCTGATTTCGAATTTATAACTTAAAAAATCACGAAATCGGGCCTAAATAGTAGCTCGCCTGATATCTCAGAGTGGGTCATTTGCCAAGTGTTTTTCTACAGAGTCTTAAAAAAGTCTGGGAACGCCCCCGTAACTTCTAGACGATTCATATTGAGGAACGATCGCAAGTGGACTAGTATCACCATGGTACACTTTTAGTCATGATTGAAATTTTAGTGTGCTCTTAGTTGCGAGTTGGGGCTCCTCCCTCAAAAATTGAATATTTTCTATGGTGACCCCTATTTTTCATCACATAATGTGATAGGGTGTAAAATTCTAAGACCTCTCGCGCAAGCTACTGGTCGATCTCGTTTTATGATGGATGCATCAAAGTTCAAAATTCAATGTTGACAAATTTTTAAAAATTCGTAACTCCGTCTTAAATTTTTCAAATTTTATAAATTTTGGGTGATAAATGTTTTGCTGAGTAAGCACTTTTAAGGTTAAGAATATTCGTACCCTAAAAGTGGTTCATAATTGATTTTAAGGCCCCCAAAAATTTTCGATTTCTTCTTAATTATTGATGACCCACATTTCGTGGAAAACGGCGGAACCATGAATAAATGGATTGCAAATTGCTAATTAAGTCCTACTAATGATTTTTAGATTCTATGTCTGAATCCAAAGAGCCAATGGCCCTGAAGAATCAACTATACGGGACCATCCTTTGTAAAATTGATTTTCAGTAAGTGAAACGCCTCTTCTCCCTCCGCCCTCACTCACTTATACGAGGCCACTAGGGGTATCTCAAAAGTAAGGTGTCCACTTATTGTTTTAATTGAAAAAATCATTTTATTTTAATGAATAGTATGTGATTGGAAAGATCACATCCTCGCTATTTTTTGTACATAGTCGCCATCAAGATCAATTCACTTTTGCAGTCGTAGTGGAAGTTTTTGCATGCGTGCCTCATCTTGCTCTCTGCCACCTCGCTAATCTTTTGCGCCACTCCTGCCTTCAAGTCGTCGTCATATTCAAAGTGGTATTCCCTGAACCCACCTAGTGCACACTGTGAAATACTGAAGCTTTCGTGTCAAAATTCGGTGAAAGGTGACTGCAGGAACATCAGGAATCAAAAATGAATGCTACCATTCAATCTTGAAGCAATTTTTTTCAATTTTTGCAAACTTCTTATCAGAAGTCAACGGCCAGGCCCAGTGGCGTAACAATAGCCCCCTCAGCCCCCGCAATTGCGGGGGGGGGCGCAAGGCGTCGGTGGGCGCAAAGAGAGAGGAGAAAAATACAGGGCGAAGGAAGAAAAGGAAAAGAAGAGAAGAAGAAAGAGAGAGAAAAAAAATAGGAAAAGAGGGACGAAGATGATAGAGAGAGGATTGATAGAAAGAGATGGATTTCAGAAGACTTCTTGACGAATTCGCAACAATTAAGGCACAAAAGAAAAAGTTTTGAAAGAACAGGTAAGAGGTTTTTGATTTAAAATTGACAAAAAAATAAATTGATTCATAACTTTCTTTTGTCGAGATGTTCTATGAAGCCCCGGGGTCATAAGCCGGTAAAGAGAGGAGTGGTGAGGAGAGGGGTGGGGTGGAATATGGAAGGGAGGAAAGGTGGGGGGGGGGCGCAGCTCTTTTTTTTGCGTGGGGGCGCATGCATGCCTAGTTTCGCCGCGCCACTGCGGCCAGCCTTTTTTCCTTCGTCGTGAATCTCGGTATGTCCCACTGAAAATTTGCGACACCATTTCCACCCGTTTTTCATGTTCATAATGTAATTTCTGTTACACTGATATTAACTGAGCATGAAGGTCTATAATAAGAGTCTACAATTCCTTTGACCTTCTATGCATTCAATAGTCTTATCACTTTGCAAACACTGCAGAAGTGGCACAGCATTTTTGCGAGGTTACAGGAGAGCACTATGAGGCACGCATACAAAAGCTCCCGCTACGAATGCAAAAGTCGATCGTGATGGCAATTTTGTAGAAAAATAGCCCAAGATGTAAGCAATCACGTTTTATATAGTTAAAAAAAAATGATTTTTTCAATTAAAAAATAAGTGGAGACTTTACTTTTGAGATACCCCTCATACCTTTTTTTGTGTGCAAAAAATATGTCATTTTTTTTTATAGTTGGGATGTTTATCGTGATAATAGGGGTATCTAGAATTATGAAGAAAAAAATCAATTTTGGATGCCTTTTTGGGGACTGAAATATTTTTTCTTAAAAGTGCTTGCTTAGTAGAATATTTTTACCTTCAGTTTTAAAAATTTGGGTCATTGGAGAATGAATTTCCGAAAAATGTTCTAAATTGAACTTTGAACTTGGATACACTGAACACAAATAACAAATTTTACGTCCCTTTGAATTAAGCAGTAAAATATAGGGGTTGCCGTAAGAGAAATCCAACTTTTGTGGGAGGCGTCCTCCAAAAATGTCAATCATGCCTAAAAGTGCATGATGATGATACTAGACTATCTACAATGTTTCATTTCTTTAAAATCAATTGTCTAGAAATTAAAGGGATGTTGGTGGACTTTTTGAAGACCTTCTATACCTATTAGATCTAAAATCCGATCATCTCTCTCTTTCCCTCCCTCTCTTCCTCCCTCCCTCCCTCTTTGTCCCTCTCTCTCTCTCTCTCTCTTTCTCTATCTCTTCTTCTCTCTCTCTCTTTCATTTTACTGATTATTGAAAAGGTTAAATTAATTTAAACTTTTATAGAAGAGTATTTTGATTTTGTTTTTTGTTTTCCAATTCAGGTGACGAAATTGTCGAATGATCGATTGTGGATGTTCGCGTTTTGATATTTTAAGTTCGTTTTTTGCCTATACTTGAGTTCTTCAACTCCTCCCTTTTTATTTAAGTGAAAACTTAAGTAATGGACAGATATTTTACTCTAAAGCTTCCTTCTGAAGATTTCCATATCACAAGTGATAGTTATTAATTCTATTTTCTTCCTCTTTTTACTTACTTGTTTCTTTTTTTCTCATGCCCAATTAGAATGTAAATTTAAAGGTAAAATATCAACTACCTATATTTACTGTAAGCGGGTGCAGTTTTACTTATCGTCCATTCTTGTCAAAGGACCCGGTTAATATTATTGATTCACAACTAATTATTCGTTTTTGGCCTTTCATTCCTGTCCTCAAGCAAGCCAAAAGCAATGAAGATTTATTGTTCGGTCGAGCTTCTCAAGGGTCCTTTGATTAGCAGAAAGTCTTAATGTTCCATTAACAAGGAATTTATTATCCTATTTTGTAATTTTTGATCATTATTATTAATTTAATTTGAAAGTTAGCTCATCTGGTTTTTTCAAATTTTTATAGTAGGTACCTACGTACTAATGACTAACGGAATCTGGCTGTGTATACCCTAAAAAAATTTTATTCCGTTTGCAGAACGTCTGAAACATCTTTAATCACCACAATGGCCTTTTTTTCTATTTTTATTATTTGACCTTTTCTCCTTTTAGAAATTGAGGGTTTCGTCAGTGAGCCAGGGAGCCTCTCCTTAGTTCCGATTATATTAATCCTTTGCGGTCTCATTTTTTTTCTACGCCGCTAGAGCAAAGGGCAACCCCCACACGATATGAGAATGAGACTGCTAGAAGTTCCCGAGAACACCCATAGAGCGCAGCACGCGCTGGAGTTGTCAGGGCTGGCCCCGCTGGATTTGTCAGGGCTAGCCGACATGAGACTCAGCAGAGGGAAACTTTTTTGTCGGGCCAGCCCCGATATGCGACCGCAATGGATTTTTTCAATGTTGGGCCTGACCCGACGCACGACCACAAAGGGTTAATGTATCAGGTAATACAGGCATCGTGAAAGAAACTGATGTTTTAACTAGGAAAATACCTTTGTACTCTTATGTTCACTACTGCTTTTTTTTTCTTTTTTTTTATATTTTACTTATCATTTTCTCAAGTTTCTACTAATTTTCCTAGCTGCTGTATCTGTGTTTTCTAATTTCATTGAAAAATATCAGCAAATAATAAATCATGGTTATTATTGCTAACGCTATTAATTACGTAATAATTCAGTGATACTATTGAAGTAATCATTGATGTTTCCCTTAAATACAACGGTTTAAGATCATAATAAGTAATCATTTGTGTAGTCATTGGATATAATGATTCACATAATCCTTGAAAATAATTGTTTGAATTATGCCTTGACAAATCCTACACTTGAAAGAGTCTGCTGTGAAATATTGGTGCAGCTATCTTGCACATTAATTCTAGTAAATTGGAGCACTAAGTACAAATAGCGCCTTAAATATTTCCAAACTTCTTTTTGCCGAGCTGAAGAAAACAATTAAAATCTGTGCATCATGATGTTATTCAGTATAATTTAGCCTCGCTAGTGTTCACCATGAATATCTATGTAGAAAAATGATCAACAAATCATTTCCTGGTTAAAGTGAAAAAACAAATGCTCTAGAGCTGGGCAAACTCATCAGCTGAGGTAAAAAAGCCTATTAAAAAAGAAAATAAAATATCATATTAAAAAATATGAAAGCAATAGTAAAAAAACTAAAGGGGGAAGAGAGTTCAACTCAGGCAGTGCAACAGAAAGCATGAGCGAGGCTCATTGGCTGATGAGTTTGTCCAACTCTAAAGCATTTGTTTATACCATGTAGCCAAAGTATTTTGTTTCGGTTAAACTGAATGAAGAATTTCACCTTTTTTTCTTTAGTTTTTGTTTTGCCAAAAAAAACGGCAGCTCCGGAAGCATTTTTGCGCTTATGAAAAGCTTACAAGCAAGCTGTTTGCATTTTGAACTGAATCTGTCTTTAGATGTGTCCATTGTTAGCATCCATCTCGATAAGTTAGTATCTCTGGTGAATGAGTGTCGAATTGAATAGTATTCGGTTACCTCATTGATACGTAATTTGTGTTTGCTTTTCCGAGTTTAGTGCTGGACTCCTTTGACACACCTGCTAAGTACTTTCATGTATCTTATGCTCTATTTTACTTAAGAATGTAAGAGCAAAACTTTCGTAGCCAAGCAAACCCATTTGCACAGCTGTGTAGAATTTTTTTTTGACATTGAATGAAAAAAAAAAAAAAGAAAAGAAAAAAAAATCTCTGCTCTCTCATGGATCTGAGAACAGAGGTGGTACACTGTATAGTGCATCTTCTCATTAGACTGTTTTAGTAACAAGGGGGCAATGTGTGATGCAATTGGCTCGGGTGCTTTTTTAAAGTGAAACGGAGAACGGATTGGTCACTTCTGAATTTCTCGCTTCTCACTAAAACAGTCTAGTTGTAGTTTATCAAAGAAATATTCATTGTTGAAATTTATATTCCAGAATGAAGCTTTTTTTTGTACCAAAGTTCAGTAAAAGTTATTCAGTAGTTTACTACTTTATTTTGATAAATTCATATTATTTTTGTATGGAACGTTAATTTTGTCCTATAATTTTAGGCAGTAAATATTAATGGAAATCCTGCTAGTCTGTAACTTGTGCTTGAAAATTAACTTTAGAGCTGATCTAGCTGGTAAGGCTGCAGATTCTTCTAATTCCAATTACATTAAATTTTTGTCGGATAAACAATGTCATCATTCTGGGATTTGTTTCCCTTGAAAAATATAAAATTCAATTGACTTAGAAAAAAGAACTCAAGTCCATTCAGTGAAATGATTATTCTTTAGCATGATGAAGTGTCTTGTAATGCAGAGTGTGTCTTTTCTGATAGATCTCCCCGCCCTCCCCCCTTCATGTTTTTATTTTAAGTTTATTTACTACACAATTTTTTTTAAATTACTAACAAGGAGAGGATACAAGTTGTGGATCACCGATTCGGTTCAAATTTAACATACATATCGTACAGGGAAAATAAACGGACCCGTGTTTCGTCATTTGCGCCAATGGGCAGTAGTTTCGTCAAAAAAAAAAAAAATGAAAATTGGGAAAAATGGTCAATTTGACAGTATATTTAAAAAAATGCACGCATAAATTAATAAAGAATAACGCAAGGACGGAAACTTTCATTAGAGTCAGAACAACAGGAATTTATATATTTTCATTTCATAAAGCTTTAATTGCGTAGCCCTTACGTGCGCGCTTCGGGGGGGGGGGGGTCTACCTCTCCGGCACTTCATACATATACATACAATTCAATACGAGTAAGACAAAGTCCTTTTGCAAGGCGAAGAGAGAAAAGACACGCGAAAAAATGCTAGAAACTGCTACCTATAGTTATGAAAGTGTCCGATCTCATTGCGTTAATTCTATGCTAAAACTGATGCGTTAAATATTCGAGTACAAATGTGTAAACAATTGAAATAGAACAAAAAAAAAATGGAGTGCGCAAAAAGTTGCCGGCAGCGACAGGATTCGAACCAGGGACGTCAAGGTAAGCCCACGCCGCAATGGGTCTGTTGCAAACTTTTGCTGCAACGATAAATAGTGTTTCTTCGTTTGTAAAATCGCCCGAAAAGTCCATTGGTGGCATCAGAAAGTCATGAAATGCGATAATGAACTCACAAGAGACGTGTAATGAAATCCAAGATGGCGGTAAAATATCGAGCAATCTGTATGCATGCACCTTTAATATCCAAGGATTGCCAACGTTGACAACCTCACAGCTTCGGAGGAAATGTGTTTGTTTACGTTGTGATTGGGTGTGATCGATATTGTGAGGTTGGCTATCCTTGGATGTTCGTGGTGCATGCATACAGGCTGCTTAATATTTTACCGCCATCTTGGTTTTCAATAAACGTCTCTCGTGAGTTTATTATTTCATTTCATGACTTTCTGATGCCACCAATGGACTTTTCACGCGATTTTACACGAGATTGAACACTCTGTAGCGCTGTAGTAAAAGTTTGCAACAGACCCATTCAGGCATATCAGCGTTACGTCGGAAAACAAGATTTTTCTACCCATTTTTTTCCGATTTTCCAAATTTTTTTAACGAAACTACTGCCCATTGGCGCAAGCGACGAAACACGGGTCCGTTTATTTTCCCTGTTCTATATGTATGTTAAATTTGAACAGAATCGGTGATCCACAACTCGTATCCTCTCCTTGTCATTTAGTACAAAGTTTTTTTTTTTTTTTTGTTTTGTTTTTTTATTGTGTCCTAAATTGACCTTAAACTTTTTATTGTTCAAGCACGAATTAGTTTTACGAGAAGTAGCCTCAGTAGCAGCTTACCGTTGTCCTGTCATGTTTTATGAAGAGAATTTTAAATTATTTTTGAATCTGTGTTCTCCTAAATTTATTACTTCCTACGTAGTTAAACAGAGTATGGACGTAGTTTTCAGTTTGTAGATAATTTAAATATTTTCATCCCTGGTAAGTTATTTTTTATCCTTATCGTTCTTTGTTCTAACCCCCCTCTCTCACCCCTCATAAAAGCCCTTTTCGTTCTCTACCATTCCCTACGTTCTGGAATACTATTTCTCAAATTGCTAGTTTTTTTACATTTTTTATGATGATATTTTGCCTTTTAGTTTTCAGTGATTATTTTTGTCACGGACGTCACATTTTGACACACCTGGATACTCCTTTTTTACGCTCCGAGATTGTCAGGAGAACTTTCGCCGTGAAAAAATCCGGCGACCGCGAAAGTTTCAAAATTAGTATTTGGTTCGGTGTTACTGACTCACTAGTCACTCCCTTCCCGAGGCACAGGAGAGGGGGGGGGGAGTTCTCAGTGGCCGATCATATGACGTATCTACACTATATCTACTGAATATCTTGAACACGTTCATAAAGAAATATTACGCGTTAGAAACTCATTTGACTGAAAAAATACTCTCAACTATCGGATTTTACCATTGTGCCTAAAAAGGCACACCCGGCGTTCTAGGTAAATTCGCTTTTTACGTAAAAACAAGTAGGAGTACCGAAGCGAAATTTTAGGAGCACGTTAATACCGTAAAATGATGAAAAGTCAACAAATTTCAGCTTCCTAGGGTTAAAGCCCAGGTTCCGACACAACTTTGAAACATCAAATGTGCCAAAAAAGGCACAGCCGGCGTTCTAGTGTTAACAACTGAAATCTACAATGTTAGTGTTTATTAATTTTTTTTGTCATACAAGCCTTTATGTAGATTTGTTCCTCTTACTAATGTATACAGGCCCCCCCCCCCTGTTTTTTTTCTTGCTAATTGAGATTAAGAGTTGGACCATTCTTCATCATTTTCTTTTCTTTCAAGACTTGTCTGAATCACGTTTTAAGGAAATTTGGACTCAAAAAATGAAATTAGCAACCTAAAAAACCCCCGGATACCTAATTTTATAAAAATCGGATCACTCTAAATGCTACGGTAAGGCGATCGAAATCATTAAAAATAACATTGTGTTATATGAGCGTTGCCACGGGGTAGTATCAATTTTCCTGAAAATTGCCGAAAACTTAAATCGTGTTTTTGAGAGCTTACACGTCGTCAGAGCGTAAAAACACAGAGGATCTTTCTTGTTGGAAATTACCTCAGAAACAAAAACCAATTATCAATTTTTTTGATACCTTGCATCGTTTTCGATATATATCGAAATAATCGATTTTGGGGGCCCCTTTCCTCCCCCCCTCCCCTGAATTTAGCACAGCACCTAGGCATGGGGACTTTCAGGTGGTCATTACTGACACCAAGATGAAGCGATTAAGCCCAAAAAACCTTTGATGGGAATTTGTTCTTCCAATAATCACCCATTGCCTGGACTAAAGCGCGGCGAGAGCATTTTACGCATATTTTAAAATAGACTTTTGTGGCATTAGGACTGCAGATAAGCCAAAAATAATGAAAATTTCAGTTCTGTAAGGGCCAAAAGTGGCTATTTTACACCATAATTGACTATTAAAACACCCAAAAATTCATATTTGGTACTTATGCCCTTTTAGCCGATGAGGGGCCACTTAGAGTCAATTTTTTTCAAAATGCTTGTTATGGGTCAATTTTTTAGACCACAAAGAACAAACAATCCACCGTTCGCACAAAACATACTCAATTTTGAAAAATAAGAATCACCCTAACCGGGGGGCTATCTAAAAAATTTTAAATAGCATTCCCCGTCTTGGGATACGTCGTTTAAAAGGGCGTAAAATTCTAAGACTATTGGCGCAAACCGGAAGTTGATATCGTTTTTCGTTTTCGATAAATCGAATTCCAAAGTTCGATTTGGACCCATTTTCAAAAAAGCATTACTCCTTTTTGGGAAGTCAGAATTAAAAAAAAAATTTGTGTCCAAAATTGATTTTTGAGCCCCCAAATTTTTTTTAAAAATTTTACCCCTCAAAGGGGCTTTTTCAAAAATTCCCCTGCGCGACCGGTATTGAATGATATGTCGATCAAAAATCCGTAGAAAACGGAGCATTTTGGCGCAATCCGAATATCGATATCATTTTTCATATTCGAGGTATCGAATATTAAAAGTCCAATTTTCGCCGATCTACAAAATTCGATGTCTCGAAGATGAAAAACGATATCGATATCCGGATTGCGCCAAAATGCTCAATTTTTTATGGATTTTAAATCGACGTATCATTCAATACCGGTCGCACAAGGGAATTTTTGAAAAAGCCCCTTTTAGGGGTAAAAGTTTTAAAAAAATTTGGAGGCTCAAAAATCAATTTTGGATCTATAGTTTTTTTTAATTCCGACTTTCCAAAGAGGAGTAATGATTTTTTGAAAATGGGTCCAAATTGAACTTTTAAATTCGATGCATCGAATACGAAAAACGATATCAACTTCCAGTTTGTGCCTAAAGTCTTAGAATTTTACGCCCTTTCAAACGATGTATCACAAGAAAGGGGTTGCTAATTGAAATTTTTGATAAAGTCCCCCTTGGGGTCTTCCCTGGGGGGCTCTGACCCCAAAAAAAGAAAATTCATTGAAATTGATGAAGAATGGTCCAAACCGCAATGGGCCAGGCAAATTAGATAATTTAAAGGAAAAAATTCGCACATATCGGGATTTTTGCAAAGATGTTCCCTAGGGCATGTAGAATAACGTACTAAAAGTCCCCATTGATACCGTGTGAGCTTTCGGCGCAGTGACCTCAAAAAGGGCGTATAAATTGGTTCTTCGCGATTTCTAGCCAAACGGCTGCAGATAAGAAAAAAATACCTCAGTTCAAAAAGATTTGTCTTAAAATTTTCTATAAAAAAGGTTCCTACAAGTTTTAACGATAAACGACTCCTTCACCCTTTATAGCGTGAGAAACAGATTCCCGACTGGCGCGGCGCAGCGCGCGGCCCGTAAATCGCATCCCTCCCCCTCTCCTTTTGCGTCAGCGTGAGCGTGATTTATTTTTCATATGTTTCTCGCACTGATGTAGCGTGAGATGTACTGATTCTGCCTTTACTTAACTCTACCAACACCATCCACTCCCCCCCCTTTTATTTTGATGGTCGCGGAAAATAATCAGTTGTTTTGATAGGTTCATATAAAAGGCCAATCAGTAACTTCGCAGCAACTGACGCTGCGCCACTTGCACTGCTTTGAGTAACCTAAATACCTAATATACAGGGTGCACCAGACCACCCGGATACGTACTTTTTCTCGAAAATGGCCGGGCGTAGAGAGCTGAAACCAAAACGTCAGATTGGGAATTGACCCCAAAGAATTCAATGAAAATATTTTCAAAGCCCCCAGAGGCCCCCCGGGGGGGCGGGGGTTTGGGGGAGTTCGAAACACATTTTTCCATTTTTGGCGGGAAAAAGCCTAGAAAGGTACAAAAATAAGTTCAGATCCTGAAAGAACAACCCATTGCCGACATTTTTACTCCAGTAACTTTTTCCAGAAAACCCCAATTTTTGGGGTTATGGGCCCTTTTGGGGGAAATTTTCATTCGGCCACTGTGACCACCCTATTCAATATTTTTACAAAAACTAAAAACCATCTGTAAGATGAGATTAAGACCTTTTGATTGATGTGCCACATAATACCTAAAAGTGAAAAATTAAGGCCCCCACGTAGAGTCCAAAATTTGGGGGTCTTTGGGCGCCCCCCACGTAAAAAAAGTTAAATTGCAAGATATGACTTGTGATACGTCGATCGAAAGCCCTCAAAGAGTAAAATAAGATGGCACAATCCAAAATCCTCTACAATCATTACTTTCAAAATGGCGGCCATTTGAAAATTATGGGTGTTCAAAGGTAAGTCCTGGGAGAAGAGTCCAAGGTTGAACGATACATGGCTTGAAAGGCCTTAAAAAAAGCAAACGAATGGCGCATACCGCAAAGCAATCCGCCTCTTCAATCAAAAGTTATGGCCGATTGAAACTTAAAGGGCTCAATAAGGCTTATCTAAGGCTGCTTAAATTTCAATCGGCCATAACTTTTGATTGAAGAGGCGGATTGCTTTGCGGTATGCGCCATTCGTTTGCTTTTTTTAAGGCCTTTCAAGCCATGTATCGTTCAACCTTGGACTCTTCTCCCAGGACTTACCTTTGAACACCCATAATTTTCAAATGGCCGCCATTTTGAAAGTAATGATTGTAGAGGATTTTGGATTGTGCCATCCTATTTTACTCTTTGAGGGCTTTCGATCGACGTATCACAAGCCATATCTTGCAATTTAACTTTTTTTACGTGGGGGGCGCCCAAAGACCCCCAAATTTTGGACTCTACGTGGGGGCCTTAATTTTTCACTTTTAGGTATTATGTGGCACATCAATCAAAAGGTCTTAATCTCCGCTTACAGATGGTTTTTAGTTTTTGTAAAAATATTGAATAGGGTGGTCACAGTGGCCGAATGAAAATTTCCCCCCAAAAGGGCCCATAACCCCAAAAATTGGGGTTTTCTGGAAAAAGTTACTGGAGTAAAAATGTCGGCAATGGGTTGTTCTTTCAGGATCTGAACTTATTTTTGTACCTTTCTAGGCTTTTTCCCGCCAAAAATGGAAAAATGTGTTTCGAACTCCCCCAAACCCCCGCCCCCCGGGGGGCCTCTGGGGGCTTTGAAAATATTTTCATTGAATTCTTTGGGGTCAATTCCCAATCTGACGTTTTGGTTTCAGCTCTCTACGCCCGGCCATTTTCGAGAAAAAGTACGTATCCGGGTGGTCTGGTACTATCAACGATTTTAAGATTGTCGCGAGATTTTTTCGAGCTAAGTTGCGCCTTCAATGTGTCGGTTCGGCCACTCTTCGTACTCCTTACTCGACGCAGGCGAGGGGCTAGTGCGGGCGGAAAGGGAGTGGAGTGGGAGAGCCGTCGCATATCAGTCCCACACTCACACTCACACGCACAACTGTCGCGTCGGCTTTCACTCATTTTCGGCAAGGCACGGCACTTGTTATCTTCGCGTCGGCTTTCCTGCTTCTGAGTCTTCGTATTTCCTACGAGGTATTGAAGATTTGCGTCGGTCTTGACCGATTGAATAGACCCTTACATTTTTGCATCATTTTTAATTCCATCTCACCTACTCGCACTGATTGTGAGTTTCGAATCTGACGTGGCGCTTGCGGCCAATTTACCCCCTGCTTGCCGTTTCAAAGGAACAATTTCCAACTGACCAACGCCCGCACTCCAATTTCCACTCATCAAAACAGTTGAATTGGTTTGTTATGCTGATGATTTATTTTTTTCAGCATCGGATGGGTGAGGAGAGGAGAGGGGCTAATCATTCGATGGACACACTTGTATGACTTGAGTCGAGTTCCATCCAGTAGCAGTCCGTCGAAGAGGCAGGGGGGAAAGCTTTAAGGGCTCAGCCCCCCCCCCCCCCCGCGCCCCGAAACTCAATCGTAGAAGGGCTAAAAAGGGAAATATAAGGTATTTTTACCATATTAACTAGGTGAAAATAATGCAGCGACGACGTGACGCAAAAGAAACAGGTGAACCGGAGAATGCTGTAAAACATGCAAACAAATATTTTGAAATAATTTTTTTTTTTTTTTTTTTTTTTTTTTTTTTTTTTTTTTTTTTACATTTTGCCTTGAAAATGGCTGCGATTTGAGCCGAAATGTCGTCACCAATTTTTTTATGTCTTTCTTCCCCTGTGTTTTTCACCATGGTTCGCATGTTTCTTTTATCACACCTTAAGCCTCCCCCCCCCCCAACATTTATATAAAGAAGGGATGAAGATAAGTGGAAACAGTGGCGTCGCCTGCCATCTGGCAACAATGCAACTGCTCCATTTAAACTCATTAAATATATTGAATTTTCCTTGTGCACTGTAAACACCCTGAATTCGATATTTTACATGAGTTTAAAGGGATAGAATACATTGTTGCCGAATTGCACGCGACGCCACTGGGCGTACTGTTCGAACATTAGAACATTTTTACCGGGGATAACGCTTACAGTCCGCTTAAAAGTCCGCTTGAGTTCTTTCGCATTTGTCGATTTATTTAAAAGTAGCGCAAGTATCGTTTCGTTTCTTCTTTTTTTTTTTCTTTTTTTTTTTGTTTGGCGGGAAACGGACTTGAAAAGTTTCTCCTCTAAAAATGGCACTGAAAATAAATAGATAAAGACCTTAGTTTAAAAAGGCAAACAAAGACGGAACCTTGAGAATTTCGATACAGCCTGGTTTTTCAAATCGGATTGCTAGACGAACCACATTCAACTTAGAGTAAAAAAAAAACAGAAAAAGCATCATGTTAGAGGGTGGCATGCAAAATAGCCCCAGAAGAGTAGCCGTTCGACGTGAGAAAGAATGCCGAAAACCGCGTCTCAAAATATCAAACAGTAAAAAAGTGGGTGGGGGTGTGCGTGCGTTTTCCCACCCCCTGTATGTCGCTCCTTCTTCGGCTACCGGTAGCAAGGTTGGCATCTGTTAAGCATCCTCGACGGACAGTGCGTACCTTGGATAAACTAGATATATATCGCAGTAAACAAAGAGCAAAAATCGTAATTTCGTCCGTTGCACATAGTGTGTAATTTCGGCAATCTAGCGCCCGAAAACCTCCAAAAAGCATATTGGCAGATCATTGAAAGAAGGTCTGAGATTGACAAATTAGAAGTACAAGAAGCAAGAAAATAGCATCATATATCACCATAAAGCACCTTTTACAGGGTAGTGGGGTCCTCAAATTCATCAAATTTAGTGGACACGAATCATACATCAGCCGGCGAATCTCAGAAACACACGGGGGGAGGGGATACGTATAAACATCTATAGATTCAAATGAAATTTTCGCATTCTCGACTTTCCATTGTATCAAAAAAAAGCTAAGACTCTCTACTTTCTTTATCTGGGAAGACATTCTGCGAATTTTGGCGATTTAAAAGGTTGAGATCATAAAAAAGAACGGCATAATTGATTGATCTGCAAATCTCAGAAATGCACGGGGGAAAAACAGAACACATCAATAGGTTCAAATGAATTTTCGCATGAAATACTCAAAAATACTCGACTTTCCTTTGTATCAAAAGAAAGCTGAGACTCTCTACTTTCATTATCTGGAAAGACATTCTGCGAATTTTGGCGATTTAAAAGTTTAAGATCATAAAAAAGAACGGCATAATTGATTGATCTGCAAATCTCAGAAATGCACGCGGGGGAAAAACAGAACACATCAATAGGTTCAAATGAATTTTCGCATGAAATACTCAAAAATACTCGACTTTCCTCTATATCAAAAGAAAGCTGAGACTCTCTCCTTTTATTATCTGGAAAGACATTCTGCGAATTTTTGCGATTTTATAAGTTGTGATGATAAAATAGAAGGCACAGTTGATGTGTTCGTTCTGCGCTTCTCAAAAACGCACTATGAAAAAAAAAAAAAAAAACGTATAAACATCTATAGATTAAAATGAAATTTTCGCATGATATACTCAAAAATACTCGACTTTCCATTGTTTCAAAAGAAAGCTGAGACTCTCTACTTTTTTTATCTGGAAAGACATTCGGCGAATTTTTGCGATTTAAAAGGTTGAGATCATAAAAAAGAACGTCATAATTGATTGATCTGCAAATCTCAGAAATGCACGGGGGAAAAACAGAACACATCAATAGGTTCAAATGAATTTTCGCATGAAATACTCAAAAAAACTCGACTTTCCTAAAAGAAAGCTAAGACTCTCTACTTTCATTATCTGGAAAGACATTCTGCGAATTTTTGCGATTTACAAAGTTGTGATCATAAACAAGAACGGCATAATTGATCTGTTCTTTCTGCGCATCTCAG
This sequence comes from Trialeurodes vaporariorum, assembly GCA_011764245.1. NCBI lineage: Eukaryota > Metazoa > Arthropoda > Insecta > Hemiptera > Aleyrodidae > Trialeurodes > Trialeurodes vaporariorum. The sequence goes on along the minus strand of VMOF01000369.1, from coordinate 33,777,483 downwards.
AAACACACGGGAAAAAAACAATAAACATAGATAGATTCCAATAAAATTTTCGCATGATATACTCAAAAATACTCGACTTTCCATTATATTAAAAAAAAACCGAGACTCTCTACTTTATTTATCTGGGAAGACATTCTGCGAATTTTTGCGATTTAAAAGGTTGAGATCATAAGAAAGAACGGCATAATTCATCTCTTATTTCTGCGCATCTCAGAAATGCAAATAAAATAGTAAGCATCAATAGATTCAAATGAAATTTTCGCATGATGTACTCAAAAATACTCGACTTTCCAGTGTATAAAAAAAAAGCTGAGACTCTCTACTTTCTTTATCTGGAAAGACATTTTGCGAATTTTTGCTTTCTCTTTTTTAGGTGCTGTCGCGTAGCAAAGCACCTTATGCTATCGTCGCTGTCCGTACGTATGTATGTATGTGACGCTCAGTTTGTGCACGCGAAAAGTGCTAGTAAATATTAATCGATTTTCACGAAACTTTGCAGAAACGTTTGTCACTACTTTAGGATGAACTGCCAAAAAATTTTGGGAAAAATTTGGTCCAGAAATTTGAAAGTTATCGAGGTTTTAGTTTTTACGTTTCATCAGTTTGTCGAGTTCAGTCCTTCGGTGAGTTTGCCGTGCAACGCGATCTCGGCGGTGCACGGCTTCCCCACTCCCGACTGTCCATCCCCACTCCTCGACTCACTGACTCACCGACCATCCTTCCCTCTTCCCCACTCCTCGCTTTGCTCACTCTCCAACTCTCCGTTCTTCTTCCAACTTCTAGCGGGCTGATTGAGATGGGCCCATCAAATCCGCGCATTCCTAACCATTCCAACATGTGAAACCGAATCAATCAGTATCTAAATTTGATGGTTTCTCGCAACCAGTAATTCGGTTCCATTGCAGAAAATCTTCTAGCGTGATACTATTTGAAAAATTTTCCGGACTCGAACATCACTAATCCATAATTAACTTGATTAGAGGATTAAAAAATTAATAAAAATGGAAATTAAATTCCAAAACTAGACAAATAGATTAATACAATGAAAGTAAAAACCAAAAGTTCATAACAAGATGATAGGAAAAGAAATTGGAAAAGCGAACAAACAAACAAACACACAAACAAACAAACAAACGAAGAAGCAAAACTAAAAACAAAGATGAGAACAAACTTTCCCATCAGATGCTGTCCCGCCGAAAATTGAAAACAAAACAAACAAAGAAAACCCCTAAAAATCAAACAAACAAACAAAACTATAAATAAAAAGAAAAAAAAACCAAAATACTAAAAAAAAAAAAAAAAATAACCAAAAAAAACAAGGAACAAAAAAAAATTGTGAATTGTTCCTTGTTTTTTTTTGTTTTTTTTTTTTCTTCTTTTTTTTACCTTTTATTTCCCTTTTTAGCCCTTCTACGATTGAGTTTCGGGGCGCGCGGGGGGGGGGGGGGGGGCTGAGCCCTTAAAGCTTTTCCCCCTGCCTCTTCGACGGACTGCTACTGGATGGAACTCGACTCAAGTCATACAAGTGTGTCCATCGAATGATTAGCCCCTCTCCTCTCCTCACCCATCCGATGCTGAAAAAAATAAATCATCAGCATAACAAACCAATTCAACTGTTTTGATGAGTGGAAATTGGAGTGCGGGCGTTGGTCAGTTGGAAATTGTTCCTTTGAAACGGCAAGCAGGGGGTAAATTGGCCGCAAGCGCCACGTCAGATTCGAAACTCACAATCAGTGCGAGTAGGTGAGATGGAATTAAAAATGATGCAAAAATGTAAGGGTCTATTCAATCGGTCAAGACCGACGCAAATCTTCAATACCTCGTAGGAAATACGAAGACTCAGAAGCAGGAAAGCCGACGCGAAGATAACAAGTGCCGTGCCTTGCCGAAAATGAGTGAAAGCCGACGCGACAGTTGTGCGTGTGAGTGTGAGTGTGGGACTGATATGCGACGGCTCTCCCACTCCACTCCGCCCTTTCCGCCCGCACTAGCCCCTCGCCTGCGTCGAGTAAGGAGTACGAAGAGTGGCCGAACCGACACATTGAAGGCGCAACTTAGCTCGAAAAAATCTCGCGACAATCTTAAAATCGTTGATAGTACACCCTGTACTATTCAATTTCATTGGCATTATTTAGAGAACAATAAAAAGAAGAAAAAAAATATGCGCTCACCAGATTCGGAAGTGATAGGAACGAGAATCTCGGTGGATCGGAGATCGTTTATCTCTCTTTATTGAAGTGACGATTATGATAAAATAATGAGGCAGAAAGTGAGTATACCTACTTATAGGATGAAAACAAAAGCACTGAACACAAACGCTAATTAAGACAAATCAAAATTAAGACGTTGGATCGAAACGCAATTTTTTTGATATTCGTTTCATTCTGTTTTTGTAATTTTCAACAACGTCCTGAAGTTCATCAACGGATGTTGACTGGTCGGTATCGGTAATGTTTTCAGCGTCTTTCTCGTCGATTTCAGAAGGGTTGCAGACAAGCTCCTCAGGATCGTCAGGATCTTCTTCTTCTTCCTCTTCCATTCCTTCTGTGTCCTCATCCTTTGCTGAATTCTCGCACGAAAGTCCGCTACATTGTTGACAGACGGTCGAACATTTAAGTCCAGTTTTTCTACAACCGCAAGCTTTTACGCAACCGCAATAGATAGATTGTAATATTTTCTGGGTGCGGGCTGCAATTTCATGGTTATTGGAGAGAAATAAGGTTGAAGGCGCCAGCCCCAAGTATGTGGAGCAAGTTCAGTGCCCTGCCATGACTGAACTTGGTGATAAACTTTGGTATGAGTACTTTGCCTCTGCTAGGTTTTACAAAAAAAAAAAAAAACAAGCGGTCATTTCAAACCCGTTCGTGTTAGAATACATTGTTAAAGCCCCCCGTTTACCTTGAGGGGGGCACCCCAATTTTTGGGGAGGGGGAAGAAGGACTACAAACATACGAAAAATAATTCGAAATAATGAATATTGGCCAAAATTACAACTTTTATCTCAACTCGTTCAAAAGTTAGACTAATGTGAGGCAGGGGGGGGGGGGGGGGGGGGGTCGAAATCCCCCAAAAAGTTGTCATCCAATAAATGAAGATTATTAATCCAAACGGCAACTTTTTATCTCAACTTGGTCAACAGTTAGACGGAGGTGGGGCATGGTGGGGGGGGGGGGGGATAGAACTATAAAATAGAATGTTGGTCATAACTGCAACTTTTTATCTCAAGGCGTTCAAAAGTAAGACGGTGGTGGGGCACGGAGGAAGGGGGGGGGTGTTAGACTCCTCCAAAATAACTGTCATCCAAAATTATGAAGACTAATCCAATTTTACAATCAAGCAATCCAAGCAATTTTACATCTCAACTCGTTCAAAAGTTAAGCGGGGGGGGGGGGGGTGATGGCACGCCAGTTTTTGTTTGGGGGGAGGGGGAAAAAGGACTTTAAAAAAAAAACTCCGGAATAATGAACATAAGTCAAAACTGCAACTTTTTATCTAAACTCGTTCATAAGATAGACGGGGATGATGCACGGGCGAATGGGGGGGGGGGGATGTTTGGATTCCCCAAAATAATTGTCATCCAAACTTATGAAGATGAATGCAAACAGCAACTTTATATCTCAACTCGTTCAAGAGTTCGGCGGGGGGGGGGGGCACGCCCGTTTTTGGGAGGGGGGAGTGGGGCTAGGACTATAAAATGAAACCTCCGGAATAATAAGTATTGGTCAAAACTGCAACTTTTTATCTCAACTCGGTCAAAAGTTAGACGGTGGTGCGGCACGGGCAAATTTGGGGGGGGGGGGGGGGGTGGACTCCCCCCCAAAAAAATATCATCCAAAATTATGAAGATGAATCCAAACAGCAACTTTATATCTCAACTCGTTCAAAAGTTCGGCGTGTGGGGAGGGGGCTGGGGGGCACGCCCGTTTTTGGGAGGGGGGAGTGGGGCTAGGACTATAAAATGAAACCTCCGGAATAATGAATATTGGTGAATACTGCAACTCTTTATCTCAACTCGGTCGAAAGTTAGACGGTGGTGCGACACGGGCAAATTGGGGGGGGGGACTCCCCCAAAAAAATATCATCCAAAGTTATGAAGAGTAATCCAAACAGCAACTTTACATCTCAACTCGTTCAAAAGTTAGGTGCGAAGAAGGGGGGGGCACGCCCGTTTTTGGGTGGGGGGAGGAGGGATAGGTAAAATAAAAACAAAACCTCCGGAATAATGAATATTGGTCGAAACTGCAACTTTTTATCTCAACTCGTTCATAAGTTAGACGGTGGTGATGCACGGGGCAATTGGGGAGGGGGGGGGGGGTTGCTTGGATTCCCCCAAAATAATTGTCATCCAAAATTATGAAGATGAATCCAAACAGCAACTCTATATCTCAACTCGTTCAAAAGTTCGGCGCGGGGAAGGGGGGGGGGGGGCACGCCCGTTTTTGGGACCCGTTTTTGGGAGGGGGGAGTGGGGCTAGGACTATAAAATGAAACCACCGGATTAATGAATATTGGTCAAAACTGCAACTATTTATCTCAACTCGGTCAAAAGTTATACGGTGGTGCGGCATGGGTAAATGGTGGGGAGGGGGGTAAGGGGGGGAGGGGGTGGACTCCCCCAAAAAAATATCATCCAAAGTTATGAGGATTAATCTAAACAGCAACTTTACATCTCAACTCGTTCAAAAGTTAGGTGAAAAGTTTGGCGCGGGGGGAAAGGAAGTAAAAACCTCGGGAATAATGAATATTCGTCAAAAGGAATCTGCCGAACCGAAAATATATCATCCAAAATTATAAAGATGAATCCAAACAGCAACTTTATATCTCCACTCGTACAAAAGTTAGGTGCGAGGAAGGGGGGGGGGGCACGCCCGTTTTTGGGAGGGAAGTGGGGGTAGGACTATAACATGAAACCTCCGGAATAATGAAAATTGATCGAAAAGTTTGGCGCGGGAAAAAAGAAATAATAGCCTCGATAATAATGAATATTCGTCAAAAGGAATCTGCCGGAGTCGAATACGCAGAGAAAAAACATGGACAAAAAAAGAGAATTAAAATGAAAGAGAATGAAGAAGAGGTAGCATGCACGAACGGTCGAAACGACGGCGAACTTCAACGATGCGCGAAGCGTTTTATTATAGGCAAAAAGCAATAAACTTTGTTCATTAACAACACACTCTTGCAAACGTACGCTGAGCGACGACTGGTGTCAGGCGTGCGGATTGCCTACTGGTTTATACGGGCTGAGGCATAGTGCGCCTATACGAGATCAAACGATTCAATGCAATTAGATAGCGGCAAAACGAAAATAACACATTGTCTTTAACAATGTAAAAAAAAAAAATTCTACTGCCGGTGGCGCCAAAGCTGTCAAAATCACTAGAAGATCTAATATCTTCTCCAATTATAGCGCAAGCATCATTTGACTCAATCATTGAAGAATGGTCGACAGCAGTTTTAACATATAGTCGTGTCAGCGTCGCCTTTAGCTTGGAACGTCTGAATTCCTTTTTCTGAAAACTTGGTCATGATGAATGAAGTAAACTTTTCTCTACTCCTATCATTAGTTCCTAGTTGAAGGAATACAAAGCGTTCTAGAATTCGTCAGATTAGTGCAGCGATGCAACAAAGATTACCTTTTTCCATGTTGTAGTACATCTATTCATATCGGAAACGATTACCATTTATAATCTTTGCTGCACCGGTGCAGCAATAATCCAATGAATTCTAGAACGCTCCCCTTATTAAGATAAGCATGCGTTGCCTCGACGCGCTGATAGTCCGGGAAATAATTGAATAAATATAGGGGTACCCGGACAAAATTGCTAGAAAAGGTTTTATTACATCAAAAAACGCAGAAAAATCAGGAGAATCCGAATTTCTTAAGGTCGCCAAAGGTCGCTCTAAAATTCCCCCTCAAAATCCCAAAAAACCCCAAAATTTTTCGATTTTTTTCAAAAATATTGTTGTAGCGCCTAAAATATCGATCTTAGCGTACAATTACTTCAGTCTAAACTTGTAGAGGACAAAATTCTACGTAAGAAACATGTATTACCTGAACCCTTTGACTCAAAGAACCCCCTCAAAAATGCCCCCCAAAAATAGCTCTTTTTCGGAACTGTACGATATTGCCCGAAAAGTCGCGCAAAATGTCGTTTTTGCGTGTCAACCGACCTCTTTAGCGAATAAAGTGACTGAAACAAAATTGTAGATTACAAAATTCTGCCCCGAAATCACACTGCACTGTCACGGTAACTTAAAAAATGTTACAAAAAATGGTTTTGAGTTATCTATTTCGAACCGTATAGAAAACGAGTTGGACCTATTTTGCGCGGAGTGTGCCGTGACTTCAATTGAAGTCTTTGAGTGCGAATCGCACACATTCAGTGGCGGATCCACAGGGTGGGGGGGGGGCACGTGGCGGATCCACAGGGGGGGGGGGGGACGTGCCCCCCCCCCCCCCAAAGCCTCAAATTTTGCCTTTATTCGGTAGAAGCTGGACCGAAATTGCTTCCGTCGACGCTTCAAAATTTCACAGGCGTGCCCCCCCCCAGAAAAATTTTCTGGATCCGCCACTGTACACACTCAAAACCCAATGCATAATTGTGTGAGAGCTTTGACAGTACATATTTTGAGTCTGAGGGGTCCATAGTTTTGGTCCATCGATTCTACGATCAGCCCCTTCAACATATAGTCTTTAAACTTGATAGAGGAGAACTTACTTGAATTTTCCGAGGCGATCTTGAAACGTCAATCAGACCTAGGGAAGTCTTCCACCCAGTCGTCAATTTCTTCAAGGTCACGTGACACCTTGACATTTTTTACACGCAAGCGAACAGCTGAGTCCATGCTTCTTACAGCTACATTTTTGGCTGAGCAGAGCAGGCGTCCTCTGCGCAGCCACACCTTATTATTTTAAGGAGCGCCTCTGGTGCTGGTGGCTTATCGGTCAAAATTGGAACTAAGCCCGAGGTTCCTTTTTTTCACCCCCAGGACTCTGGGTCGACGTCATGGTCCATCCAAGTCATAACTTGAAATAATACGCGGTAAAAATGAAACTTGGCGGCATCTGATGTAAGAGGTAAGTTTTCAGGTTTCACACGATTAACACTGGACGCAATCTTTTGCGAAAATAATTTTACTCGTAGAGAATCGAGTGATGCAGTTAATTTACCGCCGTAAAGTCGTGTCAGTAACCTCTCGCCGGCCTTCTCTACATCTTCTTTAGCGCTTGAATGGGGCTCTTGCAAACTTTTGCAATAGGGGATTGAAGAGTTGATTCTTGTATAAAAACCTGTAAAAATGACGGTGAGTACACTAAAAAATCACGAAATTCACTCTCAGAATCGGGCGTAATGGAGGAGAGACGCAGTTATCATACCTAATTTGAGACATATCTCTGTTTCCTTAGAGATAGTGACATAATAGACAGGAATCTCCCATGATACTTGCGTCGAACCGCCATAACCATCTTGCTATTAAAGTAGTTATGTATAGGTTTATTACTGAATTTTACACTTTCTCAGTGTGATTTCGAGATTTTCGCTGGTTTTTACATCAGAATGGACCATTCATTTGCTCACAGCAAAAATTACCAAGAGCCCCATTGTCGTGAAAAACTGCAGCATCCACCATTGCAGACTCGTCCCGCTTCAGCAAGGATAAAATTTTCCCCTTATGGATGCCGTAAATGTGAGATGTGCTATCACAGCCTAGGAAAGCGTGACAAAATAAAATGTTTTTGGAAAATTCAGAGCCTGAATCACTGAATTAAAATTAACTGAATCACTCGATTCTCTATACGATTAAAATTATTTTCGCAAAAAATTGCGTCCAGTGTTAATCGTGTGAAACCTGAAAATTTACCCCTTACATCAGATGCCGCCAAGTTTCATTTTTACCGCGTATTTTTTCAAGTAATGACTTGGATGGACCATGACGTCGACCCAGAGTCCTGGGGGTGAAAAAAAGGAACCTCGGGCTTAGTTCCAATTTTGACGCTGTTCGCTTGTGTGTAAAAAAAGCCGAGGTGTCACGTGACCTTGAAGAAATTGACGACTGGGTGGAAGACTTCCCTAGGTCTGATTGACGTTTCAAGATCGCCTCGGAAAATTCAAGTAAGTTCTCCTCTATCAAGTTTAAAGACTATATGTTGAAGGGGCTGATCGTAGAATCGATGGACCAAAACCATGGACCCCCCCCCCAGACTCAAAATATGTACTGTCAAAGCTCTCACACAATTATGCATTGGGTTTTGAGTGTGTACAGTGGCGGATCCAGAAAATTTTTCTGGGGGGGGGCACGCCTGTGAAATTTTTAAGCGTCGACGGAAGCAATTTCGGTCCAGCTTCTACCGAATAAAGGCAAAATTTGAGGCTTTGGGGGGGGGGGGGGGGGGGGGCACGTCCCCCCCCCCTGTGGATCCGCCACGTGCCCCCCCCCCACCCTGTGGATCCGCCACTGAATGTGTGCGATTCGCACTCAAAGACTTCAATTGAAGTCACGGCACACTCCGCGCAAAATAGGTCCAACTCGTTTTCTATACGGTTCGAAATAGATAACTCAAAACCATTTTTTGTAACATTTTTTAAGTTACCGTGACAGTGCAGTGTGATTTCGGGGCAGAATTTTGTAATCTACAATTTTGTTTCAGTCACTTTATTCGCTAAAGAGGTCGGTTGACACGCAAAAACGACATTTTGCGCGACTTTTCGGGCAATATCGTACAGTTCCGAAAAAGAGCTATTTTTGGGGGGCATTTTTGAGGGGGTTCTTTGAGTCAAAGGGTTCAGGTAATACATGTTTCTTACGTAGAATTTTGTCCTCTACAAGTTTAGACTGAAGTGATTGTACGCTAAGATCGATATTTTAGGCGCTACAACAATTTTTTTGAAAAAAATCGAAAAATTTTGGGGTTTTTTGGGATTTTGGGGGGGAATTTTTGGGCGACCTTTGGCGACCTTAAGAAATTCGGATTTTCCTGATTTTTCTGCGTTTTTTGATGTAATAAAACCTTTTCTAGCAATTTTGTCCGGGTCAAACATGAAAATTCCCCGACTATGAGAGAAGTGGACGGATCGCCGAAGTGAGCTGACGCCGTGCATTGAGATAAGAACTTCGAGTGGTCACCGAGGCGAGATCAATCTCATACGATTACAATGGGGACTTTCAGCGTGTTATTCGATACAACTTGAGAATCCCTGCCAAAAACCTGCTTTATGCGAATTTGAGCCTTTAATCGGCAATGTATCTAATCAAACTATAAAAACAATTGATTATTTTCCGCGTCCATCAAAATGAAAGGGGGGGGGGGGTGGATTGTGTTGGTAGAGTTAAGTAAAGGCAGAATCAGTACATCTAACGCTACATCAGTGCGAGAAAGATGTGAAAAATAAATCACGCTCACGCTGACGCAAAAGGAGCGGGGGAGGGATGCGATGTACGGGCCGCGCGCTGCGCCGCGCCGCACACTGGACGAAAACGTCCTTGTGCCCGGACATGGCTGGTTTCGCGCTCCTATCTTTGTTTTTTCGAGTTGTTTTGGCTATTTTTCTTTAAAACCGACATCCTTTTAACTTATTTTCATTTTTTATTTTTTATTTATTTTTTTTTTTTCCAATTATTTTTTGTGTGTTTCCCACAAGAATCACCCTATATAATGTGTTTTTTGACTGTAGAAACAATCGCATTTTTATTTTCAGTAATGTATTTCGTGTCCAACCCTCACCCATTGACTCGCTCCAATGTGCGCCGCGTCGTGCTATTACACGATTATTTCTAGTATCCGCAGTTTCTCGCAGCTAAAAATCATTGAGGTGGTTTTTCCAAGTTGTAATAAACACTACTAGCTCAAAGTTCACATTAAATACGATTAAATAGCCTGTTGAAACTGTATTTTAATTTTTTTAAACCTTCAAATGTTAAATTTGAACAAAAACCATCACTACATACATCTATATTTTCATGATTTTAAAAAAACTATAGGTCGAAAATTATCTCCATGCAATGGTGAAAATGACTATTGTATCGGCGTTTGTTGAAAAAAAGATTAACACATCTTTTTAAGGCAAAATAAAACACGAAATTTTAGCGTCAAAATTTCAAACCGCACCAAGAACCCGTTATTCGACAATGGTGAGGTATAGTGCTGGCTCGAGGAAAAAAGAAACAATGTCAGAAAAGTTACATTTGGGTTCTAAAATACTACTTTTTGTCAAAAAGTTGAGGTTTTCTGCAGATTGACTTGACCCCCATGTCCGAGCATAAGGGCATTTTCGTCCAGTGTGCGCCGCGCCAGTCGGGAATCTGTTTCTCACGCTATAAAGGGTGAAGGAGTCGTTTATTGTTAAAACTTGTAAGAACATTTTTTATAGAAAATTTTAAGACAAATCTTTTTGAACTGATTGTGAGGTATTTTTCCCTTATCTGCAGCCGTTTGGCTAGAAATCGCGAAGAACCAATTTATACGCCCTTTTTGAGGTCACTGCGGCGAAAGCTCACACGGTATCAATGGGGACTTTTAGAATGTTATTCTACATACCCTAGGAAACATCTCTGCAAAAATCCCGATGTGTGCGAATTTTGTCCTCTATTTGGCAATAATGGATCTAATTTGCCTGGCCTACAACTCTTTATCTCAATTAGCAAGAAAAAAAACCAGGGAGAGGAGATGAAAAAAACACCCTGAATCGAATCTAAATATCTGTTATTTATAGAAAAAATCAGTATATTTGGAGGTAGTAAGGAAAAATCAATCATTGTCAACAGTGAGGATGATGTAATGTAATGATGTAATGATGTAGTTCTGGTGTTTTTCTTGCTAAGCTGTTTTGTGATTCTTTATTGTCTCTCCATAAAGTCTATTTATTGTTATCACCTTCTTTTTATTTTTACATTGTAAAGACAATGTTTTATAATCAGTTCACCGCCCCTACAATCTAAGGACAATTCTATGGTGATGAATAGCCCGATAATGGTGATACATATACGCAGTAGCTCCTGCACAAACACGGCATCACCCATAGCGTGCGTACTGTAATTTCGAGGTAGACTCCTCTGCAGAGAGCCGTGAGATTTTTTAGGGATGACAAAAACACCGTAAACCGCTGCTGCAAGTTCGGAGTCCTGATGCCAAAAAAGCCGTGAGATTTTTCTCTGGATTTTTGGGATGACAGTAGTGATGACAGAACTAGACGCATTTTGCAAAAGTCTTTGGTTTTCTACGGTGCCTTCGTTTTATTTACGTTCCTTCTGACTCCGGATTTCTAAAATAGTAATAGTATGCTTGTCTTGAGTATACTGTAACTTAATTAAACGATGATTATTTAGTGTTATTTTACAACTAGCTGCTGCTGTCAATCATGGATGAAAATGTACTTACTGTTACGAAGTACGTACATATATTTGAATTTGAATTTTGAATTTGAATTTGTTTATTTGAAACCAATTTAACAAAAAAAGGAAAGTAAGGAAAGTTTCCCAAGCCGCGAGCTAGCTCGAGTGGCATGTTCACTAAAATATAAATTAACAGCAAAGAAATAATAATGTAGTAAAGATAACAAAAATGTGAAATAAAATTAAAATCACAATGAATAATATTATAAATTATAAAAAAAAAAAAAATCCAAATTTTCATGTGTGAATTCCATTGTGAATTCAGTGGTGATAGCGATAGTTTGTAAATTTTCCCAACACACATCAGAAAGGAAAATAATTCCATGACAATTTGAGAATTGCCAGGTTTTTGACATCCCTAAAAGATCTCACTAATCATTCCTAATATTAAGTAAAATTTTGAAGATTGTAAAAATTTTTAATAATGTGCGGAATGCGAACTCCTGACCAAAAAGTTGGGCATGGCACCTGGTAGAAACCTCTACCGCCAGCGCCACGCCGCACTATGGTCTACGAGAGGTATCTAGCTAGACAAAAGTCGATTTTTGGAGGTCGGAAAAACGGAAATCTGACAACTTAGTGTGATTCCCCATATCTTAGTGCATCTGTATCTCAAATTTTTCCGAACGATCATGTTTGGTAAGGTTGCAACATGCGTTTAAAGCAACGCGCGCAAGATGTGTTAGTATACTTTTAGGTGCTATTGGTTTCTAGCCATTGCGATCCCCAGACAAAAAGTACGATTTTTACTAAGTTACTTTATTTTTTGTTCAGAATTAGAACTTGTTGGTTCTTCCTAATGATAAGCTGAATACATTCATCTATATACCGGGTGTCCCAGACCACCCGTCTAGATACTTTTTCTCGAAAACGGCTGGGAGTTGAGATCTGAAACAAAAAAGTCAGATAGGGAATTGACCCCAAAGAATCCAATGAAAATATTTTCAAAGCCCCCCGAGGCCCCCCAGGGGCGTTTTGGGGGGTTTGAAACACATTTTTACATTTTTGGCGGAAAAAAGCCTATGAAAGGTACCAAAATAAGTTCAGATTCTGAAAGAACAGCTCATTGCCGACATTTTTGGTCCTATAAATTTTTCCAGAAAACCCCAAATTTTGGGGTTATGGACCCTTTTGGGGGCAAATTTTCAATCGGCCACTGTGACCACATCATTTAATATTTTTCAAAAAACTAAAAACCATCTGAAAGAAGACATCAAGACCTTTCGATTGATGTGCCACATAATACCTAAATTTGAAAAATTAAGGCCCCCACGTAGAATCCAAAATGTGTGGGCCTTTGGGCCCCCCCACGTAAAAAAAGTCAAATGGCAAGGTATGGCTTGTGATACATCGATCAAAAGCCCGCAAAAAGTAGAATAAGATGGCGCATTCCAAAATCGTCTACAATCATTATTTTCAAAATGGCGGCCATTTGAAAATTATGGGTGCTCAAAGGTAAGTCCTAGGAAGAGAGCCTAAGGTTGAACGATAAATGGCTTGAAAGGCCTTAAAAAATGCAAACAAATGGTACAAACCGCAAATCAATCCGCCTTTTCAATCAAAAGTTATGACCGATTGAAAATTAAAGTGCTCAATAAGGCCTTTTTACGGCTGCTTAAATTTCAATTGGTCATAACTTTTGATTGAAAAGGCGGATTGATTTTCGGTTTGTACCATTTGTTTGCATTTTTTAAGGCCTTTCAAGCCATGTATCGTTCAACCTTAGGCTCTCTTCCTAGGACTTACCTTTGAGCACCCATAATTTTCAAATGGCCGCCATTTTGAAAATAATGATTGTAGACGATTTTGGAATGCGCCATCTTATTCTACTTTTTGCGGGCTTTTGATCGATGTATCACAAGCCATACCTTGCTATTTGACTTTTTTTACGTGGGGGGGCCCAAAGGCCCACAAATTTTGGATTCTACGTGGGGGCCTTAATTTTTCAAATTTAGGTATTATGTGGCACATCAATCGAAAGGTCTTGATGTCTTCTTTCAGATGGTTTTTAGTTTTTTGAAAAATATTAAATGATGTGGTCACAGTGGCCGATTGAAAATTTGCCCCCAAAAGGGCCCATAACCCCAAAATTTGGGGTTTTCTGGAAAAATTTATAGGACCAAAAATGTCGGCAATGAGCTGTTCTTTCAGAATCTGAACTTATTTTGGTACCTTTCATTGGCTTTTTTCCGCCAAAAATGTAAAAATGTGTTTCGAACCCCCCAAAACCCCCTGGGGGGCCTCGGGGGGCTTTGAAAATATTTTCATTGGATTCTTTGGGGTCAATTCCCTATCTGACTTTTTTGTTTCAGATCTCAACTCCCAGCCGTTTTCGAGAAAAAGTATCTGGACGGGTGGTCTGGGACACCCGGTATATTTCATTTAAGTCAATATTTTGGAGTTTTTAGAGACTGTATAAGGTCGGAACCAATTTTACTCAAAATTGACGAGAATTTTAGGCTTTAAGGCCACCTACGTTTTTTCGCCCACGGATGCCCACGTTTAGAGTGGCAAGGAAATGTTCCTAAGACCTCTGGGAACACGTTTTTTAATATGCGAATGTCGCCTTTTGTCGCCCAAAAAAGTTACGAAATTTTTCCCTTGGAAAACTGAGCGGATAATGGGGGATTTTGCCGTTGACGTGGACGAGCAATCTTCTATCATCAAGACTGTAAAAAACTAATAACGGTGAAAACCTTTTGGGAATCGTCAAATTTTACACTGCATAGCTTCTCAGTGATCTTGAAACTTCCCAATCAAGAAAAATATTGAGTGGGGAACACCCCCCCCCCCCTACTGCCATCAACTAGCTGAACCTCCACATTAAAATATTGGCATCTTATACAGAGGGCAGATTGGGCAAAAGTAACTTACAACCTCCCCAACATTTTTTCCTGAGTCATACTTGAGAATCGGTTTCCGCCAATCTTTTTCATTCAGGGGGGCTAATCTGTTGGGCTATGTTGGGCGCCCCTCTCATTTTAGGGGGTGTGAGAGGGGGTCAGGGGGGGCTAAATCGAATAATTCAAAGAGGGACCCCATGTTTTTTTGCTTATTTAGAAAGAGCATAAAATTCTAAGCATTTTGGCAGAAACCAAAGTTCGATATCTTTTGTCGTATTCGATATATCGAAGTTCAAAGTTCGATATCCACCCGTTTTTCAAAATTCGTTCCTCCCCTTTAAATGGACCAAATTTAATAAACTTTGGGTGCAATATGCTCTACTAAACAAGCGTTGTAAGGAAAAAAATACGACAGTTCCCAAAAATTTGCCCAAAATTAATTTTTGGACCCTCAAAAATTGCTCGATTTTAAAAAAAAAAAAATGGAATACCCAATTTTTTCGAAAACGGTCAAAATGGAGGAAAACGGAATGAAAATCTCATATTCTATAGCACTGTTGGCTTAGAAACCAAAAAAATAACCAATTGCCAATTTTCACCACCGTAACTGCATTCGGGGACTTTTGTCTAGCTAGCTGGCTCGCGTAGACCATAGTGGGCGCCGTCTTCTAGGAGGAATGCGTGGAAAATGGAAATGTAACACATAGGGCAACACAATGGCACTTGGTAGTTCAGACTTCCGCTGCTAGGTGTCACGCCTGTTTATGACCACCGTTGAGCAAGACAACACACATCGCCAAAGTTTCTGTCATCAGTGTCATCCCAACTTTTTTCACGGCTCTCTGCGTATCGTAAAAACCGTAATTTCGGGAGTTTTGTGTGAGCCTGCGCAAGTGTGCGTCGTTTCTGAGCGGAAGTGTGTGTGTTACAGCATCACATAAAACTATTTTATAGCTTCGATTTTATAGCCTTCTCGGCGTTCCCCTCTTTCCTTCTCTGTTTCTCTTTTTCTCTCTCACTCAATCTCATTTTCTCTCTTCCACACACATTCTCTCTCAGTTCTCTTCTCTCTGTTTCTCTCAGTCTCCATATCTCTCTCTCTCTCTCTCTTTCTCTCTCTCTCTCTCTCTCTCTCTCTCTCTCTATCTCCCTCTCTCTCTCTCACACACACACACACTCATTCACTACTTCTCTCTATCACTCACATGCTCTCTTTCTCTCTAAATCTGTTGTTCTTTTTCTCTCACATTCTCTCTCCTACTTCTTTTTCTTTGCCTCTGTCTATCTCCTTTTCTCTTTCCTTTTTTCTCTCATTCACTTATTCTTTATCTCTCTCATTCATTCACTCTTTCTTTCTCCCATTCATCTTCTTCACTCTCTCACTTAATTTCTTTTTCTCTTTTTCTCACATATCACACACATTCTCTCTCCCAGTTCTCCTCTCTATGTTCCTCGGTTTTTTTCTCTCTCTCTCACCTAAATTCTAGATCGAACTTCCTATTCTGTCCTTTTCTGACTCATATGTTCAAAAAGGGGCGGGACGGAGAAAGAGAGAAAGAACAATTACTGTACTTGCCTATACGTGTAGCGCGACACAGAGAAATTTTCTTCCATCTGTCTCTTCCATTGAAACGCGTGTGTCAACCAAGGATTGAAAAGCCGCCCAAATGCCGCTGCCCGCCCGCCCCCCCCCCCGCCAAACTTTTGAACGAGTTGAGGTATAAAGTTGCAGTTTTGACCAATATCCATTAGTCCGAAGGTTTTTTTTTAAAAGTCCAAATCCTTCCTCCCAAAAACGGGTGTGCCACCCCCCACCCCCGTCTAGTTTTTGAATGAGTTGAGATAAATAGTTGCTGTTTTGACCAATCTCCATTATTCCGAAGGTTTTATTTTTCAGTCCTATTCCCACTCCCCCCTCCCCTTAACGGGCGTGCCACCCCCCCCCCCTGGCCCGAACTTTTAAACGAGTTGAGATATAAAGTTGCTGTTTGGATTAATCTTCATAACATTGGATGATAATTATTTTGAGGTAGTCCAAACAACCCCCCCCTTATTCCCCCGTACATCACCCCCGTCTAACTTTTGAACGAGTTGCGATAAAAATTTGCAGTTTTGACCAATATTCATTATTTCGAAGGTTTTTTTTAAAGTCATATTCCCCCTCCCTTTCCTTAAAAAAGGGGCGTGCCACCCCCCTCCTTGAAAGGGGCGTCCCCCTGCGCTTAACTTTTGAACGAATTGAGATTTAAAGTTTCTGTTTGGATTAATCTTCATAACTTTGATAAATATTTTGGGGGAGTTCAACCCCCCCCCCTCCCCTCCCTTCGCCCGTGCCCCACCCCCGTCTGACTTTTGAACGAGTTGAGATAAAATGTTGCAGTTTTCACCAATATTCATTATCTCTTGCATCGTTCGCAAGAGTCGACGACTTTGCGTTTTGTTTATGATTCTTCCTTGCATTCCCACTCATGATGGAAAGTGGATTAGAACCTGGGTTGATTCTGAATTCGGCTGCCGGAGGACCAAAAATATGTAGCGTTAACAAGTGAAATAGCAAAGAGGAATCGCAAAATATTATAAACGAAAAGTCAAAAGACTATATAGATAATATTCCGATCAACAATATTTCATTTGTTATGAAGGGAAGGTCGTCCTAAGCACTCGGACTTAGGGCATTCGTGGATCACGAGATCCACGACCTGAAATGAAAAGATTATTAATGACATGAGAAAAATGGAAAATTTGGAATTAGCCGAGTGCTTAGTTAGTTTTTAAGAGGTTTTTAGAATGTTTTAAGTTACAACGAGAAAAGTATTTATTTTTAAGAATGGCATTTGAAAACTATTATTAATATCGAAAAGAAATGTTATTTATCGATTATTTATTAAAGATCAAATATGGAAAATTTACATGTTTGAATATTAAAGGCAAAAAGAAAGAATTATCAGTTTATTTAACGAAAAAGAGGGAAAAGACGTAGGCAAAACTCTACGCTTTTTTCAAGTGATTATTTAATAGGAAAACTGGAAAAGATTTATTTAAAAGAAGAAGTTTTATATTTTAGAGAAGAGAGAGAGGGCAAGAGAATAGATCATGAAAGGCACTTCTGCACTTTTCTATGAACACTTACTGGAGACGAGTCCTGCACTTTCCTATGAACACTTACTGGAGACGAGTCTTGCAAAAGACTGTTTTGTTTTGTATCCAAAAATAGGGCGATCTATACGATGCCTCGATATAGTCGAACGACATATAGCGACTGTCACGAACTGTATGTACGTATTGACAGTCATGTAATTGGAAGTGGGCTCCAGATGGGATGCCACTAAAAAGAAAATGGTTTGCATTTGCGGGAAGTTGAGTTTTCGAAGGGATTTTAAAGGTAATTAAATGAAATATAATATTAAATTGAATAGATGAATAAATGGAACTGATTGCGTTTAAGACGCTTAAACAGAAAGAACAAAGAAAAAAGGTGAATAATAATAATAAATAAGAGAATAAATGAATATATTTATGCACGAGGGTGCGCGCGCCATCTAACGGTGCGGTTGTGCACCCGTTGTCACGATAGAAAATTGCGACCGCGTCTGCGCTGATTACCGATAGATCGCGCTGATGCTGCGTGCGAGTCAAGCTCAATTGACGCTTGAAATGTTGCGGAAAGTGGCGCGAACATTAGGCTTGCCGATTTGGCTTCAAATGGGCTTTTGTAAGACGTCCTTTCATTCCGTCTTAAAAACGTCTTAAATCCCTCTTCTGGTCACGGTTTCGAAGACGTCTATTAATCTTGTCTTAAATCCGTCTTAAATCCGTCTTTAAGTCGATTCCAGAAGATACCCTAGTAGCAAAAATACATAAGAAATACTTCTATTTAATATGGTATAAAATGTGTTTTAAATATGTATTTATAGGGGGGTTTGTCCCAATTTTTGACGTAATTTAATATGGTATTTAATACATATTTAATATGGTATTTAATACGTATCAAATACAAAATTAAATATGTGCTAAATACGTATTGAATACCTAATGAATACATAGTAAATAAACAGACCAATTTCATTTGAAATGGATATTATTATTTTTTTGGGTAGGGACTGTTATCGAACTCCTTTAGACGGAGAGGTTATGTTTGGCTCTTAAAGTAAGAATGGCCACGTATTCAAAAGATGTGCATTGAAAAGAGATATTGGTTATCTGTAGAGATACCTAGTCTTTGAAGTCGAATATGACTGGGATCTACTATACCATGTCAAAGTGGTAAAGAAGTTGGTACTGGATAAAAACTGTAGATAGAATTAGTCTATCTCCATCACTTTCATCATCTCCTGTTGGTCTTGAAGAACCTCATTAGAATGAGATCAGTTGGCGTTAGCGAGTTCTCGCGGTTTGAAGAGATTACAGGTGGGTGAAAAATCAATATTTATTGACACGACCTAGTGGAATGTGTCAACATTTTTACCTCCCAGATGATCATGAGGTGGAAAATATTTTTTTTTTTATGAGAGGCGATCGGGAATGGGAAATTTACCTAACTATTGCACCTAGTCGCTTGAGCGATTGAGTCGAAGTTGTCAAACTAAACCCACTGTTATTAAATATGTTTCCAATTCGAATTTATCTTTGGGATGAATCATGCGTTAAATATGTATTCAATACGATACTTGGATAATATACGTCTATTTTAAATTTGTTGACTGTTTCGAGATCAAGTTCCAGTTAATTGATCTTTGCGATGAGTCCACTGGCGGATGCAGGGGGGGGGGGGGGGGGGGTCGCCCCCCGCGCCCCCTTATTTGCATGGGCTGGATCCACCAATGGATGAATCATATAAAATATATATTTAATACTATAGATAATACTTACTAAATATTTGTATTTAATACACGAATTCAATACATATTAAATATGATAGACAATACATATTAAATATTTGGATTTAATACACGTAGTTAATACGTATTAAATGCGTATTTAATACGTGTATTAATATGTAAAATTAAATACGTATTAAATATACTATTAAATACATATTGAATACGTATTAAATAGATTGTGCATTAAATGTATATTAAATATGTATTAAATACGTTTTAAATACGTATTAAATCTATGTATAAAATACAAATATTCAATACAAGTATTTTTGCTGCTAGGGTACCTTGTATTTTGTCTTCAATCCGTCTTCTAAAGTGGTTTTTAAGACGTCTTTCAATCCAGTCTTACAAAGCGTCTTTAATCCGTCTTCAATCCGGCTTCAAAGACGTCTTCCAAGACGGTTCGCCAGACGGCTTGAATACCGTCTTCCGAAGTGATTTTCAAAACGTCTTTCAATCCAGACTTACAAAGCATCTTTAATCCGCCTTAAAGCTGTCTTTAGCCAAGATAGCTAGAAGATCGACTCCAACGTTATAAAGTCCTAAAATTTTGATAATTTGCAAAAATCTCGAAAATTTTCACAAGTTTCGAAAATTACGAAAATGTTCACAGTTTGAAAATTTGAAAATTACCAATATTTTCATAAATTTCGAAAACCAACTTTAGCACAAACTTTGTAAATCCAAAAATTTTCACAAATTTCGAAAATGTTGACTATTTTCAAGCAAGCTTGGAAAGCTAGGCTTCCTCGAGACGTAACCTATTTTAGCGCATTGTGACCGACGCCTTTCATATGTCTTTAAGACAGATTCGCTAGACGGATTTCAAAGTTTACTTAAAAACATCTTTAAGACAGATTCGTTAGGCGGTCTTTGAAATCGTCTTCAATGCGTCTTTAAGACAGATTCGTAAGACGTCTTCAAACACCTGTTTGGGCGGAACTAGAGACGTCTTTAAGACTGATTAAAGACGGATTTAAGACAACTCCACTTGTCTTTCAAGATGGATTGAAAACGCTTTTTGCTAACTGGGAAGTTTCTTTTCTTTTCTGTAGGAATTAAACGACAACTGCCCATAAATATGTAAAAATGTACGTTAGTAAACTAATTCTAATTATTAAATTTAAACTTTAATATTCTAAAAAATAACGACACCTTAGAAGTTTTTGAGCTGCGTTAGTAGATGACTAATTCACTCTGTCTTTTTTCTCTTCTAGGTGATAACAAACCCATCTGGCAAGTAGCTGAAGAAAGAGAAGAAAACAAACACCGTAATAGAGAAAACGTTCCGTACGGTGAATACGGTGGATGGCATAAAGCTGCAAAAGTAGATTCTCCGACCATCACAACCACTTTGAAAAATCTTGGTGCTCTGTATAGAAGGCAAGGGAAGTTTGAAGCGGCAGAAACTTTAGAGGATTGTGCTTTAAGGTCACGCAAAGAAGTATGTATTCACAACCAGATCTCATTGATAATTTAAGTACCTGTGACCACGGAACTTAGAAACTAAAATTCAAAAATTTGTGAAAGGAAAGATTTGCTGCTATCCAGAGGTGCAGCATGTTCTGCTGCCTATACAATTTCACACAATTTGCCAATTAAAACTTTGAAATTTTGCTTCATTGTAATTTACGAATAATGATGGCCACCCTCCCCCTTGCTCATTCTAGTATGATGATAAAATTATTCTTGTTTTTTTTTACTGCGCTTAGTAAATTCATTTTGGTTATTCACTTGCCAAAAGAAGTACTCTCCCTTTTTTCAACTCTCTAAATCAGGAGTCTCCCACCTTTTTTTCCGGAAGGCCAAAGATTTTAGTCTCAATGTCGCGGGCTGGGTCCCCCCCCCCTCTCCCAAGGAAACCCATCCCTCTAAAAACACAGTAAATATACGGAGTTATTCTCTTTGCGCTGTACAGGATGTTTCACGTAACTTGCTCACTATGGTTTTCTTGAACGAGTGACCATAAAGAAATCAGAAAAAATCGGGTTTATAGTAATTAGGAACTAAAATTTCATTTAAAAATACCGTTTCAACCCAGAATTACAAATTTCAAAAATTCAAAAATGGGAAATTTTCAAATAGCAACCTCTACCTTGTGATACCTCATTCGAAAGGGTGTAAACTTCTAAGCATTTTGGCTTAAACCGGAAGTCAATATCTTCCTTTGTAATCGAGATATCAAAGGTCAAAGTTCGATTTTGGACCAATTTTCGAAAATTCGCAACTCCTACAAAAAGAGTCGTAAAACAAAAATCTGCACATGCAAATTAATCTACTTGATGAGTGCTTTCAAGAAAAAAAAATACGAATTTAGAATTAAATAAACTGTCGACTTTTAGGTACCTGGAAAGTTTTGGTGGGAAAACCTTGATTCATCCAAATTTTCAAATGGCTACCCCTATCTTTGAACATCTCATTCTAAACGTCGTAAAAAGTTTTCCATTTTGGCGCAATCCACAGTTCATTATCATTTTTCTTATTCGATTTATCAAAAATCTAAGTTCGATTAGGACCATTTTTCGACCCTGTAAGAAATGGATCCTTTCGTTTGATACATCATTCGAAAGCGCCTAAAAAACCAAGCATTTCAGCGCCAACCGGAAGTCAATACCTTTTTTGCGGTCGAGATGTCGCAAGTCAAAATTTAAGGTAGGCCCTAAGCGGAAACTAAACTAGACTTTGACTTGCGATATCTCGACCGCAGAAAACGGTATTGACTTCCGGTTTGCGTTAAAATGCTTGATTTTCTAGGCGCTTTCGACTGATGTATCACACGATAGGATCCATTTTTTACAGGGTCGAAAAATGGTCCTAATCGAACTTCAATTTTTGATATATCGAATAATAAAAACGACAATGAACTTTGGATTGTGCAAAAACGGACAACTTTTTACGTCTTTTTGAATGATATATTCAAAGATAGGGGTTGCTCCGTGATAATTTGGATGAATTGGCGTTTTCCTGCCAAAACCTTTAAGGTGCCTAAAAGTCGACTTCCGGTTTGTTTGATTGATTCTAAATTCGTATTTTTTTCTTGAAAGCACTCATCAAGTAGAGTAATTTGTAGGTGCAGATTTTGGTTTTATATTACGACTCTTTTTGTAGGAGTTGCGAATTTTCGAAAATTGGTCCAAAATCGAATTTTGACCTTCGATACCTCGATTACAAAGGAAGATATTGACTTCCGGTTTAAGGCAAAATGCTTAGAATTTTACGCCCTTTCAAATGAGGTATCACATGTTAGGGGTTGCCTTTTGAAATTTTCGAGATTAGGGGAGTGCCCCCTGAACACCCCCCTGTTTGACTGTGCTTAAAAATAGAGTCGCGATCGTGGCACTCGGTAGGCCTCGCAGCTTAAGCCGAATGAGTTACTGAGTGTGATAGATTTTTACTATGGACCCTAAGCAAGGCCTCGCAGCTAAAGCCGAGTAAGTGTACTTAGGATCGGGGGGGGGGGGGGGGGGGCGTTGGTTCACGGCACTCAGTAGGCCTCGCAGCTTCAGCCGGGTAGAGGGACTGAGTGAATTAAAAATGATGGATACGTTGATGAATAAAGTGGACTGTATATTGAATTATTAAAAGTGAGGAAAAAACAAAACGATTATAACAAATGTAGAACTAATTAACTTAACGTACTTTACAGAGTAATTAGCAAAAAGATTGAATTTATAATAAAAACTAGCCGTTCGGTGCTCGCTTCGCTCGCTCTCACGTCTAGCCAGGGGGCTCCGCCCCCTGGACCCTTGATCACTCGCCCTGCGAGTGAATTTTGGCTAGCTACGCAACGTCCGTGAAGTTGGCCCCCCAACATTGATTTTTTTAAATTTTTTTTTGCTCAAAAATTTGCTATCGATTTTTTATCCTTTGCCATACCTTTCAAAATTTTGCTATCCTCACCCAAATGTTGCTACAGTCAATTTTGTTTGGGGGGGGGGGGGGGCAGCATCACGCCAGCCCCCAAACTCGAGCTACGGACTTCCAGAATGGCTCAAAAAATACTCTCACTTGCTATTTTTTGGCGTCTTTTTCCGAATTTTTTCTTTCCCCTTCAATTTCCCAAAGGTGGGGGGGGGGCAACATCAGGCTAGCCCCCACCTCGAGCTAGGCCATTTATGAGAAATTGAGAGGGATAGCAAAAATTCTGAAAAAGACGCCAAAAAATAGCAAGTGAGAGGAATTTTTTGAGCCATTCCGGAAGTCCGTAGCTCGAGGTTGGGGGGCTGGCGTGATGCTGCCCCCCCCCCAAACAAAAATTTACTGTAGTAAAATTTGGGTGAGGATAGCAAAATTTTGAAAGGTATAGCAAGGAATAGCAAATCGATTGCAAATTTTTGAGCAAAAACAAATTTAAAAAATTCGATGTTGAGAGGGGGGGGGGGGTACTTCACGGACGTACGCGACGCGAGCCGTGCCATCACGCGTAACTTTTATCCCTTATTATGAAGATACTCTGTTTTCGAGGAATCGTAAGTTTTGAGGTAAATAAATGAACCTCGCAAGGAGGAATTTTGAGAAATGCATTTCAATCAAAAGTCCGCAGTCAACGAATCAATCATATCTAAAAGAGAGGCCGGCATCTATTCAAGAGAGCAAGTGTAACACTCTCTTTTAGATCGGAAAACTTCGTAAGTCAATTAACAAAAGAGACGCGTTGGCTGCCGCATCCGAACTTAGTACCTGATCACCACTCAAAGGCCCGTCACGTGGCCCTCACCAACATTTTTGAAGCCCCACATTAAACCTTGAAGAAACATCCCTACGGGGAGAGACCTCGCTTATTCAGGAATTGCTTTCACACCACCATAAAGATCCTCGTTTTGACGGTTTTATTGCAGCCTGTCCAAATCTGCAACTACGCAACTCACGCTCTGCAACTATTCAACCTTTTTTGATACTAGGTCCTCCAAAAATGACTTATAGTTTGATTTTCACTTTTCAAGACCAAAAAATACATCATTTGAGTCTTCTTCTTATACATATTTGCACTGCACAATCCCCTGATTTCGAAAGTTACATTATTGAAAAAGGTCCTGTCCATTTGCTTCAGATACATTTTAGCTCTCGATCAAACGGTCCAATCGCATCCATGTTTGTATCGAAATTTGTTTGCATATTGTTAAAATAACTCTATTTAATCGTTTAAAACAAATAAATAATTCGAAAAACAACCATTTTTGATAAAAATCGTCTAAACTGTACTATACCCAGGTTCATATCTATATTATTGAATTTATTATAAGCTCGCCGCTCTCTGCGTGTCGATATGGACACCAAAATGGGTAGCTGAGGCTGTGGGATACCCCCCCTCCACTGCCACTTACGTCAGAGTTAAGTGATTGGATCAAAATGATCGGATTTGAATCAGAGTTTTGGATACGCACGACCGTTCGCCAAGAAATCAGAGGGTATCAATTTTCTGGAACACCCCGTAAATCACAAAGATCGATCAAACAGTCGAGTTTTTTTTCTACATGCTTTCTTATGGGCGTGCCTTTTTGGGGGCCTGGGAGCGCCCCTTTTAGAACTTTTGAAGCTTTCGTATTTTTGTGCACATCTAGACTACTCAAATAGTCTTCCAGTGAAAAAACGAACTTAATCGGACTGATAGAACTCGAGATTTAGAGCGGACAAACTTTTTGAAAAAACCCGATATACAGGGTGTTTCACATAACCTGCTCACTATGGTTTTCTTGAACGGGTGACGATAAAAAAATCTGGAAAAATCGGTTTTATAGTAACTCGGACCTAAAGTTTCATTAAAAAACACTGCCACAACCCAAAATTTGGTTTTTGGGGGGTTTTCAGGGGGGTACCCCCTAATCACGCGATTTTCAAATGGCAACCCCTGCCGTGTGATACCTCATTTGAGAGGGTAAAATTCTAAGCATTTTGGCTTAAACCGGAAGTCTATATCTTTTTTCGTTTTCGAGATATCGAAGGTCGAAGTTCGATACTGGACCAATTTTCGAAAATTCTTAACTCCTACAAAAATAGTCGTAAAACAAAAACTGCACATGTAAAATGCTCTACTTGATGAGTACTTTCAAGAAAAAAATACGAATTCACAATCAAATAAACCGGAAGTAGACTTTTAGGCACCTTAACATTTTTGGCGGGAAAACCCCCATTTCTCAAAATTTTCAAATGGCAACCCCTATCTTTTAATACCTCATTCGAAAAGGCGTAAAAAGTTGTGCATTTTGGCGCAGTCAAAAGTCCGATATCGTTTTTCTAATTCGATGTATCGAAAATCGAAGTTCGATTTAGACCATTTTTCGACCCTGTAACAAACGGATCCTATCGTGTGATACATCATTCAAAAGCACCTAAAAAACCAAGAATTTTAGTGCAAACCGGAAGTCAATACTTTTTTTCGCGGTCGAGATATCGCAAATCAAAATTTAGTCTTTGGTCAGGGCCTACCTTAAATTTTGATTTGCGATATGTCGACCGCGAAAAAAGGTATTGACTTCCGGTTTACACTAAAACTCTTGGTTTTTTATGTGCTTTTGAATGATGTATCACACGATAGGATCCGTTTGTTACAGGGTCGAAAAATGGTCTAAATCGAATTTCGATTTTCGATATATCGAATTAGAAAAACGATATCGGACTTTTGATTGCGCCAAAATGCACAACTTTTTCCGCCTTTTCGAATGAGGTGTTGAAAGATAGGGATTGCCATTTGAAAATTTTGAGAAATGGGGGTTTTCCCGCAAAAAATGTTAAGGTGCCTAAAAGTCTACTTCCGGTTTATTTGATTGTGAATTCGTATTTTTTTCTTGAAAGTACTCATCAAGTAGAGCATTTTACATGTGCGGTTTTTGTTTTACGACTATTTTTGTAGGAGTTAAGAATTTTCGAAAATTGGTCCATTATCGAGCTTCGACCTTCGATATCTCGAAAACGAAAAATGATATCGACTTCCGGTTTAAGCCAAATGCTTAGAATTCTACCCTCTTTCAAATGAGGTATCAAAAGATAGGGGTTGCTATTTGAAAATCTTGAGATTAGGGGGTGCCCCCTTTGAAAACCTCCCAAAAACCAAATTTTGGGTTGTGGCAGTGTTTTTTAATGAAACTTTAGGTCCGAGTTACTATAAAACCGATTTTTCCAGATTTTTTTATCGTCACCCGTTCAAGAAAACCATAGTGAGCAGGTTATGTGAAACACCCTGTGTATAGGTATACAAATTACACGGAACGTGACCTTTCTGGGGGCTTGGCAGCACCCTGTGGCTGAAATCAAAAAGTTTCGTTTATTGCTGCAAATGTCGAGGACTCAAGCTTTCATCTGATAAAAGAACGGTCAAAATAGGTCGAGTAGTTTTCGAGATTAGGAGCGAACAAACTTTCTTCAAAAAATCTATAAATATAGATATACAACAATTAACACGGGGTGCCGTCTTATTTTGGACCTCAGCGCCCCCTTTGCCGAAATCGATAGTTTTCGGATTTTTGTGGAAAAGTAGACCACTGGAGCTTTCGTTTAAGACGTTAATGAGCGATATCGGGCCGATGGTTTTCGAGATCGAGAGCAAACACACTTTTACTTTTCGATTTCATTTATATAGATGCTCGACGCACTTCTAATGTAATGTGAAGTAAGGATTTAGACTTGACGCCTAGCAGAGAGTGCGAAGTGAAAATTCAGGAGAGGTCTCGCTCGACTTTTCTCGGGGAGTTTTTGTAGGGAGCTGATTCTCACTGTTCAAGGGCTGCGAGTTGAGCCCAGCGGCCAGCCGAGCCGTCGCAGGGGTTGCTCCGCCGCGCATGCGCAGTGCGCACATGCTTTGGTCAGATCAACCCCCACTCGGACTGCTCAGCCGCAGGCCTTGACAGTGAGAGAGAGGGATAGAGAGGAAAGGAAAAGAGGAAGAGAGATAAGTGAGAGGTGGAGAGGGAAGAAGCGAGATTCTAGAGAGAAAGAAAAAGTGTGCGAGAGATAGCTTGTAAATGGGTCATCAAAATTAACTTAAACAAAAATAAAAGAAAAAATATCATGAGATAGTAACTTAGAGTGAAAACTGCTTAAATTCAGTACTTGAATACTTAACACCCCCAAAAATCAAATTTTGGGTTGTGACAGTATGTTTAAATGGAACTTTGGGTCCGAGTTACCGTAAAACCGATTTTTCTAGATTTTTTTTACCGTCTCGCGTTCAAGAAAACCATAGTGAGCAGGTTACATGAAACACCCCGTATACTCGTATACAAATAAGTCAAAAGCCAAATCTTTAGTTCCAGTGCCAATTTCCTACGATCATATTTACATTCATAAGTGTCACTCCTAGCATGGAATATTTGAGAATATCCGGTCTTCCTTGGTATGGAAAGAAAGCTGAGCCTCGTTAGTTTGTCTATCTTCCAAGATACACTGCGAATATTAGCGATTTTAAACATGGCGAACGCGCATCACCTTTTTTCTTTCAGTCTCTACGATTTGCAGGATCGAGTAAATATATCGTTCTTTTACACGCTCACCCTTTTTGGAATCGCAAATAACCGCAGTGTGTCTTGGAAGATAAAGAAAGTAGAGGGTCTCAGCTTTCTTTCCGTACCAACGAAAATCGAGTATTTTCAAGTATATCTTGCGAAAATTTCATCGGAATCTATTGATGTTTCTTGTTTTTCCCCCATGCATGTCTGTGATTCCCTTAACTAACAGATCAATTATCCCGTCCATTTTCATGTTTACAACTTTTGCAATCGCAATTTATCGCTGTATACCTTGGACGATAAAGAAACTAAAAAATCTCAGCTTTCTTTTTATACCAAGTAAAATAGAGTATTCTCAATATCATGCAAAAATTTCATCTGAATCTATCAAGGTTGACTGCTTTCTTCGCTGTGTTATTTCTGCGATTCGTCGGCTACGATGTGTGTTCCGTCTTCCATTGAAGTTGATGACTTTTGAAATCGCAATTTATCGCTGTATATCTTGGACGATAAAGAAACTCAAAAGTCTCAGTTTTTCTTTTGGTACCAAGCAATACCAAGATACCCCTTCCCCCTTATTTTGCTTTTTGGTCATCGATGATTGCATTTTGTTGCTCCTCGTATGTTATGGTTTCTGTCGTAGTTTAACTTCTGAATTTTTCTAGTTTATAAATGGATACTTTATGTAAAAATACTTCAGATCACCAAGTTCCAAGTCTTTTTGATTTGTAACTGTGGCTATTACTGATAAATCAAATTTTTGTAAAACATGGAGGAATCGCAGTTCAAGAGGGGGGCATTTTTCTACCCATATTTATAGAGGAAACATGTTTTACTTCGGGCTCCAATATACACAGTAGAAGTTTGCGCCCGGAGTTTAGTTGCATTTTGTATATTCCTAATATTTTGTAGCTTGCACTTATTTAGTTATGATTCAATTACTTAAATACTTTAATCATGCGCACTTATAGGTGGCTGTGGCTGATATAATTATTGGTGTTTGCAATTTATCGCTCCTCACCTATGATTGTAATCCGTGGAAAAGCGTGCCACTAAAGTCTGAACAGCTTTAATGTTTTT
Source organism: Trialeurodes vaporariorum (assembly GCA_011764245.1). Classification (NCBI taxonomy): domain Eukaryota; kingdom Metazoa; phylum Arthropoda; class Insecta; order Hemiptera; family Aleyrodidae; genus Trialeurodes; species Trialeurodes vaporariorum. The sequence continues at coordinate 33,748,848 of VMOF01000369.1, read as the reverse complement.
GCTAGCAATGATAATAATTAGACAGCATTCAACATGGAGCTGATCTCGAGAAAATTGAGTCCAAAGTTGAAGAGCTAGCATTTAAAAAAAAAACTTGGAATTACTTACGTTTTGATTTCATTCAACTACCGTGTTGTGTTTTTGCATTTCAACACCGGAAAAGTGGAATTTACTATGTAGGAAAGGTACTTAATTTTTAGCGTTTAAAGTGACTTGGTTCCTTTCTTCTTTTTTTTGGCATAATCACGAAAAACGAAACTCTAAGAGAAACCAAACGGCAGAGTTGGTTTACACTGTTATTATTTTAAAATCCGTTAATCCGGACTTAAGTCCGTTCCCAATTCTATAAAAGGAACCAAGTCGGAGTTGGTTCCTTACGTGACTAGGATTAAGGTTTAACCTAATCAGCCAAAGGAACCAAGTTCTCTTTTTATTTCATCATATGGACAATGACATCAATGAGGCTCACCAGCTCACTTTTACCTGGAATTTTGACGGGAAATAGTTGTTATTATAGAAGAAGCACTTGTTGCTTCGAGATTCAGTATTGCTAGCTCTATCAATCAATAACTCAATTTTATCAAAAATGTCACTCGGTTCTTTTGTGACAAGTGCTGTCCAATTGAGCTTGTTTGGTGAGAAATTATGAAAAAAATAAATTTAGATCAGATGTATCTATAAGGAGATGAGTCAAAGGCGTTGTTTTTGTGTGTTTGTTTTTTGTTTTTTGTTTTCCAAACTTTGGAGGGCTCTAGCTCAGAAGAGAAACATTTGCAGCACATACTCATGTAGGAAAATAAAGTCTTATATATTTGTATGTTGACCCCAAAAATACACTCCATAAGTTTGGCACTCAAGTTTTGAAACACCCTGTTCTTGATATTTTGCTCCCCCCCCCCCTGCCCCCTTCACAAAAGACAACATCTTGACCATGCACATTTTTAAAATCACAGTTTGACTGTAGAGATATTTTCTCCCCCCCCCCCCCCCTTAACGAAAAAGGGGAGAATGGGTCACCTATCTCTGATGTTCGTCGTGCGCGTGCACAGATTGTTCGGCTTTACGACTGCAATTTTGGCTTTCTTTTTAATGCGTTTTTTGGGTTTATTAGTGGATTTTATGACTATTTGATGCCGCCAATGTAATTTTCAGACAATTTTACATCAGAATCAAAACTCTATAGCACTGTAGCAAAAGTTTGCAACAAACCCATTGAAAGCTGAAAAGAGAAAATTATTTGATAAGGCTCGATCTTTTTTACCCACATAAACTATAGACAATAGATATTTCTAAATCCCTCCACCTTTTAAACGGCTTGTTCAGGGATCAAAAATGAGGTTGCGTTCTTTTGAAGTCAAAAAGTGTCATATTCGGAAAAGCCGTGATTCTAAATAATAAACAGTTTCTTTATCTTTTTTTCCGTTTTAGGTGCTGTCAGCACTTATTGCGATTGTCACGATGTAGATACGTAATATGCATAAATAGAACACTTGCGAATTCATGAAACAATAATCCTTTGATATACAGAACTAACCATTTCAAGTGCCCTTCACACATCAAGCATTCTAGGGGTATAGATTAGTAGGTGTGGAGGTTTAAGACGTTTGTGGATTTTAATTCCCCCTCTCCCCATTTCTTTTCTTGAAAAGTATCGAAAGTTTACAGTTAAAACTATGCCATTAGTCACTATAACGCACTGTCATATTATTTCTTTTTTTTTTCTGTTGCCGTCGGTCGATATCATTTTTCGTGTTGGAAAAGCAAAGTTCCATATGGACCTATAGTTTCCAAAATTTGAAGAAGCTTCCAGTGAAAAATTTTGTACACGCAACGAACTTTTTAGGATAGGTAAATAAGTTATTCCAGAGTCAATTCCATAGCCGCAGCGAGGAAGCTGTCCAGGGGTGGAAGACACGTGACAGCCCCTCTCACTTTTTAGAGCAATTAATGCGAATTTTACCCCTCTGGCTCCCTGTGTTCTGGATTTTAAACACCTATTTTTCAACAAAACGCCAAAAATGTCCTCAAAAATCCCTTGATTCCATCGACGCTCATTGAGGGGCTTTCAATTTGCCAATCCCCCAGAATTTCAAATGTTTCCGATGCAAAGACCTGTTTAGTGTGACGTCATGAAAAAAATTGGTTCCAAACAAAGGCTCCGTCTCACTCGCTCTCGTGGGTTTTCCCATACGAAACACAGTCCAAGTTTTCAAATACAAGTGCTAGTAAACAACACGTTCTTTACACGTTGTGTTTATCACACCATTGGGTTCCACGTCCCTTATAAAAATTTCCGATTGTTTCAAAAAATTTTCCGATTGGATATATATTCCCGCGCTTTATTTCCCATAGAAATAATCGAAATTCCATAGAGACAATCGGAATTCGTGTAGATTCAAGCGCGCTGACTATAGCAACGATAGGTCTCATGATTGAAATAAGGCGAAACCATCTATGGTTCTATTCTTACAGTTTTAACAGCCACTTTTTTCTCAGTGATAAAATATGAGCCCGCTATCATAAACTTTTTGAAACATCGCGCATCGATGCACAATCACAGTTATATCGAAGAAAGTCCTTTGTTTTGTCCTTGTCACACTCACAGTTTCTTAAGAGCACAAAATTCTAGGATATAGGCTCATCAGCACCATCACGGCATGTGTTGTACCTCGAACAATAGCTTCGATACGAAGAGAAGTTAGAATGATTGAGTGTCATGGCGGTGATACTCCCATAAGAGACCGTGAGTAAGACAAGGACAAAACGTAGAACGTCTTTCGGTATAACTGTGATTGTAAATTCGCTTGTGATCTTTTAGGAATTATGTTACAGTGAAAAGATACTTTAAGGCAAGTGGAATCTAATGGTGCAATAAAATTTGAGAAAACTGTTAGTTAACTAGCATGAATTTGCGTTCGAAAATTTGGATCTGGTAAATCCACGAGAGTGAGCTAGATAGAGCATTTGTTTGGAACTAATTCTGATCGTGACGTCATCACTAAACAGGTCTACTTAAGGATATGAATGAGCCTCTCTCTTTTCTATACCCCTCCCGCTCTTCATCAATACCTCGTCGCTTCTTATCGATGTAGCCTCGTCAAACCGAGTTTGACACTTTTACGACGCGTGTCCTGAACGCTTAATGCACCGTGAAGAAATCTTGAGACCGGTGGAGCCCAAAGGCGAGGGGCAAAGAGGGTTTCTGTGAAGGGTGTTTCCACCCCCCTCCTGCCTTGGAATTTCGACTCACAGGTTGGCACAAATGACTTAGGTTGCTGGACCTGTATGGAATTCTCGTTTGAAGGAATTCGACTTTGGCGCTTAATAACTTATTGAAATTAACAGGAATACCAAAACTTTTACAATTTTAAGAAAATAGACGCCGAGGCCTCCTGGATTGCAGCAATAAATTAACGATTAATGAAACCAGTTTTAAGAAAATACGTTTTTAATTTTTCAAACCTTCCCGCCAAAGGTTTTGCCATAAGTAAGGCATTGGACTTATATATTAGATATGAAAATGAAAACAAGAAGCGCACCGTATATATACGGCACGCTTAACAATCAATTGGACTTGGATGAATTAAATGGACTCCTTAAATGGAATCTAAAAGAATTGGGTAGAGTCGAATAAACTTAGCCCTGTCCAATTGATTTCGCATTTTGGGCCATATGCACAATCAATAATTTCCACTTGTGATCAATAATTCTTACTTAAATGCCGCAGAAATCACATAAAGCGCTGATGCATCAAGATTTGTTCAGTTTTAACAGAGACATGGCCATTCGATAAAAGCTGCTTCATGAAGAATATCCTTGCCAATATTTCAGACCAATAGTACCTATGCTTGCATGACAGTCATGGAGAGCAGAACTATTTAAATGTCAACACCAACACCAAGTTGTGTGATGTATTCATTTAAGGTTAAATGGTGTTGACTGAAATAGTGCGCTGAGGTCGATCGGAGAGCATCCGTCTCACTGGACTAATTTGACTTTTGACTAATTGATAATCACCTGCTCAAGGATGCGCTTTGATGCAATGCAGAAGCAGGCACCACTACTAGCTAGAACCTGATACTCAAAATTCTTCTGCTGGGTACATTCATATCTAAATTATGATAACTTACGGTTTGAACAAAGTTAAAGTTGAAATCCGAGCATGAATGCTGATTCTTCACATGAAGAACAGCGCATTGATTGAGGAGATTAGCGGAGGAGATTAAGCTGTGACATAGGTGGGGTGCGAATGCCTCCCCACCACCTTTATACTTCCATCATAGAAGAAATCATGATGCATCTGCGCTCATTGTGACATTTTCCGAATTTATTAAAGAATTCATGCTCGAAAGTGGAAATTACCAGCAGAGCAACTGACACAAATGATTGGAATGGACTTAGTCCAATAGCTTCGATTCGTCGAAGTTGACTCGATTGTTCATAATCGGCTGCCAAGAAATTACATCATGCAGAAATAGGTAAAAGGACTTACACTGCACTTACACGTTTGGACAGAAGAAGAGTGCTGATATCAAAGATGGTCATGGAGGGTTTTCTAGAATCAAACTGTAGCTGATAAGTGCTGATAGTTGGAGACAGTTAAAATTTTAGAAATGCTCTTTAACAAATAAACCAGATTTATCTCTGGAATAAACACTGGAAAACCCGAAAGGCGCTACACTTCAGTAAGGATCAGGATCACATAAAGGCTTCTTTAGGAGAACAGTCATCAGAGCATTCTTTCACATGGACAGAATGATGACTTGAATGAAACTGGCTTTCAATTAGTAGAAACTGAAATTAAGGCTATGATTGACAGAAAACACGCACAGTTCATGAAGAAATTCTAATTTTAAAGTCTCTGATATAGTTCGAAAACACGCGAAAATTGCGGAGATAGGGAACAGGGAAGAGTAGACACTTCGGTTTGTTTTCACAACACAAATCTCTAACCTAAAATCTCCGAGGCGGTTACGCATGTTTACCAAAGCTTCCCAACTAGATATAGCTCGTTGGTAATCACAGACAAAATAATGAAACTACCAAATTTATTCATAACGGAGACAAATCCTTATGAAAAACTTAGGGTCAACACTCAGTCAAAACCTAACTCAAACATTCGAACATTTAAACGGCGCACTATGGATCCAAATCGAGTCCTAAGTGGTCAAAAATACAAAGACATGAGATATCACAAGAATTGTCGATCCATCAAATGATACTCTCCGATAAGTATGGGACAGGCCAGGAATAAAAAACTGAGCCAAATAAACCCCTTAAAATCAACTATAGTACCCAGCTAAAATACTAGTTTTCCAACTTTGAACAGATCGAATTTGGACCGCCTAATATTTGATTTCTGTCCATTGTGCGGCGGACCGAAGAATATCGAAAATCCGATATGGCGCGCGATTCGTTTTGTAGCTAGTTAAAGGATAGGGAGACTTTTGGCGTTGACGCTCCGCAATATATCGAACGAACAGAATCCACCGTAAAGCAAGACGCGATCATTACGCGCGGAAATCTGACAACGCAGGTTTGCGACCAAGCCGAAAATTGTCGATTTTTACGCAGGAAGTTTATGGCCAAAATCGATACAAAACCATAACAAAAACATGCAGTACTGAAGTACTGCATGTTTAAAAAAAAAAAAAAAAAAAAAAAAAATTAGAAATGACACGGATAGCCTTCAAAATAGATACCAAAATAATGGAAATAGTTTAGAAAAAGGTCTTCGATGTATTTCTGTATAATCATCGATGCCATCTAAAAGCCAAAAAGCTAGCTTTTGCACCTTCCTCCACCTGCGAATTCGAAAGAACTTTCGAAAAAGTACTTTCGAATGCACAGGTGGAGACACCGCTTATTAACATACTAATGGCTGGCACCAACGAGCTATAATAGCGATAGAGAGGATTTGTGAGGCGTGATACTGAAGCTTCAGGGAGGCAGCCATGATAGAGATCTCTTACGGACGACGTTTTTTACACTGGCTCGCTTTATTTGCCACACTTTTTTCAACCTTTAAATTTAAAAAAAAAATAAATAAATAAAAAAAATTGTGACCAATACATTTGAAATTGCTTTTAAACGAAAATGCAAGTGTTTTAGAGTGGCTATCTGGGCACAAAAATCGATATAACTGTTTCTTCTAGAAGGATTTGCCAGATAAAAAAATTAACAAATGTCAAAAACAAGCAAAATTTTCTCACCTGAATGGTTGAATTAGAATTCTGTGTCCAGATAGCCTCTCAAAAATTTTTGCACTTTCGTTTGAAACCAATTTCCTCTGGATTAATTATAACTTTTGATTTAAGGTTAAAGAAAGTGTTGATGTAAAATGAAAGAAAGTGAGGCAAACCATTCAGATTCAGGTCGCCCATGTTGTCCAGTGTTGCCAATAGTGGACAGATTCGACCACACGTGGACTATTTTGATGAGAATACAGCCACAACTGTCCACGCTCCCTCTTCCGATCCTCTATCCCTATCCACAGTGAGGACAGTTTCCAACTCAAAAACTGTCCACGCGTGGACTATTCTACCCTGTCCAAACCTGGCAACACTGATGTTATCACACTTTGATACAGGACTTATAATATGTGTGGCCCCCTCTATTGCTATAGCTTGTTGATCAGCATACTATCAAGAATTTCTACTGATATCTTGGAGAAAATGTATCCATTGTGCCTTTTTCAAGTAGAAAACCTTCTAAAACATTTTCTTTTTATTTCAGTCTATTGATATCACCAAACAAACAAAAGTGGCCCAGATTTTGAGTGGACTACGGGATGGAGATAGACGACTTGTCCGCTCAGCTCGTTCTCGAGAATCCCTTGACTCTGTTTCCTATGATAACGAAGAGGTGAGTTAAAACTTACAAAATTAACTCAATGTCATAAACATTTGAGTATAGTTTTCACTTGCGTGGGCCATTTTCTTCCTTACTCTCGCTAACTCTCAATCGAAACAATTTGTCACTCGAGCCACTTATTTTCTTTATACTTGTAAATGATTTTTGTTTCGTTTCTAAGATATCTAATTTTTATATGATCTGCAAATTTTCTGTGCCAACAATTTTTTCTCCTTGTTCATCTTGTTTTAAAAGGACCTTATTCAAAATGGGCAAAATTGGCCCATGACGGATTTTCACCGGCTTTTAGTATGTGATAGAGGTATATCTCAGAAGCACGGAGATGGTCAGTTTTTTGCTGAACGCCGCCTGGGAGCGGGGGGGGCAGGGGGTCAAAGTCAGAACCTTCATTCACCCATAACTTTTAAACGAAACAAGATATTGAGATGCGGTTTGCGTCAAAAGATAACAAATAAGGAGTTCTTCGTTTTCTTGTGCATGGTTTTGCGTTTTCATTGATTTTTCCTCAAAATATGCCCATCTTTCTACTTTTTTTAAAATAAAAAAAATGAATTTTGGACTGTAATGAATAGCGGGACAAAACGAATCTGTTCAAATAATTTCCGTGAAGAAAGCTAAAAAAATAAGCTATCAAATGGCGCAAACCGCGTTCCGGGGAAATGATTTGTTATTGCGCTACAGCGCTTCAAAGTTGATAGGGTTGCGCCCGACGCGCGCCTCGCACACCTACATCGACGCGTCTCAGTATGTGTAGCACTGTAAACTCACATAGCAGCGCTTTTCATGATCAATGCTGACTCTTTTTCGCTTCCTTTGCGTAAATAGTGGGTAAAATCGTACCTATGTACAGTTAAATGAATCCAGTATTAAGTACGTAGTTTTTTCTTTTTTTCTCAATGTCCGGTTGTCCACAGGGCCGTAGCATGCCATTTGGCAGCGATGTATCTTGTCCATTTAAACCCATGTAATAGATCAAATGTAAGGGTGTTCACGGAAGACCCAGTACTTCGATATTTTTCATGGGTTTAAATGGACGAACTAATTCTGAACCTGCATCACAGATTTTTCCTGGATTTTGGATAAAGAAGAAGCATCGCAAGTGAAGAAGAATAAATAAACCAAATCATTGATACATAAGATCCGGCTCTTGACCCTATTTCAAAGTGCTATGTTTCCTCCCGCTTACGCTCATTTTCCAAATCGCTGAATTAATCGTAACTAACACACACTCCCCCGCCCTCATTTCTTGTCATAATATCTACGTTGATAAGAATGAAGTTAACCGAAATCGTCCACTATCTTCATAGAATATTAGAGGAAGAAGACCGGGTAGTAAACATTTGGGACGGGTCCTATCTATTTTTAGACAAAAGTGTCAATTTCATAGTTTCCAACGCGCCACCTATAGAGGGGACAACCAGTGGCGTAGCGTGCAATTTTGCACAAAGTTGCAGTTCGTCCATTTAAACCCATGAAAAATATCGAAGTACTGGGTCTTCCGTGAACACTCTTACATTCGATCTATTACATGGGTTTAAATGGACAAGATACATCGCTGCCAAATGGCATGCTACACCCCTGTGGACAACCGGACATTGAGAAAAAAAGAAAAAACTACGTACTTAATACTGGACTCATTTAACTGTACATAGGTACGATTTTACCCACTATTTACGCAAAGGAAGCGAGAAAGAGTCAGCATTGATCATGAAAAGCGCTGCTATGTGAGTTTACGGCGCTACACATACTGTGACGCGTCGATGTAGGTGTGCGAGGCGCGCGTCGGGCGCGACCCTATCAACTTTGAAGCGCTGTAGCGCAATAACAAATCATTTCCCCGGAACGCGGTTTGCGCCATTTGATAGCTTATTTCTTTAGCTTTCTTCACGGAAATTATTTGAACAGATTCGTTTTGTCCCGCTATTCATTACAGTCCAAAATTCATTTTTTTTATTTTAAAAAAAGTAGAAAAATGGGCATATTTTGAGGAAAAATCAATGAAAACGCAAAACCATGCACATGAAAATGAAGAACTCTTTATTTGCTATCTTTTGACGCAAACCGCATCTCAATATCTTGTTTCGTTCAAAAGTTATGGGTGAATGAAGGTTCTGACTTTGACCCCCTGCCCCCCCGCTCACAGGCGGCGCACAGTGCTTTGACCTTATGGGAGATACGGACAAAAGTCATAACTTTTTAACGAAAGCAGATAAAGGCTTGAAACTTGGGCAAAATGTAGGTAATTTATTAAGCTAAACACTGGGAAAGTTACAATTTTGAATGGTATCTTAAAGGGGGGCAGGAGGGCCGCAGAATCACCAAGAATCTACAAGCATTATTTTGACGTCTTTTTCTATCATAGTAAAATACCTTTTTTTTCTATCGGTTTACTTGACGAATTGGTGGGATGGTATCAAAAATATATTTAGGCTAAGACGATGAAATACTACACGTATGTACATTATTTTTCTCGAAAGAGGGATGATCATTGGGCCTAGAAAAATCTCACTGTACCTCCTGCCAATGTACATGCCACTTCAATCTGGAAAACCGTTGAATTGCAACTCCCTTTTTTCTTCTTTTTTTTCTCTTTTTTTTCTGTCGGACTGACAACAAATAAAAACTATACTACTAGTTATCAAAATCAGATATCCTTGTTGAGGATGCAGCTGGATTATTTTAGATAAAACATAATGTGAGCTTGGTAGTAAAACAACGAGCTCAAAAAAAAGAAAAAAAAACTCACCAAATGAGTTTGATAACAACCATAAACATATGTTATTAAAAAACGTGAACAAAGCGTAAACAAAGCGTATACGACTTTTCTGATTATTAAGGAAAGTAAAATTTAGTCTTCATCAAAAAATATTGAAACAAATTTTGTGATTCAATTGTTGCGAGAGTGTTGAGGCGCGAACGTGGATGTATGTGGCGAGGCGACTGTAATCACACAACTTCAACCTTCGCCTATTGAGTTTCATAACAAATAAGGAGTTCTTCGTTTTCTTGTGCATGGTTTTGCGTTTTCATTGATTTTTCCTCAAAATATGCCCATCTTTCTACTTTTTTTAAAATAAAAAAAATGAATTTTGGACTGTAATGAATAGCGGGACAAAACGAATCTGTTCAAATAATTTCCGTGAAGAAAGCTAAAAAAATAAGCTATCAAATGGCGCAAACCGCGTTCCGGGGAAATGATTTGTTATTGCGCTACAGCGCTTCAAAGTTGATAGGGTTGCGCCCGACGCGCGCCTCGCACACCTACATCGACGCGTCTCAGTATGTGTAGCACTGTAAACTCACATAGCAGCGCTTTTCATGATCAATGCTGACTCTTTTTCGCTTCCTTTGCGTAAATAGTGGGTAAAATCGTACCTATGTACAGTTAAATGAATCCAGTATTAAGTACGTAGTTTTTTCTTTTTTTCTCAATGTCCGGTTGTCCACAGGGCCGTAGCATGCCATTTGGCAGCGATGTATCTTGTCCATTTAAACCCATGTAATAGATCAAATGTAAGGGTGTTCACGGAAGACCCAGTACTTCGATATTTTTCATGGGTTTAAATGGACGAACTAATTCTGAACCTGCATCACAGATTTTTCCTGGATTTTGGATAAAGAAGAAGCATCGCAAGTGAAGAAGAATAAATAAACCAAATCATTGATACATAAGATCCGGCTCTTGACCCTATTTCAAAGTGCTATGTTTCCTCCCGCTTACGCTCATTTTCCAAATCGCTGAATTAATCGTAACTAACACACACTCCCCCGCCCTCATTTCTTGTCATAATATCTACGTTGATAAGAATGAAGTTAACCGAAATCGTCCACTATCTTCATAGAATATTAGAGGAAGAAGACCGGGTAGTAAACATTTGGGACGGGTCCTATCTATTTTTAGACAAAAGTGTCAATTTCATAGTTTCCAACGCGCCACCTATAGAGGGGACAACCAGTGGCGTAGCGTGCAATTTTGCACAAAGTTGCAGTTCGTCCATTTAAACCCATGAAAAATATCGAAGTACTGGGTCTTCCGTGAACACTCTTACATTCGATCTATTACATGGGTTTAAATGGACAAGATACATCGCTGCCAAATGGCATGCTACACCCCTGTGGACAACCGGACATTGAGAAAAAAAGAAAAAACTACGTACTTAATACTGGACTCATTTAACTGTACATAGGTACGATTTTACCCACTATTTACGCAAAGGAAGCGAGAAAGAGTCAGCATTGATCATGAAAAGCGCTGCTATGTGAGTTTACGGCGCTACACATACTGTGACGCGTCGATGTAGGTGTGCGAGGCGCGCGTCGGGCGCGACCCTATCAACTTTGAAGCGCTGTAGCGCAATAACAAATCATTTCCCCGGAACGCGGTTTGCGCCATTTGATAGCTTATTTCTTTAGCTTTCTTCACGGAAATTATTTGAACAGATTCGTTTTGTCCCGCTATTCATTACAGTCCAAAATTCATTTTTTTTTAATTTTAAGAAAAGTAGAAAAATGGGCATATTTTGAGGAAAAATCAATGAAAACGCAAAACCATGCACATGAAAATGAAGAACTCTTTATTTGCTATCTTTTGACGCAAACCGCATCTCAATATCTTGTTTCGTTCAAAAGTTATGGGTGAATGAAGGTTCTGACTTTGACCCCCTGCCCCCCCGCTCACAGGCGGCGCACAGTGCTTTGACCTTATGGGAGATACGGACAAAAGTCATAACTTTTTAACGAAAGCAGATAAAGGCTTGAAACTTGGGCAAAATGTAGGTAATTTATTAAGCTAAACACTGGGAAAGTTACAATTTTGAATGGTATCTTAAAGGGGGGCAGGAGGGCCGCAGAATCACCAAGAATCTACAAGCATTATTTTGACGTCTTTTTCTATCATAGTAAAATACCTTTTTTTTCTATCGGTTTACTTGACGAATTGGTGGGATGGTATCAAAAATATATTTAGGCTAAGACGATGAAATACTACACGTATGTACATTATTTTTCTCGAAAGAGGGATGATCATTGGGCCTAGAAAAATCTCACTGTACCTCCTGCCAATGTACATGCCACTTCAATCTGGAAAACCGTTGAATTGCAACTCCCTTTTTTCTTCTTTTTTTTCTCTTTTTTTTCTGTCGGACTGACAACAAATAAAAACTATACTACTAGTTATCAAAAATCAGATATCCTTGTTGAGGATGCAGCTGGATTATTTTAGATAAAACATAATGTGAGCTTGGTAGTAAAACAACGAGCTCAAAAAAAAGAAAAAAAAACTCACCAAATGAGTTTGATAACAACCATAAACATATGTTATTAAAAAACGTGAACAAAGCGTAAACAAAGCGTATACGACTTCTCTGATTATTAAGGAAAGTAAAATTTAGTCTTCATCAAAAAATATTGAAACAAATTTTGTGATTCAATTGTTGCGAGAGTGTTGAGGCGCGAACGTGGATGTATGTGGCGAGGCGACTGTAATCACACAACTTCAACCTTCGCCTATTGAGTTTCACCGTTGGGACATTGTCAAATGAAATTAAAGGGTTTTTTACGGCCTTTTCTCAGGCAGTAGAGTGAAATAATTCTCTCCTAGATTATTCCGTATTTATGCTAAAAGTATCAAAATGTCAAACATATCATAGATACTTTCCACTTTGCATCCTCCTTTTCAATTGCAAAAATACCTCTAAGTTGCCAAAATATAACACTTGTAAATTCGTGACTTAATTATTATAGCGTGTCATTGTTAAATCCTGAAGATGTTCATTCTGCTTTATTTACTCGTTAAGTTCAGTTTTGTAATGCAGCATTAATTATTTCAGTCTCAAGTAGGCTGTTTATTAGGTACCTAGCCAAGATGTTTCGAAGAAAATACTCTTCCTCTTCTCTTATTTCTATCAGTTCTTTATTCTGATTTAAGAACATTCACTCCGCAATTTAAATAAATGAGAATCACTAGAGGGATTATTAAGCAATATAATCATACAAGACGACTTTGTTACCACAACTCATAGTTTCATTAAGGTCTCAAGCCCTTATTGCTCTCCATACCAACTAATTCAGAGGAATTATGAATATTACTATGAGCTCAGGTTAAACACGATTTTATGGGAGTATGGTAAAACCAGCACATTTCAAATTATCGCTGTGAGATTATGCGCAAATTTGCGCAAAATCTGAACAAATATTCTGAATCCTCATAGTTTGGGCTACAAAATATGTGAAAATGGGGGCGTTATAATTCGTTATATTTTTTATACACGTCTCCAAACATTTTGAATAATTAAAAAAACCGGCAAATTTAACCTTTTCTTCCAAAATAGCTTTAATAAGCAAACTATTTCAATTAAATAAGTGAACAAACTTATTTTCTTGAAGAAATAACTTATCGGAAGTGGAAAGATCCATAGTTGTTGTTATTCCGACCTTTGTCTTCGTGATCTGACTCATCTAGGGTAGCGCCACTGCGTAACTCAAATGCGCGTTGCCGAATCTGAAGCGCGTCGATCTCTTATCCTCCCATTGTCGCCACAGCCGTTGATTTTGCAATTAAAGAAAACCCATGCCGGAAACTTACCCATTGGTTACCCCCCTTTCCATTAGAAAAGTCCAAAACACCGTACAAGATGGTCGGTTTTTTGACTTTTGTCCACAGGTCGCTGCACTGTGCGGCGTCCAGCAAAAAACTGGCCATCTCCGTGCTCCTGAGATATACCTCTATCACATACTAAAAGCCGTTGAAAATCCGTCATGGGCCAATTTTGCCCATTTTGAATAAGGTCCTTTCATGGAGTTCTCCTGTGTTTCATATTAAGAAGTTCGTCTCTCATGATCAATGCCAGATTTGTGCCATGAGAATCAACTAGGAGTAGTATTTTTTTCTTCCATTTGGTTCAACGCTATTCTCAATAGAGGAGTTTCATCAGTATAGATACTGAGTAAATCATCATCATTAGCAGAAAGGAGACATAGGTTTTGATTAGTTTCTACTTCATTTAAGAGTGTGAGATGTGTTTGATTTACAAAAATAAGTTTTTTTACTGTAGCATTTAAAGTATGTATCTCAGTGGTGAGTTTGTTGCCTCGTTCTCCATTTGCTACAAGATCGTCCTTGAGGCTTACGTAGTAATACTTACTCTATGGCAAGGTATAGAATAAATATTGTAATACTTATTCTATGGGCAAGGTTCCCTTTTAATTGCTATTATTGTCTTCAGTTAACGCTGCTACTCTTAGTTTGAGGGCATCACGCTGGCTGATTCTCGGTTTTCTTTTGTTTTCAGTCTTTCAGTTTATTTACTGAGTGACTCATTTGTAGAGGCACGATCAGCTTTTAAGGTTTCGATCGCGGTACTTTGATCATTAGCAAGAGATCGTAACAAGTTTTCTCACTTGATTGAATGCTAAGCTGTAGTTTGAGTTCAGACACGCGGGATGATAGGCTATTGACTTGTGTATTGTAGTCAACAGGTGTCTTCATAGTCGTTTGATCATTTAATGTATTGTCATTAAAACTTACTTCTGATATGTTAGCAATGTTTGAATTCTGCAGTGGACTACGAGAATTTCGTAGCTATTTGTTTTCTAAGGCATTAGCAGTATTTGAGAGCTTCTTGAGATTTGCTTTAATAATTCTTGCTTCTTTGCACAATTTGTTTACATTGCAATTTGAGGTTATGTCCTGCAGTTTGTGATTAGGACAAATGACTAAAACTTCTCTCAACTTCTTGCCACCTTTCAATCTTAAAAAATCACTTTATGAAACACATCTTCACATAGAATACAAGGAACAGGTTAGGGTTAACTTTTGGATGACACTTAAAGTATTTAATACCCTGCCTGGCTGGAGGGTTGTTATCAGAGTCAGCCATCTTAAGGTGATTCCAGGCGAAACTTTTCCAGATTTCAATCCGATGGATAGCGCCACTAGTCGCTTTTTGGAAAAGTCGTGTTTTTGGCGTTTTAAACTGAAACCATAGATAAAACGCAAAATCCAATAACGTCAGCACCTGCAAAATTTTTTTATGGATTTTTTGAGCATTAAATGAGCAAAATTGGTTTAAAATTAAAGCCGTAAATTATGAAATTCGTTTCGCCATAAGCTTAGTGAGTGAGAGTGAGCGCGAGTGATGATAGGTCTAGCTGCCTCACTCGCACTCATTGCGGCTTACGGGAAGTTTCGTTTTTCATAATTTCCGGCTTTATTTTTGAGTGTTTTAGTCTGAAACTTTCAGGGTATCTTCCTGAAGTATGCTCGCAGGTGCTGACGTTTCTCAAATTTGTGTTTTTAGCGTGGATTCGTCAAATTTAACAAAAAACTGTTGACTTTTTGAGCAGCGCGACGTGGTGTCCACGGTTGGAACTAATCGACCCTGGAATCATCTTAAGACCATAAATATGTTTCATTATTCCCAATGCAACTCGAAGGCTTTCCGTTGAACTGCAATGATGAAACCTACAGATGTCTCTGCAATGTCTGGATGATATATCTGAAGATATCTAAGAGACATATTCCCAGAACTTCAGTCAGGATTTCACGGGAATGGCTTGAACTGATGCATGGCGGAGAGAAGGATGTCTGTAAATGACATCTAGTGAACATCAAGCATATTCCTCATTTCCTGGTAGGATATGATAAATGCAAAAATCGAAACATTTTGTGGTTAACAGTTGCTGACCTCTAACTGATTTCAGGATGTGCTGAAGATGTTTTGATAAAAATCAGTTTGTTTCTCAGGATGTAGAATTGTAATTTGATGCTATGGTTGTTTGATTCCAGATGGAGAAAAGTCAGACGAAGTCATAGTAGCTCTTTCTATTTACAATAACGTAAGTTCCTCAGTGTTTATATAATTTCCTTCCGTCCCTTCCCATGTTCCTTTCCAAGCTCTTTAGCATTTCAAGCATGAAACTTTGTGTCCCAAGAAATTTTCTTTTCCAAAAGAAAAAAATAGGTACCTTTTACACTCACAATCAATTTTCATTCGCTCATACAAGGCCTTTCAATTTAAGTCTCCTACTCTTAGATACTTGTGAGGCCTTTACTCTCGGGGAAGGAGAACCATGAAACATAATTGTGCTTTTCCTAGAAAATCACTTTCTTGGCATCTTTAAGACATCTTGTGAAGTTCGCACCTTATGTTTCATGTTACCTATTTCCAACAATATCCTCCCCTCCTTTGTCTTATTTATGGCTCATGTAACGTTACTGTCCCCTTTCCCTGGTGACATCACATCTGTCCCTTTTTTGTCAACACCAACAACTTAATTCGATTCTTTCTATCTTTCAGATTAATGTAAGAACGAATCAGAAAAGTCTTAATGCACTCAAGGACGGAGCTGTAGATCAAAAGCGTATTGGTTCCGCTTTCGTCGTCGAGGCTTTTCTCTTCTGCCGCTGTGATTTTTCTTATTTTTTTCACCAGTCTTTTATTTACATTGTTAAACCTTTATCTTACTCCTTTATTTGAAAAAAATTGTCCTTTTTTTCCCTTTTTCTGTTACTTCAGGCTTTTCTGAGCTCTGAATTTACCATCTTATCTGAAAATTAAGACTCAATCTCCTCTTGTCATGCAAGTTTCAGTGGTTTTTCGGTATCATAATGCAGTTATTAAAACTTAGTGTTGCGACTTTAAATTTTTCTGTGGCAATATCTTAAAGTTCAACTTAAAGTCCTGATAGACAATCGCCCAAAGCAAAGAAATACTTGTTGTTTTTGGCCTGATCATTTTTGTATATGAACCTTTTTAAGTAAGATTTTATTAAAGGCATGGAGGAATTTTTATATCACAAACTCTGATCTTATTCTTTGTGTTCTTAGTGATCCGAATGTAAGATTAGTGTGAAAGCAGTCACAGAAGTCCCGCATCGACGGTTCGACGCAACCCGCATCACATGTTACCAGGTTACCTGAACCTTTCTCGATTTTGAGAGAACAAAGAAAATATAGAATCTAGTGTGTTTTTTTCACGTACAACGTGGGTTGCGTCAATTTGTCGACGCAGGGCTTTCGTAACTGCTTGTACTTACTGCAAGAGTTGGTCAAACTGTCTATTTCAATTTTATAATCGATTACTTCTCAAATTTAATCGAGTTAGCCGTAATCAGGTCTGCTGGTTTCAATGAAACTTATGGAAAAAAATTGATGAACAATCATAATTTATTTTATTATATAACGTTGGTTTTGTTGAAATCGGTACCTGATTACTACTTGGGTCCATTTCGATTATTTTTTAAAAGAAATAAAAAAATGAGTAATCAGGTGCTGTTTGCCAAACTCTGCCTACCTACTGCCTGTTCCAATGAATGATCATTTTGTGAAACTTTGACTAGTTATGTTCATTGAAGTCGTCTGTCGAGAATGTGGAAGGTATTTTTACAAGGATTAAATGTAAACTAAAAAATTCAGTTTTATTTTCACAGTCACAAGTCTTTGTCTCGGAATTTACTATTTCTATTGCATTTTTACTTTTGGGGTGCCAATGAGTGCCCTTTTACCAAATAAATTTAAAATTAAATTGTCCTCCGTAGGTTATCACTACAAACATCTACAAATTAAGGATGTTCGAGAATCCCCCCCCCCAACTTTTTAACGGTTACAGATAAAAGAAGCAAAAGAAGGGATGCAATAACGGCCGTTTCTGGTCCCCATCAATTTTCAAATGAGAAACCTTGTGATACATCGTTTGAAAGGACATAAAATTCCAATACTTCTGGCGCAAACCGGAAGAATATATCATTTTTAGTTCTAGACATGTGGAAATCCAAAGTTTGATTTCAACCCACTTTCATAAAATCGTAAAATTATTTTAACAGTCGAAATTCAATAAACTAGGAGTTAAAATACTCAAAGAAGCTAGTATTTTTCAGATAAAAATACAGATTTGACAAAAGTTCTGTCAAAACTTGGTTTTAGAGCCCCCGAAGAGTTTTAAAAAATGTATCCTTCAAGGGGGGCTATCTCAAAAATTCCGAGGCACGACCCCTATCGAAAGATACATCACTCAAAAGGGCACACAAAACCAAGCATTTTGGCGCAAACCACAGGCTGTGGTATTGTTTTTATTTCTCGATTTATCAAATGGCGAAAATGGATTTTCACCCAAGTTGGCTTTTGATTGATCGAAAACTAAAAATGATACTGCCCTGTAGTTCCTTCTGAGAGATGTGTCACTCAAGAGGGGTCGTGCCTCGGAAGTTTTGAGACAGCTCCCCCTCAGGGACTTTTTTTTTTTTTTTTTAAATAGACCTAGTTACAGTAAAGTCGACTTTCAACCACGAGCGCAACTTGAATGTTTCGGTTTGTTTTGCCTAATATACTCCTACATAACATACTTAAATATTTCTTTCGGAACTCGTTGGTATCAAAGTCAAATTCGTGATTTACCGCGGGAAAAAGAGCGTAATTTCTGCAAGCTTTTTGGGTATGAATCGTTGTTTTCTGGTAATATCTCAAGAAAAGTAGTAATTTCTGGGCGTATATTGAGGCTTATGACTCTCTTAAGACTTACAAACAAGTTTGAAGTGGATATATTGTCTAAACTTCTCAAATCCTTCTTGTTAATGTCAATCTTGTCTTGGTAAATTTCAGCGTAACGGCGTCAACTTTAAGAGGTTGAAGTTTTGGGGGTTTTTTGGCTTGTTTTTAGCTGTAAAACACGTATAGGGGCATGGAAATGTCAAATTGGTGGGAGCTGAAAACGGCCCTTATCGTAACCCCTCCTTTGGGATATGTTTTTTGAAATTTCAAAAACAAATTTTAGCGCAAAAACCAATCACTGTCGAGGTTTAAAATTTGCAAAAATTCGTTTTTCTTATGGTTATTAACACATATTTAAAGTTTTGTTTGAAATAACGCCAGGACCAAATTTTGTATGCTTATCTTACTTGGCTTGTTGAGAACCGTTTGTACGTGCAAGCTTACTTTAGGTAGATTTCCTCACTTTTCCAAGCTAAAACATTCAAAACCAAAGCCGAGGTATTGGAAATAAGAAAACTCCCGTAACCCCTGTTGGGTGGGAGTGAGGCAGATGGTTAAAGTCCGAATTGCAATCACTAAACCTATGCTGAAATTCCCTTCCAATTTTACCTACGGCTCAAAATCTGAACCAATTTGGTTCATTTTAGGCTCAAAAATCTATGAAAAGTGACTGAAATTCTGCAAGGCTTGCATTGAGTGCATTTATTTTGTTTTCAACTTATAAAGCCAAAAACGCGACTTTCCCCGATCGTGACTTGCTGTCGATATCCATTGGATTAAAATCTGGGAAATATGTGCCTGGAATCACCATAATTTTTAATGTTCGTCAATTCTGTTTTCTTTACATGGTTCTTGTTTTTTTTCTGTTTATTTATGTTCATCAATTTTTTTCAAGTTTGATTTTTTTGATAATGAGCGATGCTAGAAACAGCTGCTAATTTTTGCCCCTTTTAGAGTACTCGTAGACCTTTCTGATACACGCCTTATAAGATACGTTATGATGGCCTAATACTGGGGTGAAAATATTATACTCTGTTCGGGATAAGAAGTCCGATGGGAAGTCAGGTAAAAATGCACTACATTGCAACGCAGCGGTTTCTCGGCTATCGATTCTTCTCCGCAACTTCCGTTCAGGAGGACTTGCCTTTCAGACCCTTTTATTGAAAAAGACAATACCGTGAACTGACCAATTTATACAGGGTGTCCCAGACCACCCGTGTCGGTACTTTTTCTCAAAAACGGCTGGGAGTAGAGAGCTGAAACAAGAAAGTCAGATGGGGAATTGACCCAAAGAATTCAATGAAAATATTTTCTAAGCCCCCAGAGGCCCCCCGGGGGGGTTTTGGGGGGGTTCGAAACACATTTTTCCATTTTTGGTGGGAAAAAGCCTATAAAAGGTATAAAAATAAGTTCAGATTCTGAAAGAACAACTCATTGCCGACATTTTTACTCTAGTAACTTTTTCCAGAAAACCCCAATTTTTGGGGTTATGGGCCCTTTTGGGGGGAAAGTTTCATTCGGCCACTGTGATCACACTATTCAATATTTTTCAAAAAACTAAAATCCATCTGAAAGAGGAGATTAAGACCTTTCGATTGATGTGCCACATAATACCTAAAAGTGAAAAATTAAGGCCCCCAAGTAGATTCCAAAATTTGGGGGTCTTTGGGCCCCCCCCACGTAGGAAAAGTCAGCAAGGTATGGCTTGTGATACATCGATCGAAAGCCCTCCGAAAAGAGTCCAAAGATGAACA
Source organism: Trialeurodes vaporariorum (assembly GCA_011764245.1). Lineage (NCBI taxonomy): Eukaryota > Metazoa > Arthropoda > Insecta > Hemiptera > Aleyrodidae > Trialeurodes > Trialeurodes vaporariorum. The sequence goes on along the minus strand of VMOF01000369.1, from coordinate 33,728,736 downwards.
ATACATAGATTGAAAGGCCTTAAAAAAAGCAAACGAATGGCGCAAACCGCAAATCAATCTGCCTCTTCAATCAAAAGTTATGACCGATTGAAATCTAAGCAGCCTTAAATAGGCCTTATTGAGCCCTTTGTTCGTTACAATTTCGTTTGCTTTTTTTAAGGCCTTTCAATCTATGTATCGTTCATCCTTGGACTCTCTTCCCAGGACTTTCCTTTGAACACGCATAATTTTCAAATGGCCGCCATTTTGAAAGTAATGATTGTAGACAATTTTGGATTGCGTCATCTTATTCTACTCTTTGAGAGCTTTCGACCGATGTATCACAAGCCATACCTTGCTATTTGACTTTTTTTACGTGGGGGGGCCCAAAGACCCCAACATTTTGGAATCTACGTGGGGGCCTTAATTTGTCACTTTTAGGTATTATGTGGCACATCAATCGAAAGGTCTTAATCTCCTCTTTCAGATGGATTTTAGTTTTTTGAAAAATATTGAATAGTGTGGTCACAGTGGCCGCATGAAAATTTCCTCCCAAAAGGGCCCATATCCCCAAAAATTGGGGTTTCCTGGAAAAAGTTACTGGAGTAAAAATGTCGGCAATGAGTTGTTCTTTCAGAAGCTGAACTTATTTTTGTACCTTTTACAGGCTTTTCCCCGCCAAAAATGGAAAAATGTGTTTCGAACTCTCCCCCCCCCCAAAATCCCCCCGGGGGGCCTCTGGGGGCTTTGAAAATATTTTCATTGAATTCTTTGGGGTCAATTTCCTGATGACTTTTTTGTTTCAGCTCTCTACTCCCAGCCGTTTTTGAGAAAAAGTACCTACACGGGTGGTCTGGGACACCCTGTATAGTCTTTTGAATGCCCACTCGAAAATTAAACTTTTGCGGCATTCGCGAATTTTGAATAACTGACTTTAAATTTAAATTCTGCTCGACGTGCACAGTAAAATGATACCTAACGGCGGTTCAATAAGTAATTTTTCGAAGATTCCGGCTTTCTGAAATCACTCAATCAGGAATACCGAAATCTTTGAAAAGTTACTTATTGAACCGCCGTCAGGTATCATTTTTCTGTGCGCGTCAAGCAGACTTTAAATTTAAAGTCAGTTATTCAAAATTCGCGAATGCCGCAAAAGTTTAATTTTCGAGTGGGCGTTCAAAAGACTATATAAATTGGTCAGTTCACGGTACTGTCTTTTTCAATAAAAGGGTCTGAAAGGCAAGTCCTCCTGAACGGACGTTGCGGAGAAGAATTGACAGCCGAGAAACTGCTGCGTTGCAATGTAGTGGGTTTTTTACCTGACTTCCCATCGGACTTCTTATCCCGAACAGAGTATAGCTGGAGATCTCGCACGGTCCCCAAGACTGTGTCGCCCCCCCCCCCTAAAATTGAATTTCTTGTATATTATGGAGCGATATGCTTCGATTACTGAGGTAATATGATTTTTGGGGGTAATTTCATGTGTACTTTTCACGTCTGCGGTCAAAATTTGGTTTGGGTGAATTTAAGGGAGGTTTTTGCCTTTTGGAGAGCTTCTTTTTTACAACCTTTTCTGTGTAATAGTCATGGAAATTGTGGAAATCAGCAAAAGTTGGGCACAGATTTGAGAAGGGCGTAAAAAAAATAAGAACTGATGAGATTGCGGTTTTTCTTGTCTGATAGATACATTTTGGAATAATTGATCTCGTTGTTATATTTTCTCAATCTTGTATCAATATGTTGGATGCGTTTGCATTGATTTTCTTCAAAATTAGTTTCTCGCCGTATTTTCGCACATGCTATTCACTTTTGGGGTTCAAAATTGTTTCAGGTCAATTTTATGGGAGGGGGGGATTTTGAAAGAATTAACCCTCTCACTAAACTCCATAAAAATTGACCTAAGACAATTTTGGATAAAAATGAACAGCAGGTGCATTAGTAGGTACATCTGATAACCAAGTTTGAAGACAATCGAAGCAAATGTATCCATGATATTGCTACCTGACCGTAAAAATATAACTTCAAAATCGATTTTTCCGCATTTCCTCCATCTCAACTTTTGAAACCCTGAAGTGAAAAGTTTCGGTAAAATTACCCTTAAAACCAATGTTCATGTCAGTTGATGAGGATGCCTCCAGTATACACCAGAAATTCAATGTTAAGAGAGCATTTTGGGCTGTATTATTTAAGAACAAACAAGGACTCCAGCTAATCTTTTCACTAGAGTAGGTATGTACTAAGCCATCATACCCAAGGTATTATTTGAGGCGTGTTTTGGGAAGATCCGTGCGTTCCTTTAGAGGGGTGAAACTTATTGTCGCTCTTTTCATCTGGATCATCCAAAATTCAAACTTTTTTTAAAAAAACTGTCAATGATCAACCATTTCTTAGTCAAATTTCGATTTTTGTAGTTTATTTCTATTATTCAAGAATGCGAGATCAAGGTAAAAAATTGTAGAGAAATACAAAGAAAGACACCAGTCAAGGTAAGATGCACTCTTACTTGGTTCATAGTCACGGCAATCTAGCTCAAAACATATAAGGAACCTTCGAATAAATCGGAACCAAATGTGAGTATAAGGACGTTCAAGTGGACCATCTGGATTATAAGCTCACAAAGTTCCCCGGCATTCCCGTCCCGGGAAAGCCCTGGAAACTCGGGAAAACCCCGGAAAAACCATCATTCTTTGATTGCTCATAACTCGCTTTCTATTCGACTGAAAAAGTTGATTTTGGTTTCATTCTGTGAGGAATTACGACTTCTATAAATTTTTCACTCGCGACGATAAATTTCGAGATATTTTTAAAAAATTGAAAATTTGAAATTTTCGAAAATTTTGAAGCGAAAAATGAAGACTTTCTGGTCGGAAAATGAAAAATTTATCCTCAGGAATAGTAGTTGCAAATTTTATTAGCTATAAAACATGTTCTATGCAAAAAATTTGTGCGATGAACGGATTTCGAGTTACAAGTCAAAACAGTAAAAAAACCGTTAGGCCAGGCAAATTGGATAATTTAAAGGAAAAAATTCGCACATATCGGGATTATTGCAGAGATGTTCCCTAGGGCATGTAGAATAACATACTAAAAGTCCCCATTGATACCGTGTGAGCTTTCGCCGCAGTGACCTCAAAAAGGACGTATAAATTGGTTTCTCGCGATTAGCCAAACGGCTGCAGATAAGGGAAATATACCTCAGTTCAAAAAGATTTGTCTTAAAAATTTCTATAAAATAGGTTCTCACAAGTTTTAACGATAAACGACTCCTTCACCCTTTATAGCGTGAGAAACAGATTCCCGACTGGCGCGGCGTGGCGCAGCGCGCGGCCCGTAAATCGCATCCCTCCCCCGCTCCTTTTGCTTCAGCGGGTGCGTGATTTATTTTTCATGTGTTTCTCGCACTGATGTAGCGTGCGATGTACTGATTCTGCCTTTACTTAACTCTACCAACACAATCCACTCCCCCCCCCCTTTTATTTTGATGGACGCGGAAAATAATCAATTGTTTTGATAGGTTCAAATATAAGGCAAATCAGTAACTTCGCAGCAACTGACGCTGCGCCACTTGCACTGCTTTGAGTAACCTAAATACCTTATATATTATTCAATTTCATAGGCATTATTTAGAGAACAATAAAAAGAAGAAAGAAAATAGGCGCTCATCAGATTCGGAAGTGATAGGAACGAGAATCTCGGTGGATCGGAGATCGTTTATCTCTCTTTATTGAAGTGACGATTATGATAAAATAATGAGGCAGAAAGTGAGTATACTTATAGGATGAAAACAAAAGCACTAAACACAAACGCTAATTAAGACAAATCAAAATTAAGACGTTGGATCGAAACGCAATTTTTTTGATATTCGTTTCATTCTGTTTTCGTAATTTTCAACAACGTCCTGAAGTTCATCAACGGATGTTGACTCGTCGGTATCGGTAATGTTTTCAGCGTCTTTCTCGTCGATTTCAGAAGGGTTGCAGACAAGCTCCTCAGGATCTTCAGGATCTTCTTCTTCTTCCTCTTCTATTCCTTCTGTGTCCTCATACTTTGCTGAATTCTCGCACGAAAGTCCGCTACATTGTTGACAGACGGTCGAACATTTAAGTCCAGTTTTTCTACAACCGCAAGCTATTCCGCAAACTTTGACGCAACCGCAATAGATAGATTGTAATATTTTCTGGGTGTGGACTGCAATTTCATGGTTATTGGAGAGAAATAAGGTTGAAGGCGCCAGCCCCAAGTATGTGGAGCAAGTTCAGTGCCCTGCCATGGCTGAACTTGGTGATAAACTTTGGTATGAGTACTTTGCCTCTGCTAGGTTTTACAAAAAAAAAAAAAAAAAAAATCTACTTCCGGTGGCGCCAAAGCTGCCAAAATCACTAGAAGATCTAATATCTTCTCCAATTATAGCGCAAGTATCATTTGACTCAATTATTGAGGAATGGTCGACAGCAGTTTTAACATGGTGTGTCAGCGTCGCCTTTAGCTTGGAACGTCTGAATTCCTTTTTCTGAAAAATTGGTCATGATGAATGAAGTGAACTTTTCTCTATTCCTATCATTAGTTCCAAGTTGAAGGCATACAAAGCGTTCTAGAATTCGTCAGATTAGTGCAGCGATGCAACAAAGATTACCTTTTTCCATGTTGTAGTACATCTATTCATATCGGAAACGATTGCCATTTATAATCTTTGCTGCACCGGTGCAGCAATAATCCAATGAATTCTAGAACGCTCCCCTTATTAAGATAAGCATGCGTTGCCTCGACGCGCTGAGAGAAGTGGACGGATCGCCGAAGTGAGCTGACGCCGTGCATTGAGATAAGAACTTCGAGTGGTCACCGAGGCGAGATCAATCTCATACGATTACAATGGGGACTTTCAGCGTGTTATTCGATACGACTTGAGAATCCCTGCCAAAAACCTGCTTTATGCGAATTTGAGCCTTTAATCGGCAATGTATCTAATCAAACTATAAAAACAATTGATTATTTTCCGCGTCCATCAAAATAAAAGGGGGGGGGGAGTGGATTGTGTTGGTAGAGTTAAGTAAAGGCAGAATCAGTACATCGCACGCTACATCAGTGCGAGAAACACATGAAAAATAAATCACGCTCCCGCTGAAGCAAAAGGAGCGGGGGAGGGATGTGATTTACGGGCCGCGCCAGTCGGGAATCTGTTTCTCACGCTATAAAGGGTGAAGGAGTCGTTTATCGTCAAAACTTGTAAGAACCTTTTTTATAGAAAATTTTAAGACAAATCTTTTTGAACTGAGGTATTTTCCCCTTTTCTGCAGCCGTTTGGCTAGAAATCGCGAAAAACCATTTTATACGCCCTTTTTGAGGTCACTGCGGCGAAAGCTCACACGGTATCAATGGGGACTTTTAGTATGTTATTCTACATACCCTAGGAAACATGTCTGCAAAAATCCCGATTTGTGCGAATTTTTTCCTCTATTTGGCAATAATGGATCTAATTTGCCTGGCCTACGTAGAATCAGTGGCGCTCGACCCAGGCATTTTTGCATAGAGCGCCCGTACGCGAAGCCACGCTTAGAACAACCAAGTATTATTTGACCTCCAGATAAATCGAAACCGAATGCGAGTGTAAGGAGGTTCAACTGGACCATCTCGAGTATCAGCTCACAAAGTTCCCTGACTTTCCCGTCCCGGGAAAGCCCATAAAATGTGGGAAAACCCTGGAAAAACTACCATTCTTTGATTGCTCATAACTCCCTTTCTATTTGACGTAAAGAGCTGTTTTAGGCAAAATCCATATACATAAGTTCTGGCCGGTAGCATTCGGCTCCCCTCGTTGGTCCACAGTTTGGGAGCCACTTCTCCATTTAAAACCATTGATCCAAGATGGCGGCGAACTCGGGAAGAATGTTAAAGTAAATGGGGTTATGGGTTCCCAAACATTGGATTTCCCGAGTTGGCGCTACCGGCCAGACGTTATGTATATGGAACTTGGTTTTAGGTCTCATTCTGTGAGGAATTACGTCTGCTACAAGAAAACATTCTATAAATTTTTCACTCGAGTCGACAAATTTTGAGATATTTTTAAAAATTGAAAATTCGACATTTTCGAAAATTTTGAAACGCAAAATGAAGACTTCCAGGTCGGAAAATAGAAAATTTACCGTCAGTAAAAGTTGTTGGAAATGTTATCAACTATAAAACATGTGTTTTGCAAAAAAATCTGTTCGATAAACGGATATCGAGATATGAGTCAAAACAGCCGAAAACGATTTGGGGGTGGGGGACAGTCCCCCACCCCCAAATCGTTAAATGGCCGGTATTTTGAATAGACGCATCGAAGCGACTTCGGGTTCGCGCCAAATTCTTCCTTTTTTTAAGACCTTTCGATTGATGTACTCCACGACACCCCTTTACTTTTGACTTTTTTAAACTACAGCCCCCCAAACTCAAAAATTTTTGGGGGGCTCCGCGCCCCATTTTTTTTCCACCAAATGATAAAGTGTGGCACATCATTGAAAAGAAGACGTTCTGAGGATTCAGCAAATTTTTAGTTTTTGAAAAAATATTAATTCAAACCGAAGTCATGGGCCTCTAAAGTATGGGGTAGCTATTTGACCGCCATTTTGTTTTGAAAGGGGCTACCGAAAATATGAAAAAACGAAAATGCTCAGTTTTTTTAGCCCTTTCGAATTATGAAATAAAATATACCCCCTGCCATTTGAAATATGCGATATATTGGCAACACGGGGTACATTTTGGGACCGCCCCCCCTAAAAGAGGTTGGGAGCCTCCTGACATTTTCTCTGAAGTCGCTTAGGGGCTATAGATTATTCCTGAATTTTTCAGATTTTTGCAATCAACCATCAGGCGCTCACAGCAAAAGTGTGAGCTCATTTCTCGGAAAACCTGTATAATGTTTCCTGCAATATGTGTGGTTGTGAATTACACTGCGCCCCTCTCAGGTGATCAAATTATCACACTTCCCCTGAATTGCAGCTGAACGAATAGCATTTCGTACTTATGTAAACTTCGTTGCTTGAAATTTTTATGGAACTTCTTAAAATTCTCCCCAAAATGATACATTCATTTGCAATTTCTGCCAGTCTCAACTTTTCCCCGGGGGAAAAAAGCAACGATCCACAGGCTGAAGTTATTTCACAAAGATCACAAAATATTATGTAAAATAAAATATATAAAATACAATAAGATTATAATATGCACATTATAAAGACCTATCTACGATTTTTGTAAAGATTTCAACGAACTACAGTAAAGAAAAAGTGAGTTTCTTCAAATTCACATTCAGAGAGAAAGCAAAATAGAAGCAAAGGGTGAGAAGTCGCACCAGATCGTGCTAAGCGCAATGCATTTTGAAAACTTTTTTTTTAAATTACCTATTTGGAATTTTAAAATATGGAAAAGTAAGGGAGGCGCAAACTTGACCAAGAAAAATTTAAGCAAACCAATAAGCATTACAGTAATTTAAAAACGCCATGACTAAAGTAATATAATTCGAAACATGGGGGCCAAAATTCCCAAAACAAGTCATTTAGTGTTACAAATCAAACATATCAATAGCTTGTCCCTCCTTCCCTTTTCCGATTACAATCATCGTTACTTGAGCTCTTTCTAACTTTTGCTGTTTATGCGACTGAATAAATGATTCCTTGAGCAAAATCCAGCAAAAATTACAGTGAGCACATCCAAGAATAATAAAATTCACTCATAAACTTACAAGTGACACCGGAAGTGTCCGCTTGGGGCCTACCTTAAATTTTGACTTGCGATATCTCGACCGCAAAAAAAGGTATTGACTTCCGGTTTGCGCTAAAATGCTTGATTTTTTAGGCGCTTTCGAATGATGTATCACACGATTGGATCCATTTTTTACAGGGTCGAAAAATGGTCCTAATCGAACTTCGATTTTCGATATATCGAATAAGAAAAACGATATTGAACTTTGGATTGCGCCAAAATGCATAACTTTTTACGCCTTTTTGAATGAGATATTAAAAGATAAGGGTTGCCATTTGAAAATTTTGATGAATCGGGGTTTTCCTGGCAAAACTTTTAAGGTGCCTAAAAGTCGACTTTCGGTTCATTTGATTCAAAATTTGTATTTTTTTCTTGAAAGTACTCGTCAAGTAGAGTATTTTGCATGTGCAGTTTTTGGTTTTACGACTCTTTTTGTAGGAGTTACGAATTTTCGAAAATTGGTCCAAAATCGAACTTCGACCTTCGATATCTCGAACACGAAAAAAGATATTTACTTCCGGTTTAAGCCAAAATGCTTAGAATTTTACGCCCTTTCAAATGAGGTATCACAAGATAGGGGTTGCCATTTGAAATTTTCGGGATTAGGGGGGTGCCCCCCCCCCTGAAAACCCCCCCAAAGACCAAATTTTGGGTCGTGACAGTATTTTTAAATGAAACTTCAGGTCCGAATTACCATGAAACCGATTTTTCCCGATTTTTTTACCGTCCCGCGTTCAAGAAAACCATAGTGAGCAGGTTATGTGAAACACCCTGTATGTATAGTATAACATATCAGAAAGGAAGCTCTTGATATTTGCATAGCTCCGCCATATTTGCTCTTTAATGGCATAGGTACGCTGCTGTCTTGGGGGATTCCTGTCTAATTTGTCACTATGTCTGCAGAGACACACAGACAAAATCCTAAAATTAGAAAGAATTCTCTAAAGGTATATCTGCGTAATTCAGCTACAACACCTTGAACTTTAAAGTCATATTGTAAGTCTATGAGTATATTTGTTTCAATTTTTTCTTCACTGTGCTCACCATAATTTTTGCCAGATATTAATCAATAATGAACTAATCAATCTTTTACTGCAAGGAAATGGCGAGAGCCCGATTAAAGAGAGGCTTCCTTCAAAAAAGCCGTTTCTTGCACTCTCATTATTAGGGATGTTTCTGACGAAATGTTAAAGAGCCGTCTAGCACCTTCATATGATATTTTCCTTGATAAGAAGTACGGATCCACAAAAGAAAGTAAGGTGGGGAGGGGAAGGGGCTTTGAAGGGCTCGCCGCTTTTCCATTTCTCGTTAGAGCGCTTTAAGTTGACTGCAATAGATATACTAACAGCAGCGTCGCCATTTTTCGGTTAATTATCCGATTTGTCCCATGTGACTTGATGGTGAATTTCGGATAATATCTGCCGTAAATGGCAACACTGACGAACTGCGCGGATTCAAAAGAGCCGCGAAAGAACGCCTAATCACGCACGCTCGTACGGGCCGGGGGGATGGCTTAATTGAGCGGCGCCGGCGAGTCACCGGTTTTTGGCTGTTTTGAATCATATCTCGATATCCGTTTATCGAACAAATTTTTAGCGTAACACACAACAACTTTGGCTGACGGTAAATTTTCCATTTTCCGACCAGGAAGTCTTCACTTTGCGTTTCAAAATTTTCGAAAATTTCAAATTTTCAATTTTTAAAAATATCTCGAAATTTGTCGACGCGAGTGAAAAATTTATGGAATGCTTTCTTGTAGCAGACGTAATTCCTCATAGAATGAGACCTAAAACAGCTCTTTACGTCAAATAGAAATAAGGGAGTTATGAGCAATCAAAGCATGGTAGTTTTTCCGGGGTCTTCCCAAATTTTGGGGGCTTTCCTGGGACGGGAAAGTCAGGGAACTTTGTGAGCTGATACTCGAGATGGTTCAGTTGAACCTCCTTACACTCGCATTCTGTTTCGATTTCTCTGGAGGTCAAATAATACTTGGTTGTTCTAAGCGTGAATTCGCGTACTAGCGCTCTATGCACAAAATGCCTGGGTCGAGCGCAACCGATTCTACGGTTTTTTGACTGTTTTGACTTGTAACTCGAAATCCGTTCATCGCACAATTTTTTTGCATAGAACATGTTTTATAGCTAATAAAATTTGCAACTACTATTGCTGAGGATAAATTTTTCATTTTCCGACCAGAAAGTCTTCATTTTTCGCTTCAAAATTTTCGAAAATTTCAAATTTTCAATTTTTTAAAAATATCTCGAAATTTATTGTCGCGAGTGAAAAATTTATAGAAGTCGTAATTCCTCACAGAATGAAACCAAAATCAACTTTTTCAGTCGAATAGAAAGCGAGTTATGAGCAATCAAAGAATGATGGTTTTTCCGGGGTTTTCCCGAGTTTCCAGGGCTTTCCCGGGACGGGAATGCCGGGGAACTTTGTGGGCTTATAATCCAGATGGTCCAGTTGAACGTCCTTAAACTCGCATTTGGTTCTGATTTATTCGAAGGTCAAATGTTAGATTGCCTGGATTGTCAGGTCGAATGAACAGCCCCAATGTGTATCAATCATCAGATATTCTTGCAGCTTGATGCAGGTTTGATCCTCCAGGATAGGGCTGTATTTTGAGCAAGATTAACTTGGTACCCAACTTAGACATCCTTTTTGCTTTATTTTAATTCTGAATAGTGCAATACTTTCTTTTTTTCTACTTTTCTCACCTAAGTCATAAACTGTACATATTTTCCGCGTTATTTTTCCTACTTATTAAGTCATACTCATCCAGTTGTGGTGCATTATTTTACTCACCGTTTTGCACTGGAGCAGCATTGCATTGTTTTTTATATTCTCTTGCATTTGTTTTTTATTTTCTCTTACATCTCTTGCATTTACATCTCCTACTGCACCGGAATAATTTTTAAGTAGCTATGGAATCGGTTCTTGTGCTGCCCTGTTGTAAGCTCCAGAGAGCGCTGGAGCTTCTCTGTGCGGCTCTGTGGCACTGCACCAATGCAAATTACGGGGAATAAAAAACCGCGCCGTTTCTGAACAAGAAAAGTATTTGGTTCACCAAATTAATGTATGAATGTTTTAAAATTGGACAGTAAATCATTCGGACGGAAACGTTCAATCTGAATGCTGAACCCCGGTGTTTATTGTTTAGACACTGAAAAGAATCGATTCAGTTCAAGGTCAAAAGGTCTGTCTACTTAAAAAATGCCCAAGCTGACATTTTTTGTCAGCACTGACAAAATGTCTAAATTTTAAAGTCCAATTCAAAACTTTTTACTGTAAATAAATGTCTTAAGCAAGAAGATTCATTTATTTATAGGTGCATGTGTATATTACGTCCAATGACATTTTTGATTACCTACCTCTAAAAATATCTGCAAAATTCAGAATTTTATGAAGTAAAAGAATAATCTGTTTCCGATTAATTCTTAATTCGTTTTTTTTCTCTCCATTCTACGAGCAAAAATATATGGTATGTCACTCAGACGTATTTTTACAGTCTTATATTTTTTTCAGGTTTTTTCCTTACTTTTGGAGATATTTTTAGAGGTAGACGTTTTAAGCCTGGAACCCTTGACGTATACGTAGACATTTTTGGAGTATACCTCTTAACTGTAAACTTTTGATTATAATTCTCATGTTGTTTTCTCTTTTGTCAGCCTAGTTATTTTGCACTGTGATTAGACATTACTTTTTACTATGGCTCATTTCCAGAAGATATGTGATGTTCATCAAGGCTTTTCCTTTGTTTCCACACCCCCCCCCCCTCTGTTTTGATGTGTCTCATGTATGATAAATATTAGTAGTTATTCGCAATCATGAGATTTTTTATTATTATTATTATTATTATTTCATTTGAGGAATAGGGCATTTTCACCGCCTTTCACGCATTTCCCAACCAGAAAGCCAATTACGAGCAATTGAGTCCACTTAGCAACATTGTGTCTGCGGGAGAGAGCCAAGTCGATTCGTCTGAGTCGGCCGGTTTTGGCCCTTACTTGATGAATCCATTCAGTCAACACCTTCTCCAGGAATGCCATAATTATTGACTTAGCATTCTATTGAATCATTTTAGACAGAACGTATGAGTTAAGATGGAGGCTTTCCATTTGTATAGACTTAACGTGTCACTACTCACTTCGAACAATAAGTGGCACTGTTATATTGCATGTTGATAAATTATTGATGTTGCCGTTTGAAAACGCTGATAGACCTGTTCATTCAATCTTTATGATCAAAATGAAATGTTTTGAGAATGTGGAAGTTTTGATCGATTCAAAAACAATGAATTTTATACTTTGTTTTTGAGTGTAGAATCATTTGAGAAAGTTAAAATATTTTAGATTTATCAAAGTTCCTTTTCAAATTGTCGAAATTTCAACATTTTTGAGAAAGAATAACGCACGGATCTTATGGACAACCGGTTCCTGATTAAATTTGATGGAATTTTTGTATGTTATTCTTCAGATTACGCTGAACAAAAATCATCAGGGCCGCACCATCACTCCATGTGCTCATTTTCAAAATATTTAAGTTCAAAGTTGCGAGTTGATTCAGTACTTGATTTGACTCTAGCATTGTAAGTGGACATCGGAGCTCATACACAAGGAGGCAAGACGGGTGACATTGGGTATTCGGGTAATGAAATTTGAATGTTAACATCTAACAAGGGGAGGTCACGATGTGTCCGCCGTCCGGCTCCGATTTTCATGAAATTTGCATGAAAATGTAGCTTAGGTACGTCTTATTGAGGATCAAGAATCGTTATCGGCAAATGGGCACATGGAAAGTAAAAAAAAAATTCAAAGTTTCGTCAAAATCTGCGAAATTTAAAGTGTGCGGCTAATGTATTGGAATTTCCAGCCGCTCATGTGTTACAGTTCTGTGGCCGACTGGTACGGCGCTCTACCCGGAACCCTCAGGTCGTGCGTTCGATCTTTGGATCATCCGTTTCCTTTTTGCGCTTCAATATCCAATTTTAATTGCTGAATATTATGTTGTTGTTGTTTTTTGTTTTTTTGTTGTTGTTATTTTTTTTTTGTTTTTTGTTTTTCGTACGTCGCGAAAAAATTGGACTGAAAAAGAAATTTTGGAAATGATTGAATGACGTATTTCGGATGAAAAGCTAGAGTAATATTTTAATAACAAGATTATAAATGAGAAAATTATAACGCTCTTATGCCTCTATCATAGAGGCATAAGAGCGTTATAATTTTCTCGGCATTGTACACAACTTTCAACCATTAAAAGTGTAGGTAGGTAATCTGTTGATAGTGCAACTGACTCACGACGAGCTCCGCTCTCTTCTGAAACGTATTTTCATTGCACGACGCATGATCAAATCGCTTTTATAATCTTGTCATTAAAACATTACTCTAGCTTTTCATCCGAAATACGTCATTCAATCATTTCCAAAATTTCTTTTTCAGTCAAATTTTTTTTCCCGACATACGAAAAACAAAACAAAAATAACAACAACAAAAAAACAAAAAACAACAACATAAGATTCAGCAATTAAAATTGGATTTTGAAGCGCAAAAAGGAAACGGATGACCCAAAGACCGAACGCACGATCTGAGGGATCCGGGTCGAGCGCCGTACCAGTCGGCCACAGAACTGTAACACATGAGCGGCTGGAAATTCCAATACATTAGCCGCACACTTTAAATTTCGCAGATTTTGACGAAACTTTGAAATTTTTTTTGACTTTCCATGTGCCCATTTGCCGATAACGATTCTTGATCCTCAATAAGACGTACCTAAGCTACATTTTCATGCAAATTTCATGAAAATCGGAGCCGGACACATCGTGACCTCCCCTTGTAAGTACTTCCTCTCCTCACAAACGCGTGAGCAAACCTTTTCCTATATTTATTTCACTTTGTCACACGCACGCACGCTCTCTCTCTCTCTCTCTCTCTCTCTCTCTCTCTCTCTCTCTCTCTCTCTCTCTTGCGCGCACACACACACACACACACACACACACACACGCGCGCACCTCTGTTTTTTAGTCTTACAGTTACATTCTTATTCATTCAATAGTCATTATTACTGATTATTTTTTCAGAAATGGAGACAGGACGTGACCTAATGAGAGAGAGAGACGGGACTTTTATAAGGCGGGAGAGGGAGGAGGGAGACGAGAAAAAGGTTGGGTCACTCGTTTGTGAGGAGAGGGAGTAGAGGAAAACATTCGAATTCCATTCCCCGAATACCCAGTGTTGTTCGTCTTGCTTCCTTGTGTATGAACTCCGATGCCCACTTAAAATGCTGAGTGCTAGAGTAGAATCAAGTACTGAATTAACTTGCAACTTTGAACTTCAATATCTCGGAAATGAGCGCATGAAGCGATGGTGCGGCTTGAGGACTTTTGTTCAGCGTAATCTGAAGAATAACATACTAAAATGTCATCAAATTTAACCGGGAGCCGATCGCCCATAAGATCCGTGCGGTATTCTTTCTTTTCGGTGAATGGTAGATTCGGCTGATTGCACAGGTGTAATTGTTGTGTTACAATGGAAATCCTAATTAACAATTGATTTTAAACCCAGTGTCTTGACGCCTCTGATTCCTGCTCTGCATGACTTTCTGTTGAACTTTCGGTGGCAGTGCTCGTTGCGGCTCTATTGCAAGGATGCAAATTGGTCAGATATTTTGACAAGGATTTACCCATTAAACCATAGTTTTGAAGTGGCTGCATCTGGGTTCATACTGAAGGAATCGCAACTGTACTGCGCTCATTGCAGTCTTCTCTGAATTTGTGGTTGAAAGAATCAACCACCTAAAGTGCGTAATATGTTCTTAGTGCAATGGCTCATAATGAAATGTCGATTGAAATAGGCCAAATCAACTTTAACTCTCGTAATCGATTTCCTGAGTCTATTGGTATCCTTCTATTGCTTCCCCACTTTATTTTTATAGAGGTATTAATTCCAGTGTTGTCAAATTTCGGGTTAACATTTGTTGTTTTTGCATTGATTACAATAGAAATATAACTTCTAAAGTCTGCGTAACTAAGACAATAGGAGAACAGTGTTGCCAGACTTCAGGAGTAAATTTATCTGTATTACATTGATTCAAATAGACTGTTTTAGTCCCATGTCACAAAAATAATTGGATCCAAATAAATGTTTTGTCTCACCGCTGTCACGTGCGTGAGAAATCGGATCCAAAGGACCAATTGCAAATTTATGCTGGTTAATAATCAATTCTCTCAGATAGGCCTGTTAAGTGTGATGTCGCGAAAACAAAAGGATTCAAACAAGTGCTCTGTGTTGTATGTGATTTTCAATTAAATTCTCCAGCAATCCAGGTCCAAGATTAAAGGTGCAATGACTTGTTCGTCCGTGTTACAGTAGGCTACAATGTCATCTATGCAAACAATAACATTAGGAATGTGCGCAAGTAATTTAGTAAGGTATTTTTGAAATATTGGGGTACCATTATTGATGCCGTATAGTAGTCTATTAAATTTAAAGGTTCCGAACATAGTAGAGAAATTACAAAGGTTGGAACTTTCATCATCTAATGGAATTTGCCAGAATGAATTTGATAAGTCTAACACACAGAATGATTTGACATTTCTAATAAGTTTAGACAGCATGTAAACAACGCATAATAACGCAGTACATAACCTCACTTCCATAGTTTGATCCCGGATCATACGTTTGATCCAGAGATAAATAGAGACCCAGCACACCGTATGCTCCCCGTGTTAGAAAAGTGAAGCAAGTTTAGCGGTCACAGTTTTGGTCGGGAGTCACCGGCTGCAACGATAAACATTGCCTAATGTTGAATGGTGAAGCTCAACAAAAGGCTGTGATTGGTTCGCCGTCCCGGAAACAGAAACAGGTTTTGCTTTTCGAATGCAAAACACACGCTCATCAGTCAACATTAGGCAATAGTTGGCTGTTGTTCCGATGAGTTCCGACCAAAATTGAGCCAGAAAAGTGGACACCTGTCGCAAGCTTTGTGCTGGGTCTCTATTTGTCTCCGGTTTGATCCCTCGTAGAATGAGGTATCAAGAAAGTGATCCGAACCACGCCATTTTTTGATCCAGGATCAACGTGATCCCGATTTGTGTAGCGCGAGTTTGGATCAGATTTGTCTAAAATCCAGGATCACAGTCGAGATCAAACGTTGCGTTGGTGCAATCCACGGCCGTAAGGCCTTCGTACACGCTCAAATTATAACCGTCAAATTGGCATCGATGAGCCGAGATCCGCCTCAAAACGGCAGGTGAGCCAACCGATGCATGTTCCGTTGGTTTAAACGTTGTCAAACAACTGTGCAATTTAACGGCCCCCCGTCAAACTGCAGAGATAATTGACTATGGATGGTGTGTCATCTGTTCACCAACCTACTGTCAACAAAACAAATAAACTCCATTTTTGAGGTTTTTTGGTCAAGGCTGTGTTTGAATATTAGAAATGTCAGTTTGGCAATTCTGTTAGCGGTGGATTTCAACTCACTGATGCCAATTTGACGATCCTACTTTGAGCGTGTGCGAAGGCCTTTAGTGTTTGGTGAAGATTCGAGGTTCGGAACTTTTCGGGGGACAAGAAACACCTGAGTCAACAAAACCACTTCTAGCCAATCAGGAGTGTTGTTTATTGATGTCCCTCACCGCTGAGTTACTCTTTTCGCCCTCACCTCGCAGAACGGATACAACTTCCGAGGTTTGGGTACAGCATCGATGACATCCATCGGTACCGAACACACAGTTCAGCTCAGAGACAATATATAATAGAGACCACGCACTATCTATCTTGCCCATGTTTGCGCGCGGTGGCAACTTTTTTTTTCGGGGTCTCAACAGAACACCGCAAACATGGTCCATACGTTGACTGATGAGAAACGTCGTTGAGATTTTTGCCTAGTGAATCCGAAGCACCGAAATTGCATCAGTCAACGTATGGACCGTGTTGGATGGTGCTCCTTCATTCTCCCTATGTTAATTTCTGTTGAGCCCCGAAAAAAAAGTCAGCCACTGCGCGCAAGGCTAGTGCGTGGTCTCTTTTATATATTGTCTCTGGTTCAGCTGAGCAAATAAAATGCAGAACCGTTGGTTTGGGTGAAAATCTTCACCCGACTCTGTAGATAAATTTACTCATTGTTGTCTCTCATCGTTGAGTTACTCGTTTCGCCCCCACCTCGCCTCGCGGAACGGGTATAAATTCTGAGGTTCGGGTACAGCATCGGCGTCATCCATCTTTGCCGAACAAACAGTTCGGGTGTGAGCAAAGAGTAAACAAGAGTCGCAATTTTTTCGCAAAGTTTTGTACTTAGTCACTTCCTTATAGCAGCAAAAGAGTTGAAAATCGTATTTTGAGAGGAAAAATCGCGATTGTGCATTTCACCAATGATTCATTCTCCACAAGTGTTGTGACCGAGATAAATGATGAGGGAAAACATAGAAATAATAACAGTTGGTTCAGTGATGGGAAGACGCCATCGTCGCCAGTCACATGTATTATAAGAACAATGACAGAGAGCAGAGTGACAACTTGATGGGCTAGAGTCCCCTGTCACAGTATACCAACATGGTACATAACTATAAGCGTACGTAAACCCAAGGTTATAGATTAAAGAGGTATGCTCATCTGACCTCGCGCCACGAAGTCAGTAGCGCGCAGTTCAAAATCCAGATCCAAGATGGCGGAGAAAAGCAGAAAACATTGTATACTCTTTCCAGAAAACATCGGGCTATTTTCTGCTTTTGTGGAGAGGGAGCCCTATGTTTTCTGGAAAGAGTATACAATGTTTTCTGCTTTTGTCGGCCATCTTGGATCTGGATTTTGAACTGCGCGCTACTGACTTCGTGGCGCGAAGTCAGATGAGCATACCTCTTTAATCTATAACCTTGACGTAAACCAAGCCGACCCTAACCTCAAAGAAGCAGCTTGGTATGTTAAGAGACGGTACGAGGCGGAAAGAGTACCTAACTCAACGGTGAGAGACAACAATATACAACGCTTCTGATTGGCTAGAGAGGTTTTTAGTCCAGTCAATCTAGCTCAAAAACGGCCCTAACCTAGAATAAAATCGGAAGCAAATTCTAATGATTGGGCGTTAATCTACTACCCATGGTGTACAAATCCTCAAAAGTCCCCATGAATCCGAGTGTCGGAAAGTCCCGGAAAATCGGGAAAACCCCGGAAAATCTGTCTTTCTTTGATAGTTCGTATCTCAGTTATTTATTGTCGTAGAGATGTGTTTTTTTTTCAAGTTGTAGATAAATGCGTCTTCTTGTAAAAAGTACTGTACTATTTTTTCCGTCAGAGCAAAATTTTTCCAGAAAATTT
Source organism: Trialeurodes vaporariorum (assembly GCA_011764245.1). Taxonomy (NCBI): domain Eukaryota; kingdom Metazoa; phylum Arthropoda; class Insecta; order Hemiptera; family Aleyrodidae; genus Trialeurodes; species Trialeurodes vaporariorum. The sequence continues at coordinate 33,710,707 of VMOF01000369.1, read as the reverse complement.
AGAAAAACTGAAAATTTGAAAATTTTCCAAATTTCGGAGTAAAATTTTCAGGTTTTACAGTTGGAAAAGTAAAAAATGCTCCCAACAAAGGTTTTAGATAATTTAATCAACTTTAAAATGAGACCTCAACGAAGTTTGTGCTGTATTTCGTTACCGAGATACGCGCAAAAATGTTTGAAAAACCCTCGAGTTTCAATCGCTTGGGGCGCCTCCACTGCGGCACTTTACCATGTCATGCCATATGCCGCCGCGCCATGCCACGGCCACGGCTATTGCTGCGCTTCCCGGGATCGACAACGGCACATTCACATTCTTCCACCTCCCCCCCCCCAGATTTTTTTGCGCTCAGTGTCAGAATTTTTCTTGTTGGCTTTTCTCTCTTCATTCTTTTTATTTCTTTTATTTCCTTTTTCCCATATAGTTTTCACAAGTTTTTGAGTAAAATGAGAATAATCGAACATTTTGGAGATGGTCTTTATTTGAGAAGTTTTTTACGAATTTCTCGCTGAATTTCAGAGAGACTATGATTCTGAAGAAGGAAAAGGACTTACTGGTAAGAACTTATCGGTGTGATGAAGCTGAAAAAATCACGAAAAGCAAATTAATCAAGGGAAAACATTTCAGCAGAGGCTCATATGACTGGAAAGTGTTAGTTCCCAGATAGCAGACGGATATCTATAGGATATCCTGAGAATATCCAAACAAATATTTGAGATATCCTATGGATATCCTATGGATATTCGGCGATATCCATAGGATATCCCACGGATATTTATTTGGCACACCTCTGATATCCGTGGAATATCCTATGGATATCCTAACACCCGCGGATATCCAGCGGATATCTCACGAAGATTTTAAAAATTCGGTTAGATATCCTCAGAATATTCTGAGGATATCTGTAGGATAGTCGAATATCCTACAGATATCCTTACGATATTTGCAAATCCTCATGATATTTTCCGGGTATCAACAATCAACGCCGGGAGCAATTCAAGCAATATTTTTACCCGATTAGTCATTAGTTATCAGTGGTTCTATCCCAATGGATTCTGAAATTCGAGAATGGAACTTCTATTTACTCCAGGAGGTCAACTTCGCCTCGATTCGGTGCCTATGGATTACATTTAGAAGTTTCATATCCCCCATTAGGTAAATCCGTGCAGATTTTACTGCAGGTAAACTAATCTTAATCACGAGGCGTGTAATTCGCTCAGAAGATTAGTAGAGAGTTACGAAACAGACTAACAATATGAGTCGTAGTTATTTTGAATGAAGAGAAAGAAGGCGCGGACGCACTTAAATCAATTCAGTTCCAAACTTTGAGAATTTGAAGTTCAAATGAAAATTTACGTTACAAATCTGAAGATTATCGAAACCCGATTTTTTGACATTATAGGAAACAATTAAACGCACCTTGTAATAAAATTTATTTAAAGAAAAATATTGAAAGAGAAATTAGAAAAGTCAAAAAGGAAAAGATATTAGATTGAAAGGAGGCGAGCGCTATCTAGTGGTAGCGCTTGGAAGTAGAATCATTGAGAGCGTTCTCTGCGGAATAATCGGAGAATATCCCCAGGATATCCTAGTGTGTTTTCAGTTTTTTTTCCCCATAAAATTGTCTTTGAAGGTAAATATATCTACCTACTGTAAAGAATATTCTGAGAATATTCTCGGCGGAATATTCTGGCTGGAATATTCTGAGAATATTCTCATTCTGAGTTTGCCTGCAGGGTTACCACAGAACACACATTACCATAGTAAATATTGATGATGTGAGATCACAAAAAAAAAAAAAAAAAAAAAAAAAAACTGTAAATTATTCGAAGACTTTACATTTTACCGAATCATCCCAAGATATTCTGAGGATATCCTGGCATTATCCGAAATAGTCTGATTTTGTGAGGATATCCACAGAATATTCTGACAATACCCGACGATGTTGGATTTTGTCCGGACATTGTCAGGAGATTGAATGCTATCTGGGTTAGTAGCTAGGTCTTACAGTTCAATAGCTAACCAAAGTTTACCGAAAAAGTCCCCTCTTCCTAAACCATAGGTAAGTACAGGAATTTTTCTGTCTCTCTCTCCTCTCATTTGAAAATAAGAGCGTTAGGAGATAGGAGAGGACGGAGGTAGGGTCTAAAGTCACGTGATGGCCGTCTGTGTTATCCTCTTCTATCATATGATGGGTTCAAATTGTTGTGAAATTATGTCAACACAAATGAAGAGATAGAAATTCCTGTATCAGCTTATGCTCCAACCTCAAATTTTCTCGCGTATTTGAGACGATTTTCTGCAAATAGTGCACTTACTCGTACATGCGCCATGCGGCTCATGATCTACGTCAAAAAACACTAACCAATTTCGAAGAGCTTGAAATTCTTCATGAAATAAATTCAACATCCTCACCGATGAGTCCAAGCATATAAGTATCTGTAAGAATCTGGCTTTTCGTTTTACGGAAGAGCAGGAAATTGCTGATATACGCTTGTTTCTACATATTCTGGACACATCGCAGATCATCTTTGCAGGATGAAGAATGAAAGAAAATTTCACGGTAGTGCAGCGTACTTCCTTTAAAAAAATCAGTTCTTATTAATGGATGTTTGTTTTTTTTTTCTGATGCTATTCTAAGTCTGAGTCACTGATGTCCCGACAGCACACGTGCCATGTACATATATCTGTGCAGTGTACACTCGAAATCTTTTTTGGTATAACTTTAATGCATCGAGTCTCAGTTTTTCTTGGCATTTGAAGCGAAGGACCGATAAAAAAGAACGCAGAAGTCAGTGGCAATGCCGAGAGTTTAGAATGATACCTATGTCCAATACTCATTACTTTCGATGATCTTTCATTAAAATCCAGTCTCAAGATGCTTGATATTCATCCATATTGTTTGTTGGAATTATGTGTATGAAAAAAAAAAAAAAAAAAAAAAAAAAAAAAAGGGGAAAAAGGCTGACCTATTTGACTTAGGAATTTAAATTAAATGAGCGATGCGATGTGGATTGGCTGAAAATGTGTCCAATTGGGAAAATTGCTGTGTTAAAACTCCTGGTCACGAACAATCGAGCCTCAAAATTGATCAGACTTCTTTTGCTCTTCTGTTAGAAGTGAAAACTAAAATTGAAAGTTCGTTAGAAAACTACGATTATCCTTTTGAACGGAAACAAATAAAGCTCGCGATTCCCTCCTTTCAGGAAATTATGAATGCTGAAAATTGCGCCTTCAAAATGTCCTATACATTCCTGAACAGCTCGCCTAAGTACAATGCCGCAACATTAGAAAATCTCGTATTTCGAGTTAATTTTCAAATTTCAACAGACAATTGATGGAATCTAATATTGTCTAAACAACGCGAGAAAATTTAAGTTTGGAGCATAGGTGGATATAGGTACTGGAATTTGTCTGTCTCTCTCCCTCTCTTCTCATTTGTGTTATGATTTTTATAGCTACAACAATTTGAATCCCCATCATGAGCTAGAAAAAGATGGCAGAGAGGACCAGCACGTGACTTTAGACCCTATTTCCGTCCTTTTCTAACGCTCATATTCAAATGTGAGGAGAGAGAGAGACATACAAAATTCATGTACTCACCTATGATGGCTTTGGAAGGGAGGACTTTTCCCGCTTTGCGACCAGTAGACTTTGGTTAGCTATTGAACTGTGAGATATAGCTACAACGAAAACTTTTCAGCCATGCGAAAGCCTCTGCTCAGTGGCGTACTGGAGACCTTTGCAGTCCCGCGGGAGAACAGGAGCCCTCAATTAGTGCCCCCTGTTTACATTTGATCCTTGTATTTGACAAAATATAACATTTGAAAGAATAAGGATAGATGAAGGAGAAAAAAAAATTAGTGTAATTTTAAGGTAAAAAGAGTCGGTTTACTCCTTTGGATATGGTAATTACCATGCATTTTCTGTGTTATTAGATGAATATTAAAAAGTGGCCAGGAAAATAAAATCAGCTTGTTGCCTTTCGTAGGAAAGAAACGGAATTTTAAAGCTATAAAACAGCGTGAATAAATGTTTCGAGAGAACTCAATTTTCAAAAAATTTCAGGCGTACGACCCTGCTCCCTCTCTAGCTGGGGGAACGGGGAGGGGGGTCCTCATATACCCTCATTCATTGCGTACAAAATGTAGAGGGTCCCCGACTGACTGAAAGTTCGCGGGGAGGGACCCACATTTTCCGGAACTCCACTGCCTTTGCTTAAATTTATGCCGGAAATTAGTCTGTTTCCCTTGACTAATTTGCTTTTCGTGATTTTTTCAGCTTCATCACACCGATAAGTTCTTACCAGTAAGTCCTTTTCCTTCTTCAGAATCATAGTCTCTCTGAAATTCAGCGAGAAATTCGTAAAAACTTCTCAAATAAAGACCATCTCCAAAATGTTCGATTATTCTCATTTTACTCAAAAACTTGTGAAAACTATATGGGAAAAAGGAAATAAAAGAAATAAAAAGAATGAAGAGAGAAAAGCCAACAAGAAAAATTCTGACACTGAGCGCAAAAAAATCTGGGGGGGGGGGGGAGGTGGAAGAATGTGAATGTGCCGTTGTCGATCCCGGGACGCGCCGCAATAGCCGTGGCCGTGGCATGGCGCGGCGGCATATGGCATGACATGGTAAAGTGCCGCAGTGGAGGCGCCTCAAGCGCTTGAAACTCGAGGGTTTTTCAAACATTTTTGCGCGTATCTCGGTAACGAAATACAGCACAAACTTCGTTGAGGTCTCATTTTAAAGCTGATTAAATTATCTAAAACCTTTGTTGGGAGCATTTTTTACTTTTCCAACTGTAAAACCTGAAAATTTTACTCCGAAATTTAAAAAATTTTCAAATTTTCAGTTTTTCTAAATTTTCTGGAAAAATTTTGCTCTGACGGAAAAAATAGTACAGTACTTTTTACAAGAAGACGCATTTATCTACAACTTGAAAAAAAACACATCTCTATGACAATAAATAACTGAGATACGAACTATCAAAGAAAGACAGATTTTCCGGGGTTTTCCCGATTTTCCGGGACTTTCCGACACTCGGATTCATGGGGACTTTTGAGGATTTGTACACCATAGGTTGCAGATTAACGCCCAATCATTAGAATTTGCTTCCGATTTTATTCTAGGTCAAAAGCTAGATTGACTGGACTACTTGTTAACTGGCGTTTGGTGTCCCCCGAAAAGTTCCGAACCTCGAATCCTCGCCTGACACTGTAAAAGGCCCTATTCCACCTGAGACTTTAGTCGCCGGATCTAGCGTCAGCGTCAGGAAGATCAGGTGGAAGAGCGAAGATCCGGGATCTAGCGCCAAGTCGCTAGAAATAGGATCGAATCCTACTTTTTTGGCTTCTAGTGCAACGTTGAGCTCCCGAGTTTCATCAATATCCCTGTGTCATCTTTAATTCGGCTGAAAACAACCAAGACAACCATCATCCGCGGTTCTTGTTATTATTGTTATTACTTTGTTATTATTATTTTCTTGTTATTATGTTATTACGTGAAAAATTACCGACAATTTCGGTAAACAAATGAGTGGTGAGAGGCACTGTTTGCATCGGTGACGCGCGTCAAGTCGCCTAGGTGGAAGGGAGTTTTCAGCTTCTTGACGCTAGATCCGGCGACAAAAGTCTCAGGTGGAATAGGGCCTTAGTAAAATTCGCGTGTTGACTGTAGATTGGTGAACAGATGACACACCATCCATCGTAAAATAACTTTACAGTTTAAGCGAATTTTATTTACAGTGTCGAGTGAAGATTCGAGGTTCGGAACTTTTCGGGGGGCACCAAACGCCAAAGTCAACAAAACCATTTCTAGCCAATCAGGAGCGTTGTTTATTGTTGTCTCTGGCCGTTGAGTTACTCCAGTTACTCTTTCGTCCCCACATTGCAGAACGGGTACAAATTCCGAGGCTCGGGTACAGCATCATCGTTGCCATCCATCATTGCTGAAGAAACAGTTCGGGGGTGAGATAGTACAATTCAGAACCATCGGTTCGGATGAAAATCTTAACCCGACACTGTAAATAAAATTCGCGTTTCGATGGGCCCTCAAATTGCACGCAGTTGTTTGACGAACGGGATATCAACCAAAATTGCAACGGTTGGCTCACCTGCCGTTTGTGGTGGATTTCGGCTCACCGATGCAATTTTGACGATCCTACTTTGAGCGTGTGCGAGGGCCTTAAGTTAGGGACGTGGGATCTTATGATGTTGTAAAATTTGAGGGTACTGATTCTTTACCAGCATGAATTGCATTCAAACATTTGGATCTAATTTTTTAGGAGTATCTTCATAACTTCAAGTGTACAGCCGATGGGTCTGTTACGCACTTTTTTTTTATTTCATTCCCTTGAAATACTCGATGAAAGGAACTCACAGTAGTTTTTATATTTTTTTTTTTGTTGAACATGGGTTCGTGATTTAAAATGCTGTTGAAGCTACGAAAATTTCGAGCTATTTAAAAAGGTTTCATTTCGGTGCGAAAATCAATGACGCCAAAGTATAGGTTTGGAGGAGAGGTCCAACTGAAATCAAATTACCCCAGTTAGCAAAAAGCGTCTTAAATCCATTTTGAAAGACAAGTTAACTTGTCTTTAATCCGTCTTAAGGACGTCTCCAGTTCCGCTCAAATAGGTGTTTGAAGACGTCCTACAAATCCGTCTTCAAGACGCATTGAAGACGACTTCGAAAACCGTCTTGCGAATCCATCTTGAAGACGGATTTCTAGATTTCTCACGAATCCGTCTTGAAGACGTGTCAAAGTCGTCGGTCACAATGCGCTAAACTTTATAAGTTAAACGTCTCGAGGAAGCGTAGCTTTACAAGCTTGCTTGAAAATAGTCAACATTTTCAAAATTTGTGAAAATTTTCGTAATTATCAAATGTGTGCAAATAGTGGTAATTTTCAAACTGAAAATGCTCGTAATTTTGAAAATTTTTGAATATTTTTTAGATTTTTGCAAATTATTCAGATTTTTTATCCTTATAACGTTCGAGTCGATATTCTAGCTATCTCGGATAAAGGCGGCTAAGACTGATTGAAGACGCTTTTTAAGTCTGGATGAAAATACGCCTTAAAAACCAGTTCGGAAGTCGATCTTCAAGCAGTCTTGGAAACCGTATTGAAAGACGTATTTGAAGACGGATTAAAGATGCACTGTAAGTCTTGATCGAAAGACGTCTCAAAAACCACTTTGAAAGACGGATTAAAGACGGAAAGCAAGGCGTCTTCAAAAGTCGAATTAAAGACGCATTTAAGACAAGATGAAAGACGGCTTTGGAACCGTGACCACAAGACGGATTTAAGACGAAATGAAAAGACGTCTTACAAATGCCTTTTTTAAGCCAAATCGGCAAGCTGAATATTGTTACCTAGGCCTGCTAATAATACGCGTATTTACACTTCGGACGTGGGTGCCGTAATATAAATGAGTATGTGACTATTCTTGCTTCTTGTCGAATTATTGGCGCCGATGGATGATAGATTTCTGCATAGTCAATGTGGACACGTTGAAAGTTTTTCGACGGCTCGTCCCATCGATGAAGTAGTGCTTTTTCTGGGTTTTTCTTGACCAGAGCGCAAGCTTCCCACGATTTTACTAGATGGTCAATTTCTCGATCTATACCCTCCCAGTAACAGTATTTACGAGCTAGAGCTTTCATTTTTGAAATTCCTACATGTGTGCGATGGAGCTCCGTTAGAATATCTGGGCGTAAAGATGTTGGGATGTAGACACGCTGTCCTCTAAAAACCACACCTTTATGTAAGCTATACTGGGGGTCAAGTACTTTACCATCGAGTAAATTTGAGCGTAATAGAGACAAATTAGGATCTTTACCTGTTTCCGTGATAATCCTGTCTGCTGTGATTGCTTCGTTACAAATTTGGTTAATCATACAATCATTCAATTTATAATCTTCATCATGAGCTGTTGAAGTTTTTTCCAATTCCTGTTTTGGAAGACGAGATAGGTAGTCTGCGTTTTCATGAGCGTTTGCTTCTTTGTGCTTGATGATGTAGTTGAACCCGCTGAGGAAGGTAGCATAACGCAGGAGTCTTGATGACGTTATACTAGGGAGTTGGCATCCTGTTGAAAAATATGTGTTAAGGGACGATTATCTGTAACCAAGAAGAATTTCCAGGTACAGAAATTACTTGTGCATAGCCCAATAGATAGCAAGTGCTTCCCGATCAAGATGCGAATAATTTCTTTCAGCGATTGTTAAGGCACGAGAGGTAAAAAAGATAGGACGTTCACACCCGTTAATTTCATGAGATAGTATACCAGAGATTCCAGTTGGACTAGCATCAGAGGCTAATATCAAGGGAAGAGTTGGATCGAACGGAACGAGAACTCGCTCACTTGCAATTTCAGCTTTTAGTTTCTTGAAAGCTTTTTCACGTTCTATGGACCATTTAAATTTTGCTCCTTTAAGCAAGTTTCCTAAGTGGATAAGTTAAATCCGATGCATTCGGGATGAACTTTGCATAATAAGTTACAAGCCCTAAAAATTTACAGACTTCGTCGATTGATGTTGGGCGATGAGCTTCAATGATAGTTTTGACCTTGTTTGGATCTTTGGAGATGCCTTTGGCGCTAATCAGGTATCCAATATATGAAATTTCTGTACGAAAGAATTTACATTTGTGCTTGTTTACATGTAAATTATTCTTCCGTAAGACTTCCAGACAATTTATTAATCGATTTTTGCACTCTTCAAGTGTTTTGCCATAAATTACGATGTCATCAAAATATGACAAAACACCATCAAGGCCGAAAAGTATTTGGTTAAAAACCCGGTGGAATTGGTTAGGAGCTACTTTGACTCCAAAAGATAACCGGTTAATTTTGTACGTGCCACGGTGCGTTGTGATAGTTTGGATTTTTGAGCTATCGTCATCAACACTTAAATGAAGATACGCTTTATGGACATCTAACGTGCAAAAGTAAGAAGCGTTGCGAAGTTTATTTAAAATGTCCTCTATTTTAGGAATAGGATACCTTGCATCTTTGAGCTGGGGGTTGACTGTAGGTTTATAATCTACACATAGACGAACTGAGTTGTCTGGTTTGGGTATTACGACTAGAGGCGAGCCCCATTCAGAGACTTCCACTTTAGAAATGATATTTTGAGCTTCAAGAGAATCATGTTCAACCTCAATTTTCTCTTTAAGTGCATGAGGTACTTGGCGGGCTTTGAGAAACACTGGTTTGGCATTTGGACGGAGCTGTAAGGAACATTGATGATTTGGAATTTTTCCTACCTTAGGTTCGAAGAGATCGCTGTAATCTGCGGTGATTTTGTTTATAAGTTGATCAACTACTTCGACTGAGTGGACGTTTTGATCGGTTGAAGATGACGTTCCATCTATATCGTCAAGACTAATTTTCAAACGACGAATCCAGGCACGACCTAAGAGAGCTGTGTGACCATCTTTCACAATGAACATTTGGAGCAGCGACACTTGATCTCTGTATGAAACTTCAACTTCAACGACACCTAAAGGCATGATGACTTCCTCCGTATAATAGCGAAACTTCACCTTTTTGGGCTTCAATTTTGAGTCTAAGTTCAGATTAGAAAATTTTGAAACTGGTAACAGCGTGGCAGGGCTTCCTGTATCAACTTCAAATTTTTGACATAGATTGTTAATAAAGACATTCACATGAAATTTTTCATTTACAGTAGAATCAGAAAGTTGTTGAACATTAATGACATTAAGATCCATATCATCAGAGCTATATTCTTGATCATACTGCAATTCATCTTGACACAGAGTGTTGACTTTAGCATTGAATTTTCTTGACCTTTGTTTTGTAGCGAAAAAGATGCAAACTTCTGCGACGTGGCCAACTTTTTTATATTTATGGCAATTTAGAGATTTGGTGGGGCTTTTGCAATCATTAGAAACATGACTATTTTTCCCACATCTAAGGCACAATCCATCAACACCTAACTCTTTGTATATGTTGCGAGATCTAGGAGCATAAGAATTTTGTGATTTAGACCTCAAACGTTGATGATGAGCTGGAGGGCGCTAAGAAAAACTACGTCCACGTTTGTTTTTAGTGAAAGAGCTAGTTTTATTAAGCTTATTAACTGAAGAGCTATAATGATTACTCCATTCTTGGGTTCCCTGCTTGAAAAGTTCTAGACTTAATGCAAGTTCACAAACTTTATCAAAAGTGAGTTCATCCTTACAACTAATTGAGCTTTGCAAAATTTTTTCTCTCATGGAGGGGTCGTTTAGACCTCTAATCAATTGAGCACGAAGGACTAGATCAACAACAGTTTTTTTGCACTGAGCGCTAGGACAAACAAAGGCACACCCAATGGAGAGTTGACGGAGAGCAGCGACATAGTTGGCAATTGATTCGCCTGAGTTTTGGGTGCGGCAGAAAAATTTATGCTGTTGCATATAAACGTTCGGGCTGGGGCTTAGATGTTCCGCTAACAATTTTATGAGTTCTTCATAAGTTTTATCTGTTGGTTTGTTAGGGGCAGTCAGACTAGTGATCAGTTGAAAATACTTACTGCCTATACTGTTGAGGAGTATCCGGGTTTTGGCGAGCTTACATTCTTCGTTGTCTTCATTGCGCTTCCGTAAGGCGAAATAGTTGTCAAGACGGCACTGGTATGTTGAAAATGGCTCTACTGATTCTTCAAATGCTTCAAACTGTAGGTTTTGAGTGGCCAGTAAGTTGAGAACAGATTGAGAGCTTTGACCCGATCCCTGTTGGCCTTGCACTTGAATGTCACCTTGTGTTCCTGGAGCTAAGGCTAAGATGAACCTATTCAGAGTTTCGGTTAACTCTTTAATTCCGGCGGTTTCCGGCATAATGGCTGTTAATTACGACTTGATAACATTTGACGTTATTTTAAGACACGACGACACGACGATGCACGAGACTGAGACAATATTGTTACAACGGACTTCGTATGTCGCGATGCACGAACATTTTCGACTTACGATAACCGACTTTCGCGAGTTTTTTATCCTCGTCGCCACTGTTAAGAAGTTAAATTGGAGAACGATAGTGAATTGAGAAGTACCGAGTTAAGGATGTCATTTCATTCATTAGATATAAAACAAGACTTATACGAATTAACTTTTAGATAGTTGAGAATAACGAACGCCTACATAGGCATAGTACAAGCAGTCAATCAAGAATGAGGTTAGGTACAAACCGTTGATTGATGTTTGGTTACAACACCTCCCCCCCCCCCCTATAATTTTAAAATTTAATTTGAGGCGCTCACAGACGACTTTTTCGAATTGTGTTTTCGAATATCTGTTTGAAATATCCTAAGGAATCGTCATGCCAAATTTGAGGGAAATCGTCTCAGCCAATTTTCGGGAAAATAGAAAAAAAATTTGAGGGGCGTTGACTTATTATTTATAATGTACTGACAATCTACGTAGTTCATTTCCAAGAAGTAATTCTAAAGGTCATAACTTTTCATCTTGCAAATGAGTTTCTTAAATTTTGAGCAACGTTTCACTGTTTGGGTGATAAAGCCAGGGTACACCCATTACCCCAGAGTATAAGAGCCAGTTTGGTACCACCCCGTCTCGTATGCAATCGACAGAATTGCAATTGATACATGACGAAACGTAATAGAAATTGTACCTCTGCTATTTTCGCGACAGGTTCTTCTAGATTCAAGTATCACAAGTGGTATCCATTCAACATGCTTCTAATCTAATATGTATTTCCGTGAAAAACTACAGACAACAAATGCTTTTATATGTATCAAACTAATGTTCATAGTTATTAAGATATTTGAAACCAAGGAGATAGTTTCATGAGTGAGAAAAAAGCTTTTGTCAATCATCACTCATCAGCTGACATCCAACAAACAAGAAGCGAATTGGAACCGTGGTTCTGTTTGGGTTTCATTTCTGTTCTGGTTCCGATTCTTTGGGGTTCCTTGTTTTGGTTCCGATTCCGGTTCCCGTAAACTTACCGATTCTATTCGGTTCTGGTTCCGTTTCGCATCTCTGATTCAGATACGCTCAGAATAAATAACCCCACCCCCCTAAATGTGACTGTTTTAGTTATGACTCTTGATGGAACTGTTTAATTTTCTGTACACCTGATCATTGTCTGAAAAATTTACAACTTTTCTTGAAACTGACTGTCAGGACTCATTCAAAGCTGAGTTTTCCTATTGAATTATGTATTTTTTCATACACTTACATTTATGTACTAATTTTTAAAACTTTACTCTCCTCTTTCCTTTCCTTTGCTTTGAGAATACTTTGTTTGTCTTTCCTTTCCCTTCTTTGTTTATGCAGTCCAGTCATTCGTTGTGATACATCAGCATAACGAACCACCGTGTTTTGGCAACTGGACTTTGCTACTACTACTACTACTACTACCACTACTACTTTTTCCTTCTTATTTCAGAAACAAAAATAGTTAAAAAGCTGAGTTTATCGATTGATTTTATTACATTTTTGCAAAGTGCCTGCTTTTATAATATATCAATTTTTTACAAGTACTTGTTTAAGCTTTTTAATTTATGTTCGAATAAAGTAGATTTACTTAATTGTTTTAACTTTTTGATTAAAAAAGTAGGTACGTTCTTTAAAATAATTAATTCGTTCACTAAAGTGAGAGAATCGTTCCTTCTGACTTCATTGACTCTTCATGAGGGTAAGTTAGTGATTTAGTGCAATAAAAGTAATTCCATTCAATTTCAAGTAATTTTTGAATTATCAGATTATGCTGTACCTTCCACACTCGGCACTATTATAGGAGTCTGGATAGATAGTCGGCAAGGTCCACATATACAGGGTGTACCAGACCACCCGGATAGGTACTTTTTCTCGAAAACGGCTGGGGGTAGAGAGCTGAACCAAAAAATCAGATATGGAATTGACCCCAAAGAATCCAATGAAAATATTTTCAAAGCCCCCCGAGGGTCCTCTGGGGGGTTTTGGGGGGCTCGAAATACATTTTTCCATTTTTCGCGGGAAATAGCCTATAAAAGGTACAAAAATAAGTTCAGATCCTGAAAGAACAACTCATTGCCGGCATTTTTGGTCCAGTAAATTTTTCCAGAAAACCCCAATTTTTGGGGTTATGGGCCCTTTTGGGGGGAAATTTTCATTCGGCCACTGTGACCACACTATTCAATATTTTTACAAAAACTAAAAACCATCTGAAAGAAGAGAAATAAGAGAAAAGTCAAATAGCAAGGTATGGCTTGTGATATATCGATCAAAAGCCCTTAAGGAGTAGAATAAGATGACGTAATCCAAAATCGTCTACAATCATTAATTACAAAATGGCGGCTATTTGAAAATTATGGGTGATCAAAGGAAAGTCCTGGGAAAAGAGTCCAAGGTTGAACAATACATGGATTGAAAGGTCTTCAAAAAAGCAAACGGATGGCGCAAACCGCAAATTAATCCACCTCTTCATTCAAAAGTTATGGCCGATTGAAACTTAAAGGGCTCAATAAGACCTATTTAAGGCTGCTTAAATTTCAATCCGCCATAACTTTTGATTGAAGAGGCGGATTAATTTGCGGTTTGGGCCATTCGTTTGCTTTTTTTAAGGCCTTTCAATCTATGTATCGTTCAACCTTGGACTCTTTTCCCAGGACTTACCTTTGAACACCCATAATTTTCAAATGGCCGCCATTTTGAAATTAATGATTGTAGACGATTTTGGATTACGTCATCTTATTCTACTCCTTAAGGGCTTTTGATCGATGTATCACAAGCCATACCTTGACTTTTTTTACGTGGGGGGGCCCAAAGACCCCCAAATTTTGGAATCTAAGTGGGGGCCTTAATTTTTCTTTTTTAGGTATTATGTGGCACTTCAATCGAAAGGTCTTGATCTCTTCTTTCAGATGGTTTTTAGTTTTTGTAAAAATATTGAATAGTGTGGTCACAGTGGCCGAATGAAAATTTCCCCCAAAAGGGCCCATAACCCCAAAAATTGGGGTTTGCTGGAAAAATTTACTGGACCAAAAATGTCGGCAATGAGTTGTTCTTTCAGGATCTGAACTTATTTTTGTACCTTTTATAGGCTTTTTCCCGCCAAAAATGGAAAAATGTATTTCGAACCCCCCCCCCCCCCCAAAACCACCCAGAGGGGCCCCGGGGGGCTTTGAAAATATTTTCATTGGATTCTTTGGGGTCAATTCCCTACCTGATTTTTTTGTTTCAGCTCTCTACTCCCAGCCGTTTTCGAGAAAAAGTACCTATCCGGGTGGTCTGGTACACCCTGTAGAAGGTCTGGCCGGTAGCTTTCGGCTCCCCTCGTTGGTCCAAAGTTTGGGAACCACTTCTCCATTTAAAACCATTGATCCAAGATGGTGGCGAACTCGGGAAGAATGTTAAAGTAAATGGGGGTATGGGTTCCCAAACATTGGATTTCCCGAGTTGGCGCTACCGGCCAGACCTTATGTACAGTCGGGGACAAAAAAAATGTCAGACGCGCCTGCAGTTGGACTCACCGCAATACGGAGTTGGGCCGCTCAGAAAGATTACACTGAATATGCGGCCGCGCCTCTGTTTTTCATCGGTCTGTGCCGAATACTTTACCTGAGTCGATGTCGTGAGCCGGCCGGCCGCCCGCGCCCAAGCCCGACTTTTGATAAGAGAATTTGGCCGCGCTTCTTCACCCGCTCGTCTCCTCTCTTTCCTCCGCACCACTGACCGCTGCCTGTCACTATCGGCGTGTGTCATTGCTTTGGCTCCATCACATTCTTGTGAACTCATTATTGTCAGTACTCGAAGTTTTATACTAACAAAGGGAGTGCACGAACCCGGACCCTCGGAATTTGATCAAATTTTCAGGATTGGTAGCTCATAAGAAACTATTTGACACATGTTTGGCCGTTTTTGTGAATGTGCCTTAGAAACGGAGAAAAAAAATTGGCTGTGCGTGTGACCTCAAATAGCTGCTACTGACCACCTTCATTATGAATCGGCAGCGTGGCCGAAGGGACAACGTTCCTGCCTTCGGGGCGAGAAGTTGAGGGTTCGAAACTGGCGCCGGCCTTTTAATTTTTGCACTGCGTGTTTGCAACGACAAATTTATTTTCTCTATGTTATGACTGTTTTGTCGTGTGCACCGATCCGCTTTTGATTTTTCAAGTAAGAACTATGCAAAAATTAAACATTGAAACCGCACACATTTTCGCATAAATGGGAGGGAGGGAGGTATCATTGTCAACATTAGATTAGGAAGTAAGTATAGAAGAATCGATAAAAAAAAAAAAACAACAACAATTTATTTTTTTTGTTTTTTTGTTTTGTTTTAGTTGCTGTTGTTGTTGTTTTTTTTGTTAATACTTACGGTCTTTTGTTAATCCACGTTTCCCTTTTACAACAAAATTTCAAATCCTACAACCCTGCAGTCAGTGGCGGATGGGGGAGGGAGGCAAGGGCACATGCTCTCCATCCCCCAAAGCCTCAAACCGTCAAACGTTGCCTTTTTTCAACAGAACATATCCCACTGTTTCCTACTGCAACGCTTCTTTAAAAATTCATGGGCGTGCCCCCCCCCCCCCTCCCTAGAAAAATTTTCTGGGTCCGCCACTGCCTGTAGTTGAAGGGAACAAGATTGTCGTGTAGAAATTACCGGAGTTCCATATTGGTGAGTCAGGAAAATCGTATTTATCATTGTTTTTTGTTTGTTTTGTTTTTTTTTTTTTTTTTTTATAGATTCTTCTACTTACTTTCTATTCTAATTTTGACAATAATACCACCCCCCTCCATCTATGCAAAAATGTGTGCGGTTTCAATGTTTAATTTTTGCATAATTCTTACTTGTAAAATAAAAAGCGGATCGGTGCACACGGCAAAACAGTCATAACATAGAGGAAATAAATTTGTCGTTGCCAACAAGCAGTGCAAAAATTAAGTGGCCGGAGCCAGACTAGAACCTCCAACTTCTTGCTTCGGGGTTAGGAACGTTGTCCCGTCGGCCACGCTGCCGGGTCATGATGAAGGTGGTCAGTAGCAGCTATTTCGGGTCACGCGCTCAGCCAATTTTTTTTCTCCGTTTCTAAGGCCCATTCACAAAAACGGCCAAACATGTGACAAATAGTTTCTTATGAAACCAATCCTGAAAATTTGAGCAAATTCCGAGGGTCCGGGTTAGTGCACTCCCCTTGTAAATAATTCTTGCTTTTGTTGATCTTAGCTGTTTAAATTTAGTTCATTGTGATGGTCCAACGCTTCTCTGAGGCTTTCAACTCACTTACTTTTTTCATGTGTCACCTTTCGGCTTTCAACGCAATAGTGAAGTCGCGTGTGTTGTTTAAGAATGATATTTCGATCCGCAGTCGCTTTAATGTTTGGAGGCAATAAAGATTTTTCTGAAAGGAGGGGACCCGAGCATGGCGCTACTGCTCTTCAATCACTTAAAAAAGAATCACTGATAGTGAGTGACAATCAGATACTGAGAGCAGGAAAATTATGCATGCACTTCCTTTTCAGCATACTCATACCCGCCTTAGATGTAGCGTGGACGGCAGGGGCGTGCCGGGGGGGGATGTGGGTACCCGTGCCCCGGGCGGCAAAATCAGGGTGAAGACCCCAAAAAAAAAAAAAAAAAAAAAAAAAAAAGAGTTATCAAATTTCAAAATGAATTACGGTGGGCGGCCAAATCAGTGAGTAAAAAGAAAAAAAAGGTCATGACATTTATAATTTTGTTCAAGGAGGCCAGCAAGATTTCATTCTTACCCCCTTCTCTGGAAATTACGGCACGCCCCTGATGTACGGGATTCGGGAGACTCCCCCCCCCAAGTTTTGTTTGTGAAAAAAAATTACTTAATTCGGATAAAGGAAAAAAATAAAAATAAAATAGGTAAATAAAAACGTTCCGCTTATGATAACCACAGTGCTCGGTCATTTTGTAACGCGGTGCGGGGGCTATTGTGTCTTTATTTACTTATTAAAAAAATGGTGACACGGTTAATGGTATCCCGCAAAAAATGGCGCGTTGGATCATTCCGCTCGAAAATGCGAAAAAATTACAAAAGTTAAAATAGTCGTAACTTTTGAATTATAAGCGTAAAAAATATTTCAAAAAAATTGTCAGATTTGTCATACTTATTAGCTTCTTTTTTTTGTTTTTTTCTTAAGATCAAATTTTCTTTTTTTTCGACGCGTGTGATTTAGCAACGCCGCACTTCCTCCATTTAAACCCATGCAAAATGTCGATTTGAGGTAGACCATTGTGCACCTCCAAAAAATCGACTTTTTGTCTGCGTTTAAACGGACAAAACTCAGCGCTGCCAGATTGCACACGCGACGCCACTGGAACCAATCCTCGCGGCATCACTATTGCTTTAAAAAATGACTCGTCAAAACAAAGGAAAGTCCGGGGAAAAAGAGTCCAAGGTTGAACAATACATGGATTGAAAGGTCTTCAAAAAAGCAAACGGATGGCGCAAACCGCAAATTAATCCACCTCTTCATTCAAAAGTTATGGCCGATTGAAACTTAAAGGGCTCAATAAGACCTATTTAAGGCTGCTTAAATTTCAATCCGCCATAACTTTTGATTGAAGAGGCGGATTAATTTGCGGTTTGGGCCATTCGTTTGCTTTTTTTAAGGCCTTTCAATCTATGTATCGTTCAACCTTGGACTCTTTTCCCAGGACTTACCTTTGAACACCCATAATTTTCAAATGGCCGCCATTTTGAAATTAATGATTGTAGACGATTTTGGATTACGTCATCTTATTCTACTCCTTAAGGGCTTTTGATCGATGTATCACAAGCCATACCTTGATTTTTTTTACGTGGGGGGCCCAAAGACCCCCAAATTTTGGAATCTAAGTGGGGGCCTTAATTTTTCTTTTTTAGGTATTATGTGGCACTTCAATCGAAAGGTCTTGATCTCTTCTTTCAGATGGTTTTTAGTTTTTGTAAAAATATTGAATAGTGTGGTCACAGTGGCCGAATGAAAATTTCCCCCAAAAGGGCCCATAACCCCAAAAATTGGGGTTTGCTGGAAAAATTTACTGGACCAAAAATGTCGGCAATGAGTTGTTCTTTCAGGATCTGAACTTATTTTTGTACCTTTTATAGGCTTTTTCCCGCCAAAAATGGAAAAATGTATTTCGAACCCCCCCCCCCCCAAAACCACCCAGAGGGGCCCCGGGGGGCTTTGAAAATATTTTCATTGGATTCTTTGGGGTCAATTCCCTACCTGATTTTTTTGTTTCAGCTCTCTACTCCCAGCCGTTTTCGAGAAAAAGTACCTATCCGGGTGGTCTGGTACACCCTGTAGAAGGTCTGGCCGGTAGCTTTCGGCTCCCCTCGTTGGTCCAAAGTTTGGGAACCACTTCTCCATTTAAAACCATTGATCCAAGATGGTGGCGAACTCGGGAAGAATGTTAAAGTAAATGGGGGTATGGGTTCCCAAACATTGGATTTCCCGAGTTGGCGCTACCGGCCAGACCTTATGTACAGTCGGGGACAAAAAAAATGTCAGACGCGCCTGCAGTTGGACTCACCGCAATACGGAGTTGGGCCGCTCAGAAAGATTACACTGAATATGCGGCCGCGCCTCTGTTTTTCATCGGTCTGTGCCGAATACTTTACCTGAGTCGATGTCGTGAGCCGGCCGGCCGCCCGCGCCCAAGCCCGACTTTTGATAAGAGAATTTGGCCGCGCTTCTTCACCCGCTCGTCTCCTCTCTTTCCTCCGCACCACTGACCGCTGCCTGTCACTATCGGCGTGTGTCATTGCTTTGGCTCCATCACATTCTTGTGAACTCATTATTGTCAGTACTCGAAGTTTTATACTAACAAAGGGAGTGCACGAACCCGGACCCTCGGAATTTGATCAAATTTTCAGGATTGGTAGCTCATAAGAAACTATTTGACACATGTTTGGCCGTTTTTGTGAATGTGCCTTAGAAACGGAGAAAAAAAATTGGCTGTGCGTGTGACCTCAAATAGCTGCTACTGACCACCTTCATTATGAATCGGCAGCGTGGCCGAAGGGACAACGTTCCTGCCTTCGGGGCGAGAAGTTGAGGGTTCGAAACTGGCGCCGGCCTTTTAATTTTTGCACTGCGTGTTTGCAACGACAAATTTATTTTCTCTATGTTATGACTGTTTTGTCGTGTGCACCGATCCGCTTTTGATTTTTCAAGTAAGAACTATGAAAAAATTAAACATTGAAACCGCACACATTTTCGCATAAATGGGAGGGAGGGAGGTATCATTGTCAACATTAGATTAGGAAGTAAGTATAGAAGAATCGATAAAAAAAAAAAAACAACAACAATTTATTTTTTTTGTTTTTTTGTTTTGTTTTAGTTGCTGTTGTTGTTGTTTTTTTTGTTAATACTTACGGTCTTTTGTTAATCCACGTTTCCCTTTTACAACAAAATTTCAAATCCTACAACCCTGCAGTCAGTGGCGGATGGGGGAGGGAGGCAAGGGCACATGCTCTCCATCCCCCAAAGCCTCAAACCGTCAAACGTTGCCTTTTTTCAACAGAACATATCCCACTGTTTCCTACTGCAACGCTTCTTTAAAAATTCATGGGCGTGCCCCCCCCCCCCCTCCCTAGAAAAATTTTCTGGGTCCGCCACTGCCTGTAGTTAAAGGGGAACAAGATTGTCGTGTAGAAATTACCGGAGTTCCATATTGGTGAGTCAGGAAAATCGTATTTATCATTGTTTTTTGTTTGTTTTGTTTTTTTTTTTTTTTTTTTTATAGATTCTTCTACTTACTTTCTATTCTAATTTTGACAATAATACCACCCCCCTCCATCTATGCAAAAATGTGTGCGGTTTCAATGTTTAATTTTTGCATAATTCTTACTTGTAAAATAAAAAGCGGATCGGTGCACACGGCAAAACAGTCATAACATAGAGGAAATAAATTTGTCGTTGCCAACAAGCAGTGCAAAAATTAAGTGGCCGGAGCCAGACTAGAACCTCCAACTTCTTGCTTCGGGGTTAGGAACGTTGTCCCGTCGGCCACGCTGCCGGGTCATGATGAAGGTGGTCAGTAGCAGCTATTTCGGGTCACGCGCTCAGCCAATTTTTTTTCTCCGTTTCTAAGGCCCATTCACAAAAACGGCCAAACATGTGACAAATAGTTTCTTATGAAACCAATCCTGAAAATTTGAGCAAATTCCGAGGGTCCGGGTTAGTGCACTCCCCTTGTAAATAATTCTTGCTTTTGTTGATCTTAGCTGTTTAAATTTAGTTCATTGTGATGGTCCAACGCTTCTCTGAGGCTTTCAACTCACTTACTTTTTTCATGTGTCACCTTTCGGCTTTCAACGCAATAGTGAAGTCGCGTGTGTTGTTTAAGAATGATATTTCGATCCGCAGTCGCTTTAATGTTTGGAGGCAATAAAGATTTTTCTGAAAGGAGGGGACCCGAGCATGGCGCTACTGCTCTTCAATCACTTAAAAAAGAATCACTGATAGTGAGTGACAATCAGATACTGA
Source organism: Trialeurodes vaporariorum (assembly GCA_011764245.1). Lineage (NCBI taxonomy): Eukaryota > Metazoa > Arthropoda > Insecta > Hemiptera > Aleyrodidae > Trialeurodes > Trialeurodes vaporariorum. The sequence goes on along the minus strand of VMOF01000369.1, from coordinate 33,690,254 downwards.
GAGCAGGAAAATTATGCATGCACTTCCTTTTCAGCATACTCATACCCGCCTTAGATGTAGCGTGGACGGCAGGGGCGTGCCGGGGGGGGGATGTGGGTACCCGTGCCCCGGGCGGCAAAATCAGGGTGAAGACCCCAAAAAAAAAAAAAAAAAAAAAAAAAAAAAGAGTTATCAAATTTCAAAATGAATTACGGTGGGCGGCCAAATCAGTGAGTAAAAAGAAAAAAAAAGGTCATGACATTTATAATTTTGTTCAAGGAGGCCAGCAAGATTTCATTCTTACCCCCTTCTCTGGAAATTACGGCACGCCCCTGATGTACGGGATTCGGGAGACTCCCCCCCCCAAGTTTTGTTTGTGAAAAAAAATTACTTAATTCGGATAAAGGAAAAAAATAAAAATAAAATAGGTAAATAAAAACGTTCCGCTTATGATAACCACAGTGCTCGGTCATTTTGTAACGCGGTGCGGGGGCTATTGTGTCTTTATTTACTTATTAAAAAAATGGTGACACGGTTAATGGTATCCCGCAAAAAATGGCGCGTTGGATCATTCCGCTCGAAAATGCGAAAAAATTACAAAAGTTAAAATAGTCGTAACTTTTGAATTATAAGCGTAAAAAATATTTCAAAAAAATTGTCAGATTTGTCATACTTATTAGCTTCTTTTTTTTGTTTTTTTCTTAAGATCAAATTTTCTTTTTTTTCGACGCGTGTGATTTAGCAACGCCGCACTTCCTCCATTTAAACCCATGCAAAATGTCGATTTGAGGTAGACCATTGTGCACCTCCAAAATATCGACTTTTTGTCTGCGTTTAAACGGACAAAACTCAGCGCTGCCAGATTGCACACGCGACGCCACTGGAACCAATCCTCGCGGCATCACTATTGCTTTAAAAAATGACTCGTCAAAACAACGGAAGTGGGTTTAGCGGTCTCGCGCATAAACGCTATGCGCCAGCGGCCGCTGCCATGATTTCAAAAAGTTTCAATCTTTTCGCAAAAATATTTTCAGATAAATAAGACTAGCAAGCACCGATTGTGAGCTCAAGCGAATCTCACTCATTCTCCGAAACAACTAGAGGAGAGTCAGTAGCTCAGTGGGAAGGGAGGGAAGAGGAGCCTCGGTCAGCTTTTTCATTCATAAACTTCGGCGAATGTCTTTCTCTCTCTTTGCACATTTTAACGCAAGAGTTAGAGGAGTATGCACTAGGAACCCCAGGCCACAATGTCTGTCCTTCTCTTGCACATGCGTTCAAATTAAGAAACGGAGAGAAAGAGAACCTCATTCACCCGCCTGTGTTCGTGCGAGACAACGTAAACTTAGTTCTTATCAAAGCTATGCGGCCGATTCCCAATGTAGTCCAGTCAATCTAGCTCAAAAACGGCCCTAACCTAGAATAAAATCGGAAGCAAATTCGAATGATTGGGCGTTAATCTACAACCCATGGTGTACAAATCCTCAAAAGTCCCCATGAATCCGAGTGTCGGAAAGTCCCGGAAAATCGGGAAAACCCCCGGGAAAAACTGTCTTTCTTTGATAGTTCGTATCTCAGTTATTTATTGTCGTAGAGATGTGTTTTTTTTTCAAGTTGTAGATAAATGCGTCTCCTTGTAAAAAGTACTGTACTATTTTTTCCGTCAGAGCAAAATTTTTCCAGAAAATTTAGAAAAACTGCAAATTTGAAAATTTTCCAAATTTCGGAGTAAAATTTTTAGATTTTACAGTTGGAAAAGTAAAAAATGCTTCCAACAAAGGTTTTAGATAATTTAATCAGTTTTAAAATGAGACCTCAACGAAGTTTGTGCTGTATTTCGTTACCGAGATACGCGCAAAAATGTTTGAAAAACCCTCGAGTTTCAATCGCTTGAGGCGCCTCCACTGCGGCACTTTACCATGTCATGCCATATGCCGCCGCGCCATGCCACGGCCACGGCTATTGCTGCGCGTCCCGGGATCGACAACGGCACATTCACATTCTTCCATCTCCCCCCCCCCCCCCGATTTTTTTGCGCTCAGTGTTAGAATTTTTCTTGTTGGCTTTTCTCTCTTCATTCTTTTTATTTCTTTTATTTCCTTTTTCCCATAGTTTTCACAAGTTTTTGAGTAAAATGAGAATAATCGAAAATTTTGGAGATGGTCTTTATTTGAGAAGTTTTTACGAATTTCTCGCTGAATTTCAGCGAGACTATGATCCTGAAGAAGGAAAAGGACTTACTGGTAAGAACTTATCGGTGTGATGAAGCTGAAAAAATCACGAAAAGCAAATTAATCAAGGGAAAACATTTCAGCAGAGGCTCATATGCCTGAAAAGTGTTAGTTAGTAGCTAGGTCTTACAGTTCAATAGCTAACCAAAGTTTACCGAAAAAGTCCCCTCTTCCTAAACCATAGGTAAGTACAGGAATTTTTCTGTCTCTCTCTCCTCTCATTTGAAAATAAGAGCGTTAGGAGATAGGAGAGGACGGAGGTAGGGTCTAAAGTCACGTGATGGCCGTCTGTGTTATCCTCTTCTATCATATGATGGGTTCAAATTGTTGTGAAATTATGTCAACACAAATGAAGAGAGAGAAATTCCTGTATCAGCTTATGCTCCAACCTCAAATTTTCTCGCGTATTTGAGACGATTTTCTGCAAATAGTGCACTTACTCGTACATGCGGCTCATGATCTACGTCAAAATTACACTAACCAATTTCGAAGAGCTTGAAATTCTTCATGAAATAAATTCAACATCCTCACCGATGAGTCCAAGCATATAAGTATCTGTAAGAATCTGGCTTTTCGTTTTACGGAAGAGCAGGAAATTTCTGATATACGCTTGTTTCTATACATATTCTGGACACATCGCAGATCATCTTTGCAGGATGAAGAACAGAAGAAAAGTTCACGGTAGTGCAGCATACTTCGTTTAAAAATATGAGTTCTTATTAATGGATGTTTGTTTTTTTTTCTGATGCTATTACAAGTCTGAGTCACTGATGTCCCGACAGCACACGTGCCATGTACATATAACTGTGCAGTTGTTACATCGTATATGTTAGGTTGGTACTAAATTGTAAGTTGGCACACCTGACTGTCAACCTCATATCAACAACAGCTGTTCATTCTAATGTTCCTATTCGTATTAAAAGCAAGGTGTCTCCAATTCTAAACTCTCTCTCTCTCTTTTTTCTATTCACTAATTAATTAATTCTCATTATGATATATTCACGATACATCAAATGGCGACGAGTCTTTATTTCGCGAACTCGCGTTGCTTCTCGCTCGTAAGTAGTAATTCGGAGTTTTCGGTCGGAAGTTGAAAACCGTGCGGTTCTCGTGTCAGTTTTTCGCTCGCATCTCTTATCACATTGCATAACGCCGAAACGGTACCGCGTGTGATCTCGCTATATAAAAATGCCGAACGATCTGGATAACCAAGCTAATCAAGCCAATCCTGCTCAAAATGCTCTCAATCCAGCATCAACTTTGGAGGAAAAACTCAATGCCCTGACTAACGTGGTAACTCAATTGGTTCAACTCCAAGTGCAACAGGTATCAGCCTCAACTTCGACCACAAGGTTCTCATTCAACCCATTCCAAGAAAACTCAGAAGAAATTGGTGACTATTTCAATCGTTTCAAATTACAACTAGAACTGTGTAAGCTCCCAACAGCTACATGGGCTTCACACATCCGAGTTCACATGGGTTCACACCTGAACTCAATTCTCACAAATATTGCCTATCCAACTCCCGTTGAAACCCTTAACTATGAAGAAATTGTCTCCAAATTGACCAGCTACTTCTCCAAATCACGAAACAAATTTAGTGAAATTATAAATTTTAGGAAATTGCTACAAAACAAGAGGAATCTGCAGTCGCATATGCTACCCGTCTCAAAGCAGCAGCACGTTATTGCCAATTTGAACAGTTTTTAGATTTCTCCCTTCGAGTCCAATTCATCCATGGTGTAAGCCGAGATGACATCCGTGATGAAATTGTTAGCAAACAACCAGAGACCTTTGATAGCGCCTTAAAAATAGCATCTGACTTGGAAGCGACAAGAGAAGCCGGACTCCAACTGAAACCTAAACTTGAAGTGAACAACAGTGTCAACCGATTCTCCCACGACAGTCGTCCCAAGCTCAAGCAATCTAACGCACAAGTTTCTCGCTCTCACAGCAATAATCGTTCCTACAGCAATAATCGTTCCTACAGCAACAATCGCTCAAACAGCAACAATCGCTCTTACGGTAACAACCGCTCTTACAGTAATAAAGGTAAAAGGAATTTTAAATCTAATTTTTCTCAACCAAATCCAAATGACAATTCTTCTTGCCTATCCTGTGGTGGCAATCATGATCGAAAATCTTGCAAATTTCGCAATAATCAATGTGATGTCTGTCATCGTAGAGGTCACTTGGCAAAAGTTTGCATGAAAAAATCCACAAATAGCTCTATAAACCTCCATGCAACTGAGCCTCATAGCTCAAATTGTTCTCAATTCTCAGAAGATCCGTGCTCTGAATTCTTGCAATTTTCTGTAAACAAAGTTGGTACATCAATTAACCAACTTGGTATCAATAGTGTAGATATTCCTCCACCGCCTTGTATGTTGAATGTCCTCGTTAATGGCAAGTCTCTTCAAATGGAACTTGACACCGGTGGGGCATGCTCAGTTATTAGCTCGAAAGTTTTCAATCAACTTCTCCCTAATACCATACTTCAACGCACCAGTCGCTGTTTTGTCAGTTTCACAAAAGAAAAAATTGCATGTATTGGTTACGCTAAAGTCAAAGTTACTCTGCAAAATCGAACAAAATTGCTAAACATTTTTGTAGTAAATCAACCTGTCGATAGTGTGTTTGGCAGAGAATGGATTGTACATTTCAAGGATCTCCTTTCCCTCACTGATCTCTTTTCACCCTCTATTAGTCAAGTGAAAACAACTCTAGATTTAAGTACTCAAACAGATGAAGTACAAACTCGTCTTAAAAACTTGTTAAATAAATATGATAGTGTTCAGTGATTCTGCAGGTACCTTAGAAGGCCCTCCTAGTCGATTATATTTGAAAAGTAATGCAAAACCTATCTTTGCACGAGCTCGTCAAATACCACTTGCTCTGCAAGCTCGTTATGCAAAAGAAATTGACTCAAAACTGAGCTCAGGTCTCTATACTAAGGTTACCCACTCTGAATGGGCATCGCCAACCCATGTTGTAATTAAAAATGGTAAGCTAAGAATCACCGGCGACTACAAATTTACTTTGAATCCTCAACTAATTATAGAAGAGTATCCAATTCCTAGAATAGAAGATTTATTTAACAAGGTGCAAAACTCTAAATATTTTTGCAAGCTTGACATTTCAGATGCCTTTATGAGTATTGTTTGTGATGAGGAAACCTGTGAACTAATGACACTAAATACTCCAACTCATGGTCTCATAAGACCTCGCCGCGCACAGTATGGAGTCGCCAGTATACCTGCCATCTGGCAACGCCGTCTTGAGGAACTTTTACGAAACATTGATGGTTCTCTTAACTTTTTTGACGATATTCTCCTGTTTGCTGTTTCCATCGATAAATTGTTTATCATCCTGGAAAAGGCTCTCGATTGTCTTTTTAAAGCAGGTTTGAGACTCAAACGTTCCAAATGTGGATTTCTTTTAACCTGTGTCGAATTCTTAGGTCACTTAATTGATGGATCAGGTTTACATAAGCTAGATAAGTATGTCAGTGCCGTTACAAATGCCCCAAGGCCAAATACTCCCAATGAACTCCGCTCATTTCTCGGAAAAGTGATCTATTATCACTCGTTCAATCCGCATCTGTCCACCATCACATTCCCTTTGCGGGAAATGCTGAAAGAAGAAGGTAGACTCAAATGGTCCAAAGAAGGTCTGGATGCTTTTCAAAAACTCAAAGATTTGCTCGTTTCAGATCAAATTTTAGTTCCATATCAGCCTGACCTACCCCTTATTCTAGCAACAGATGCAAGTCCAGTTGGCCTAGGTGCAGTCTTGTCTCATATAATGCCTGACCAAAGTGAAAGACCCATAGCTTATGCAAGCAAATCTTTAAACTCAACAGAAAAAGCATACTCCCAAATTGATCGTGAAGCTCTTGCAATAGTTTGGGGTGTAAAACGCTTTTTTCAATATTTATACGGTCGTAAATTCACAATCTTCACAGACAATAAACCAATCTCGCACATTTTTGCACCAAATGCACTCTTGCCTAAGTTTACTCTTTCCCGCTCTGCTAATTATGCTTCTTACTTATCCAATTTTGTTTATGACATCAAGCATAAACATGCCGACAAAAATCAAAACGCAGACTACCTATCCCGGATTCCAAGCACCAATAGTCATTCTAGCAAATCCTTCAAAGATGATTCTATCGCTCTCGGACAACAGCAGATCTCTGATGATTTTGACACTTTTGTACAAGAACAAACCCTACAACTGCCTGTCACAGCTAATGATATTGCTTTGGAAACCAAAATTGACCCAGAGTTAGCGCCGTTATTGCTCGCCTTACAACAAGGTAAGAATTTGACTGATCTTAACTGCAAGGGAAAAGAATTAGATTATTCAATCTCGAATGGATGCCTCATGCTAGGTCATCGTGTCATTGTGCCAAAGAAATTTCGCAATAAGCTGCTGAGCGAACTGCACCTTGGACACATTGGTATCACTAAAATGAAAGGTATTGCCCGTTCACTCATTTACTGGCCTAAAATTGATGTAGACATAGAGAATATTGCAAAGAATTGTGTTACTTGTTTACAACACTCAAGAATGCCGCCCAAAGATAACTCACATTTGTGGGAATACCCAAATGCACCATGGTCGCGTATCCACGTTGACTATGCTGGTCCCCTTCTTGGAAAATTTTTGCTAGTCGTAGTAGACGCATTCTCCAAATGGACTAGAGTAATTGTTACTTCTTCATCGACGTCAGAAACTACTTGTCAAGTTCTACAACATCTTTTCTCTCTCTACGGTATTCCAGACACCGTCGTCTCAGACAATGGCAAACAATTTACATCCGATGAATTCAAAGATTTTCTGCGAACTCAAGGAGTACGATACCACAAGCTTACAGCTCCATACCATCCATCAACGAATGGACAAGCTGAGCGATTTGTTCAGACTATCAAATCAGCTATAGCCCGTATGAATCCGACACAAAAGACGTTGCAACAGTGTATTGATTCATATCTCCAGAAATACCATAGATCTCCTCATCCATTCACCGGAAAACCTCCTTCGTTGCTCTTTTTTGGACGTATCATTAAAACAAGACTTGATGTTGTTGTGCCGGAAGTCAAAATTCCACCTTCTCAGTCTCAATCACCATCCAGCCAAATTCGAAAAGCTCCCAAACTTCGCTCATTTGAAGTCGGAGACAAAGTAATGTTTCGTTGGTACAGAGGTTCGAATCGTTGGTTACCAGGCATTGTTGATTCCAAATGGGGTAAGTTGCATTATTCCATTCGTTACCAGAATTCTTCTCATAAGCGACATATTGATCAATTATTATCTTGTCCCAAAAAAGTTCAATTTTCCGATGAAGTAACAGAACGCATCATCGACAATACTAGCAGTCGGAAATTAAGACATTACTCGACTACTGCTCCATGTGCTGAATCACCTATGACTAATCAATCTGATTCTCAATGTCCGCCCAGAAATACAGTGCCTAGTATGTCTCCAACGCAAGAAACAACTTCGTTAACTACGTTTTCTCCGTCTCATTCACAGACACATCCAGTTTCTGTTTCCAAGCCGCAAACTTCTCAATCAAAAACTCAATCTTCTGTTTCTCAGCCGCAAAATTCTAAATCAAAAACTCCAGTTTCTGTTTCTCAGCCGCAAACTTCAAGTGTAGTAACTCCTTATACTTACTCAACGCCTTGTGTTTCAAACGCTACAACTTCAAGCAATTACTTAACGCCTCAACTGCCATCTTCTTCTCAGAGTAGTTCTCTTCCGCAGACTCAGACAATTTCTCCGTCTTCTGAAACCTCTGTCAAGGAATCTCAGCCGCGAACTTCTTCTTTTCCTGCCAAGTCATCATTTTCAAGTAGTGAATCGTTTCCAGTTCCAATAGGTCGTGGTCGTGGTCATTTCAAACAGCCGAAGTCCAATCATACTACTGATTCAACTCCAACGGCAAGGCCGGAACTCAGAAGATCCAACAGGCCGCGCAAACCGAGACGCCCTTATTCTCCAAGTGAGTCCTCCCCTCGTAAGAATGAAGACCCAGAAGTAGAAATTACCTTTTTCTAAAATCTAGTCAATTGTTTATGTTCCTTTTGTTAATTATTTTTTTTAATGTGCTGGGAGATTTGTTACATCGTATATGTTAGGTTGGTACTAAATTGTAAGTTGGCACACCTGACTGTCAACCTCATATCAACAACAGCTGTTCATTCTAATGTTCCTATTCGTATTAAAAGCAAGGTGTCTCCAATCCTAAACTCTCTCTCTCTCTTTTTTCTATTCACTAATTAATTAATTCTCATTATGATATATTCACGATACATCAGCAGTGTACACTCGAAACCTTTTTTGGTATAACTTTAATGCATCGAGTCTCAGTTTTTCTTGGCATTTGAAGCGAAGGACCGATAAAAAAGAACGCAGAAGTCAGTGGCAATGTCGAGAGTTTAGAATGATATCTATGTCCAATACTCATTACTTTCGATGATCTTTCATTAAAATCCAGTCTCAAGATGCTTGATATTCATCCATATTGTTTGTTGGAATTCTGTGTATGGAAAAAAAAAACATAAAAAAGGGGAAAAAAGGCTGACCTATTTGACTTAGGAATTTAAATTAAATGAGCGATGCGATGTGGATTGGCTGAAAATGTGTCCAATTGGGAAAATTGCTGTGTTAAAACTCCTGGTCACGAACAATCGAGCCTCAAAATTGATCAGACTTCTTTTGCTCTTCTGTTAGAAGTGAAAACTAAAATTGAAAGTTCGTTAGAAAACTACGATTATCCTTTTGAACGGAAACAAATAAAGCTCGCGATTCCCTCCTTTCAGGAAATTATGAATGCTGAAAATTGCGCCTTCAAAATGTCCTATATATTCCTGAACAGCTCGCCTAAGTATGTACAATGCCACAACATTAGAAAATCTCGTATTTCGAGTTAATTTTCAAATTTCAACAGACAATTGATGGAATCTAATATTGTCTAAACAACGCGAGAAAATTTAAGTTTGGAGCATAGGTGGATATAGGTACTGGAATTTGTCTGTCTCTCTCCCTCTCTTCTCATTTGTGTTATGATTTTTATAGCTACAACCATTTGATACCCCATCATGAGCTAGAAAAAGATGGCAGAGAGGACCAGCACGTGACTTTAGACCCTATTTCCGTCCTTTTCTAACGCTCATATTCAAATGTGAGAGGAGAGAGAGAGAGAGACAAAATTCATGTACTCACCTATGATGGCTTTGGAAGGGAGGACTTTTCCCGCTTTGCGACCAGTAGACTTTGATTAGCTATTGAACTGTGAGATATAGCTACAACGAAAACTTTTCAGCCATGCGAAAGCCTCTGCTCAGTGGCGTGGAGACCTCGCAGTCCCGCGGGAGAACAGGAGCCCTCAATTAGTGCCCCCTGTTTACATTTGGTCCTTGTATTTGACAAAATATAACATTTGAAAGAATAAGGATAGATGAAGGAGAAAAAAAAATTAGTGTAATTTTAAGGTAAAAAGAGTCGGTTTACTCCTTTGGATATGGTGATTGCCATGCATTTTCTGTGTTATTAGATGAATATTAAAAAGGAAAATAAAATCAGTTTGTTGCCTTTCGTAGGAAAGAAACGGAATTTTAAAGCTATAAAACAGCGTGAATAAATGTTTCGAGAGAAGTCGATTTTCAAAAAATTTCAGGCGTACGACCCTGCTCCCTCTCTAGCTGGGGGAACGGGGAGGGGGGTCCTCATATACCCTCATTCATTGCGTACAAAATGTAGAGGGTCCCCGACTGACTGAAAGTTCGCGGGGAGGGACCCACATTTTCCGGAACTCCACTGCCTTTGCTTAAATTTATGCCGGAAATTAGTCTGTTTCCCTTGACTAATTTGCTTTTCGTGATTTTTTCAGCTTCATCACACCGATAAGTTCTTACCAGTAAGTCCTTTTCCTTCTTCAGAATCATAGTCTCTCTGAAATTCAGCGAGAAATTCGTAAAAACTTCTCAAATAAAGACCATCTCCAAAATGTTCGATTATTCTCATTTTACTCAAAAACTTGTGAAAACTATATGGGAAAAAGGAAATAAAAGAAATAAAAAGAATGAAGAGAGAAAAGCCAACAAGAAAAATTCTGACACTGAGCGCAAAAAAATCTGGGGGGGGGGGGGGAGGTGGAAGAATGTGAATGTGCCGTTGTCGATCCCGGGACGCGCAGCAATAGCCGTGGCCGTGGCATGGCGCGGCGGCATATGGCATGACATGGTAAAGTGCCGCAGTGGAGGCGCCTCAAGCGCTTGAAACTCGAGGGTGTTTCAAACATTTTTGCGCGTATCTCGGTAACGAAATACAGCACAAACTTCGTTGAGGTCTCATTTTAAAGCTGATTAAATTATCTAAAACCTTTGTTGGAAGCATTTTTTTTACTTTTCCAACTGTAAAACCTGAAATTTTACTTCGAAATTTGGAAAATTTTCAAATTTGCAGTTTTTATAAATTTTCTGGAAAAATTTTGCTCTGACGGAAAAAATAGTAAAGTACTTTTTACAAGGAGACGCATTTATCTACAACTTGAAAAAAAACACATCTCTACGACAATAAATAACTGAGATACGAACTATCAAAGAAAGACAGATTTTCCGGGGTTTTCCCGATTTTCCGGGACTTTCCGACACTCGGATTCATGGGGACTTTTGAGGATTTGTACACCATGGGTTGTAGATTAACGCCCAATCATTCGAATTTGCTTCCGATATTATTCTAGGTCAAAAGCTAGATTGACTGGACTAATGCTCAAATGAGCGAGTACGAGTCGAAGTAGTCGGGCCCGGGTGACGCGGCACACAGCCCATCCTACTCACAATCAGGTAAAATATTCGGCACAGACCTATGAAAAATAGAGGCGCGTCCGCATACTCAGCGTAACCTTTCTGAGCGGCCCAACTCCGTATTGCGGTGAGTCCAAGTGCAGGCGCGTCTGACATTTTTTTTGTCCCCGACAGTATATGGACCTTGGATAGTCGGAGTGGGGAAGCCGTGCAACGCCGAGACCGCGTTGCACGGCTAACTCACCGAACGAGTGAACTCGACAAACTGATGAATCGTTAAAACTAAAACCTCGATAACTTTAAAATTTTCGGACAAAATCTTTTCTTTTTGGCAGTTCATCCTAACGCAGTGATGAACGTTTCTGCGGAATTTCGTGAAAATCGATTGATATTTACTACCTTTTTTCGAGTCCACAAACTGAGAGCGTCGAGTGTCACATACATACTGTTATAAAATGAGAAATATTAAAAAGGATTTGAACGATAAATTAAAAGAGGCAGGTTATGACAGATGATGGTAGCCATGACAAGAGAGAGTATATTATAGACCCAGCTACGACAACCCCGACTGGTAGGTTCTACAGTGCTGCTACAGGCGGCAGATTGGCTAAACTATGATACATCCTAACACGCCTTTTTTTTTTTTTTTTTTTTTTTTTTTTTTTTTAAAAAAACTTTAGAAGCAACATTTTTTTTTTTTTTTTTCTATCACAGACAAAATAGTGCGGTTGATTTATGATCATACAAATTTAACACATACAAGATTAAAAAAAATTAAAATTTGATTTAAAAGAAGTAAAGTTCATTTACAACTTAGTCATACATAAAAAAAAAATGAAATGGTTATTACCTTTCATAGTCAAACAATTTTCTAGGAGGAACGATGATTCGACCTCTAACCGTGCGACGAGGAGGCGGTAGATGAGATTTTGGCGTTTCGTTTAAAGTTGCATTTTGATTTGGACTAGGGTTGCACGAAGACACAGAGTTAAAGGAAGAAGAAGTAGACGATTGCGATGAATGGTTGGATGTTGTTTGAAAATTTGATCGTGGCGACTCATTCACTGGAGTAATTGACTGATTATTCAAAGAAGTTGATGGAATGGGCGACTGAATATTTGACGATGTGGACACAGTGGAAGACTGGTTGGCAGACAATTCATTTTCTGACGATTGACGATGAGAATCAAATGACGATTGACGGACTGGAACTGGAGTTACAAGTGGGTGATGTAGAATAGACGACGGTTTTTCAAAATATGGAATCGATTGCGAATGTATGTTTTACCATTACTTTCCACGACGTAAGATCTTATACCAGTTTGACGGAGAATCGTCCCTGGAATCCAGTGTCCTTTTGGTTGCAGCTTGAAATACACAGTTTCATTATTGTTTAGAGGAGGTAGCGGCTTTGAATTACGATCATAGTAATATTTTGAGGTAGACAAGCGAAATCGTAACTGCTTTCTGTGGTTGTCATGATCAACAACTTGGGGCTTTAACAGATTCTTAGAGATTGGCAAATTACATCTCAAACGACGTGACATAAGTAATTTGGAAGGAGCTTCCATGTCTTCTTTTGGAGTGTTTCTCAGATGTAGGAGAGCAAGATACGGATCTGTTTTAGATTCTTTACACTTTTTTAGCATGTTTTTAATAATTTTGACTGCACTTTCTGCTAACCCGTTTGCCTTCGGATAGTGAGGACTTGACTTAATGTGTTTGATTTCCCAATTTTCACAAAATATTTTAAAATCATTACTATTATACGGTGGACCGTTATCACTGACTAATATTTCAGGTGCTCCATGACGGCTAAAAATTGATTTACAATGAGGAATGACGTTTTTCGACTCAAGAGATTTGACAGTAGCCATTTCAATGAATTTGGAATAGTAATCAACCATAATTAAATAGTTAATATTGTCAAAAGAAAGAAAGTCTGTTCCAACTTTTTGCCATGGACGGAATGGAATTTCGTGCGATTGTAATGGCTTTTTTGGGTTATTGCGACAAAATTTTGAACAAGTTGCACAGTTATCAATAAAATGCTTGATTTGCATTGACATAAAAGGCCAAAATAGCACACCACGCACTATACTTTTGGTACGTTCTACACTCATGTGACTTAAATGTATTAGGCCTAAGATATATTTTCTTAGAGACGGAGGAATGACTATACCTGTGTTTTTGAAGACTAGATTGTTCTCGACTGCAATTTCATCTTTAACATCCCAATATGGTTTGGCAACATTTTCTACTAGCGATTTGTCCTTCGGCCATCCTTCTTGATGATACTTCATGATTATTTTCATTTCTTCATCGTTGGCAGTAGCTTCTTTAATTTTTTCCAAGGTTTCAGGTCGAACAGCTAACGATTCTGTGAGCAAGTTTACATGAATTGACAAGTCTTCATCAAGAAATTGATCAGTTTCGGGCAACGCAGCTCTTGAAAGTGTGTCGGCGACATACATTAGTTTGCCTGGTTTGTAGACAATATCATACGAATAGGCTTGAATTTGAAGAAACATGCGTTGTAATCGTGACGGTATTGATCCTAACGGCTTTTTACTGATGGTAACAAGTGGAGAGTGATCCGTTTCAATTTTGATGTGCTGACCATAAATGTATTGCTTAAATTTACTACAGCCATAGGCTACAGCGTACATTTCTTTCTCGATTTGAGCATAGTTTTGTTGGGTGGATGTGAGAGATTTTGACGCAAACGCAATTGGTTTATTGTCTTGCAGAATAGTGGCTCCTACGGCTGACTTGGACGCATTGACACTCAGAACAATTTTCTTGTTCGGGTCATAATGTGAAAAGACTGGCGCACTCGTGACTAGATGTTGTAATTGCTTGAATGATTCATCTTCTTGAGGACCCCACTTCCACTCGGCATTTTTCTTGACTAGATTTCTTAAGCTTTGAGATTTTTCTGACAGGTTCGGTAAAAAATTTGCTAAGTAATTGACTAGACCTAAAAAACGTAGAAGTTGTTTTTTATCTGTTGGAGGATCCATGTGGCAAATTGCTCGGACTCGTTCTGGATCTGGTTTTACACCTTCTCCTGAGAAAATATGTCCTAAGTATTTGACAGACGTAGTACCAAAAACACATTTTTGTTGGTTAAATTTAATATTTAATTCTGTGGCTCTTTTGAGGACATTTTCAAGACGTTGATCGTGTTCTTCTTTAGTACTTGCATGAACTAGTAAATCATCCAGATAGATTTCAACTCCAGGTAGATCTCCAAAACATTCAACCATTGTTCTGTGGAACAATTCTGGTGCTACTGATATACCAAAGGGAAGTCTTAAAAATTTGTATCTGCCAAATGGCGTATTGAAAGTTAGTAGATCAGTGCTTTCCGAATGAATAGGAATAAACCAGAAACCTGAATTTGCATCCAGCGTTGAAAAGTATTTGGAACCGTTGAGTTTTGACCGGATTTCTTCTATTGTTGGAATTGGAAAATGGGATCTGAGCAGCGACTTATTTAAATTCCTAGGATCCAGGCAAATACGAATGTGACCAGACTTACGGACGGTGATGACCATTGAACTGACCCAATCAGTAGGTTTGGTGACTTTACAGATGACTTCATCGTTGACCATTCTTTGTAGTTCCTTTTTGACTTTTCTGTGCAGGCGAAAAGGAAGACGTCTACTTGCATCGACAATTGGGATCGCATCAGGACGTAAATAAAGTTTGCATGGTTTGGAGAAACAACCTAAACCTTTAAAAACTGAGGCATACTTTTTCAACATTGCTTGACAATTATTGACAGAATTTTTATGACTATTGACAGAATTATTGTGACTAATTGTATTGACTCTTTTAATCAGCTTTAAATCAATGCAAGACTTTCGTCCTAAAATCATACAACAATCTTGATTCATAATATAAAACGGTAATAAAAATCTTTGGTTATTATAATAACACGTCAATTCGGCAATACCTGTTACATCCATGTCATTGCCACAAAAAGAGGTAATTTTTGCTTTCGCAGGGTAAATTAAAGTTTTATTTAAATCAAGACGTTTAAAATGAGACAAAAATACCGGCACCAGTGTCTAATTGAGCTACAGCAGGCTGATTATTGATACTTAAGGTGACAGACCACATATCAGAATCATTGTCAGATTTCAATTTACAAATAAAATAATCATTACTTTCTTGACTAGAGTAATTCTCGTTTGAGTAAAGATGTCCGATTGACTTATTCCTACACAATTTACTAAAATGATTCACACCTTGACAGTTGTAACAACGCTGACCATAGGCTGGACAACGGTAGCGGTGAGTTTGACCACAATTATTGCAAGGCACATAAGACTGAGAAGGTCGGTTGGGACTATGGTGGTTTGAAGAGCTAGAACTGTTTCGCCTGGTGCGACTTCTATTTCTAGGTTGATGTCTGTTAAACGACTTTGATCTATGGCGTTGACGATTGTGTCGGTGAGACTGCGATCGGTGTCTAAAATTTCTGTGCGAAGACGAGTTGTAATTTGACGATGACCTGTTTTCATTTTGAGACACAGCAAAAACTTTACCTACATCAAGACTTTCCTGCATATCAAGGACTTGTTTTTGAGTTAATTCAAGAGATTTACACAGTTGAATAACTTTGTCGAGATCTTTTTCATCTTGATGCAAGAGTTTTTCTTTAATAACGATATGTTTCCGATCTAGACCGCGAATGAGTACATCTCTATCCAGTTCTTCTCTCAAAGCACCAAATTCACAAGATAAACTAAGGTTTTTCAATATTAAGACATAATCATCTATAGATTCTTGATCAAGCTGACGACGTGTTAAGAACTTATGGCGTTCTATCGTTAAATTTTTCTTCGGCAAGAAACGACTGTCAAAAAGTTGAATGAGGTTGACAAATGAAATTGTGCTGGCATCTTCATTGAAAGAGTTGAAAACAGCTAAACCTTGTGGACCAATTAAAGATAATAAAAGTGCGACCTTTCTTTCATCATTTTCTTTGGAGAGACCACTGGCAGTCAAATACAGTTTGAATTGGCTGAGCCAACTTACCCAGTTTAAGTGGACATTTGCTATTCCTTCGATTTCCAGCTGTGACAAATTTGGTTGGAAATTGATGATTCTGTTATTGACAACATTGGCATCCACATTTCTTGATCCAGAGACATTTTCATTGGACATGATGACTAAAACTTCTTACAAAGGACGATATGACCATGTGGACGAACGACGGAAAGACAAAGGAATTCGCGAAACGACGAGGTACGTGACGAGACGCATGAGATCAAGACCGATATTTTACAAACTACACGAATTACAAACGAGAATTATACACTAAAATGACTAGACGACGACGAAATTTGACCCTACCTGACACCATGTTATAAAATGAGAAATATTAAAAAGGATTTGAACGATAAATTAAAAGAGGCAGGTTATGACAGATGATGGTAGCCATGACAAGAGAGAATATATTATAGACCCAGCTACGACAACCCCGACTGGTAGGTTCTACAGTGCTGCCACAGGCGGCAGATTGCCTAAACTATGATACATCCTAACACATACTACGAGGGGCGTCTCAAAAGTAAGTTCCGCGGTCGTATATCTCCAAAACTAGTAACGGAAAATAAATTTCGTGAAAAACGTTTTGTTAGGCATACTCTCAGCTTTCCAACGAGCTAAAGAAATTGAAATTTGGTTGAACCGTTTCCGAGATATGTCGTTTTTACCGAGACTACCTCTGGTCGCCGCGTGCCCGCCTCGTGATAGCGAAGTGGACTTAGGCCAAGCGCTCGAGATCCTCTGCTTATCTCGCATTGTCTTCAAACCTGGTATCTTTGATAAGGATACTAGGGGAAATTCCTGTTTTCTTACGCACCTGATGCTGATTCTATTGAGATAAATTCTCGATTTAACCATGATTAGCACATCACTGAAAATCAGTCAGTTTAGTGCGTGTCTTTATGGAGTTACCGTTGCAAAACGTGGCTGATTGTGAAGTGCGTGCAGTCATTCACGCAAAATTTGTTGGATCAATTTGCTTGGGACATTTTCCCTCATCCCCCATATTCTCCAGACCTTGCACCAAGTGACTATCACTTATTTACGGAATTGAAAGTTCATCTGGGTGGGCAACGATTTGCAAATGACGAAGAAGTGAAGCAGGCAGTGCATTGGTTCTTCCAGAATCAGGACAAGCAGTGGTATGCAGATGGCATCAATAAATTGCTGCGACGGTACGCTAAATGTCGTGCATTGAAAGGAGAATACGTCGAAAAATAAGGTCAGAACGTCCACACATAATCATCTTCTTTTTGGAATAAATCCCCCTCACCTCCCGCTCCTCCCCACGTTTTCCCGAGCGCAGGAAATTCGAAGTTTCCTACGAATGGCCGGAGGCGGGCACGCGGCGACCAGAGGTAGTCTCGGTAAAAACGACATATCTCGGAAACGGTTCAACCAAATTTCAATTTCTTTAGCTCGTTGGAAAGCTGAGAGTATGCCTAACAAAACGTTTTTTACGAAATTTATTTTTCGTTATTAGTTTTGGAGATATACGACCGCGGAACTTACTTTTGAGACGCCCCTCGTATATACGTACGTAAGGACAGCGACGATAGCATAATGTTCTTGCGCTACGCGACAGCACCTAAAAAGAGATTAACCTCTGTTTGGAACGAAATTGATTCGTTTTCTCAGTATTTTTAACGATCCGTCACAAGATGGGGGTTGCTGTATGAAAATTTTGAGTTGGAGGGGGGCGGCTTTTTACCCCTTCTGAGTATTGATTCTGCTCATTTCACGAGATGAGTTGAATCTGAGTCATCTTGACCTATCTCTTTGTACGAGATCATTTTCGATTCATCTGATGCAGACGCAGGGGCGGATCCAGGAGGGGCCATTTTTGTAACGTGAGTGGGTGTATGGGGTGACACCTCCCAGTCAATGGGGGCTGGGGGTCCCTCCCCCAGAAAATTTTGAAAATTTAAGCTTCTCTACAGCCAATTTGAGGCAGCTTTTAACCGTTTACTCCTCATTTTTACACTGCCTCATTTAAATTTCTGTTCGTAAAAGTGGAAGATCCCGCCTTTGCTATTGTTCCCCCATTCCAAAACAAGATGATAATTAGAAAGTTACATGAATCACACTTAGATTCCCCTTTCTTTTGCTTTCCTCCATCTTTCTCTTCCTCTTACTGGTTTTTTTTTTTAACATGCAGTAAGTACTGCATGTTTTTGTTATGGTTTTGTATCGATTTTGGCCATAAACTTCCTGCATAAAAATCGACAATTTTCGGCTTGGTCGCAAACGTGCGTTGTCAGATTTCCGCGCGTAATGATCACGTACTGCTTTTCGGTGGATTCCTTTCGTTCGATATATTGCGGAGCGGCAACGCGAAAAGTCTCCCTATCCTTTAAGCAGTCACTAAACGAACCGCGCGCCATATCGAATCCGCGATATTCTTCGGTCCGCCGCACAATGGATAGAAATCAAATCTTTGGCGGTCCAAATTCGATCCTTTCAAAGTTGGAAAATTAGTATTTTAGCTGGGTACTATAGTTGATTTCAAGGGCTTTATTTGGCTCCGTTTTTTATTCCTGGCTTGTCCCATACTTATCGGAGAATATCATTTGATGGATCGACAATTCTTGTGATATCTCATGTCTTTGTATTTTTGACCACTTAGGACTCGATTTGGATCCATAGTGCGCCGTTTGAAATGTTCGAATAAATTTGAGTTAGGTTTTGACTGAGTATTGACCCCAAGTTTTTCATAAGGATTTGTCTCCGTTATGAATAAATTTGGTAGTTTCATTATTTGTCTGTGATTACCAACGAGCTATATCTAGTTCGGAGGCTTTGGTAAACATGCGTAATTTGCCTCGGAGATTTTAAGGTTAGAGATTTGTGTTGTGAAAACAAACCGAAGTTCCCTCCGCAATGTATTTTCGCGTGTTTTCGAAGTCTATCAGAGACTTTAAAATCTGAATTTCTTTATGAACTGTGCGTGTTTTCTGTCAATCAAAGCCTTAATTTCAGTTTCTACTAATTGAAACACTCAAGTTCTTCATAGCTTTCATTTAATTTGCCAGATTCTACAGTGCGTGTTATTGCCTCGTAATGCCGTAACTCATTGCCTTTCTTGGCATTTCGACGAGTGAAAGTGGTATGTTTGTGGTGATTTATTCAAAAATTTTGTAATTTGACCTCTCTCAGCAAACTCTCTCTTCCTGAGACAGATTTACTCATTTTTATCTCCTCAAGTTGAGTGATCTGAAGTAGATAACTTCGTTAACCGATGAGCGTGGTCTAGAGTAAAGTTACCGAAAGGGGAAAAAAAGCAAAGGGTGGACCTTTACATTTCAGACCAATTGTACCTATGCTTGCATGACAGTCATGGAGAGCAGAACTATTTAAATGGCAACACCAACACCAAGTTGTGTGATGCATTAATTCAATGATAAATGATGTCGACTGAAATAGTGGGCTCAGGTTGATCGGAGAGCATCCATTTCACTCGACTCATCTCTTTTGCCCAAGTTGATTGAGCCACTCGTGAAGTGAATTTTACTTACTACGAGTTTGGTTGGAATTTATTTACCTAAGAACAACTGTCCGACAAGACAGTCTGTCGCTTCTGAACTGCATCAGAGGGCATGGGAGAGTGGTTGGTTTGCGCAGAGTTTCAACTCGTTTCTAATGAAGCGCTTATCAATGCGCTTTGATGCGGTTTGGAAACAGGCACCATTGTTTGTCAGAACCCTATACTCAAAATGGTCCCCCTCTAATAGAATGGTTACAGTGACTCATCTTTCATAGAAACTGCTGAAGAAGATTCGACATGTTTTACTTGCAAACGGATAGTTTTGCGAGGATGAAAAAAAGCTTCATTATGAAGCTATCTGAAGCTACACTGAAAAAGTGCAAGAAGTGTGTTCGACACTGAACAGCACAGTTTATGATGCCAGGCTTTGGCTTTGGGCATGAGGGAAAATGGTCATAATCTTGTCAATAATCTTACAAAGTCTGAAGAGAGAAACCTAGAAGCCAAGTACAAATGATGGTGTTAATTTGGACACATTAGATCTAATCGGGGAAAGCCAACTCGATTTGTCTAATTCTACTCGATGTAACCTAAGTCGAAACAAATCTTGACCTAGACCAATCAAATCAGCTTTTCTAAAATGTTGTGAGTAAATCATGAATCCTTGGGTCCAATCGGTTGCGATAAAATTGTCGACTACTTTAGCGGTATATCCACCTAAGATTCTTAAGTAGGATAAAGTAACTTTCCCCTCTTGTTTGGAAGCAGTCGATAAATAAGTGGTTACGAAGTTGTGACTGAACTTCACTCGAATCTCATGCTAACATTCACTCGAGTGGCTCAATTGACTAGGATGAATCGAATTGACTTGGGCAAAATAGATGAGTGGAGCAAGATGGATGCTCTCCGATCAACCTCACAGCAAAATTTTAGTATGGCACCGTTTTACAGCCTTCTTGTCCACACCTATATCCTTGGTAAAAGAACATAACATTATAATGAATTGGTACCCCGTTTCGTGCATCGCACGACGTGGTGTTGTCTTCACTTTTAAAGAAAGTTAGGTTGGTTTTTTTTCATAACAAGGTGTCTGTGAATTACTGTATTTTGGTCACTTCAGAGTTCTACGGAGTACCTAACCTTAAACCTAATACTGGTAATTCTAAGTCAGTGTTGTGATTGATTTCTTGCACCATTATTGCCATAATGATGACAGTATTTTCTTATTTCTGCTAAGTGGGTACTTTAGTCTTTCAATTCAACTATAAACGCTCTCTTATTGAAGAATACTCTTAATTTCTCAATGAAATGAAAGTCTTCCGTTCGGTCCGTGCAAACTTCAGAACCACGAACGAGTCAGTCATCCTTTTATTTGCTTCTTCATGTCCAAACTGACTGAAGTTCAACTTTGAAATCAGATTTGCTGCAAATTTTAATTTCAAATACATTATTATAATTTGCTAAAGTCAGTTCAAAGTACAATCAACGATGGAACTCAACAACCAGTCAACGCGCAGATTAACTTGAACCGCAGGTAGGTGTGACGTTAAACGTACAAGGAAATTACACTAACAGTCACAGCTCTCACGAAGCAAAGCACCTCACGAAGAGTACGAAATTCTATGTACAGTTCAAGTTTGTTTGAAACAAATTACTTTTTTATTCAAATAAAATTTCAATTTAACAGAGTAAATTGCAATTTATTTAATTAAAACTGCACTTTATTCAAACAAAATTGCAATTTATTCAAAATAAATTGCCATTTATTCAAATAAAATATAAGAAAATGTCAACCTAACTAAGATTTATCTGAGATTTATTTAAGTAAAATTTCTTTGAAATATCAATAACATTTCAAAATAAAATTGCCATTTTATTTGAACAAAATAGGAGTTGATGCTACTAGGGCTTGGTCGCTCTTATATCAGATGATTTGCAAGTTGAATCAGAGCTACCATGTCTTTTGGCTGTATGCGGCTATTCAGACGAAAGTGTTTACAGGAGAAGTATCAAATATTTTGAAGGAGCTTCATACGGAAGATCTGTTACCAGGAGAAGTATCAAATTATTGAAGGCGCTTTATACGAAAAATAGACAATGTGATCAGGAGAAGTATCAAATTATTGAAGGCGCTTTATACGAAAAATAGACAATGTGATCAGGAGAAGTATCAAATTATTTGAAGGAGCTCTGAAGCCACCTAATCGAGGAAACTTAAGACTTGGTCGCTCTGATATCACATGACTTGCAAGTTGAATCAGAACGACACGTCCACCGGGTGTAGGGAAATAAATATAGGAAGATATTTGAAAGAAAAGTTTTTACGAGCAAGTTTTCACGAAGAAGTGTTTGGGGCAGGTGAAGTAAAATGGAGCTGGTTTGGGGGAAAGATTTTAGATCTTGGCCGCAATCACTTGAGGTTTAGCTGAAAGTTTTGGTGAAATAATTTGTGACATGAAAATTTAAAAGAAATTAAAAAAGAAAATGAACAAAAGCACTTGCTCTCAGAAGTTTCACGTAGAAAATAAATTCTCACTCCACCACTCTCACTAACTCTGCATACCCATTGAAATTATACAGAACATAATGCAGCGATGATAACTATAGATAAGAGGAACCAGCACACTGCACAGAGTTTTAAGTGAAAAAACCCAAAAGAAAGAGAACTTTCAATATAGACACTCACAAATGACGAAATAAGAGACAGTGGCCTAGAGTTCAAGATGAGAGGAACCATACCACCAGACATTTTTCTCGAGAACGGCTGATCGAAATGTTTTGAATAAAAAAAAATCGGTTACGGAATGGACACAAAATTTTTCATTTTTGATATTTTCAAAAGCCCTCATTAGCTCCTCGTTCATATTAGGAGAAGTTCACACACTTTTATCAAGTTTTTTGCAAAAAAGCATCTTCGGAAAGTACGAAAAAAGTTCATCTCCTCATAGCAGAGGCAATTGCCAACATTTTTGCTCCCATAGACATTTACCAAAACACCCAGATTTTTTTTAGCTATAGGGACTTGGAAGATTTTTGAATCAACCCTTTTGCTTATCCAGTTGAGAATTTCTCACAAATCTTGACAGATTCTGAAAAAATATATCGAAACCTTCTGATCGATGTGCAACATGTTACCTTGAGGAGAAAAAATAAGTACCTAAGGTGTATTTTTTCAAATCAAAAATTTTGGGACTTCAATGGCAGAATCGGATCGATTCCATGGTCTGAGACATAGACTGCCCAAAATTTTTAAATTTTAAAGAAATACACCTAATTTTTTCACTTTAAGGTACCAAACTAGTAGCACATCAATCAAAATGGTTCCAAACATTTGATCAGAATCTGTTATGTATTTGAAGAATTCTCAACAGGGTGGCCACAAAAGCCAATTCAAATTTTTTCCAAAAATCCGCCATAACTCAAAAAAGTGAGGTTTTTTGGTAAATGTCCATGTGAGCAAAAATGTTGGAAATTGCCTCAACTTCAAGGACACCAGCTTTTCTCATAACTTTAAAAGAGCTTTTTTGAAAAAAAAACTTGAGATATAGATGTGATTGAGCCTCCCCTTTCAAAAATGCCCCAAAGGGCTAAGTATTGGAAGCTATCGATAATATGATAAATGAAAAATTTAGGGTTGATTCCCTATGCGACTTCCATGTTTCAAAACATTTCAATCAGCCATTCTCAAGAAAAATGCCTGGTACAGGTGCTCTGGATCACCATGTATACAGGGTGTCAATTAAAAAAGGAGCCAGGCCGAATATCTCGAGAACGGCTCCGGATTCCGAAAAACGCTGAAACACGTGTCAAATTATTTTGAGCAGGACATCTTTTTAGGGGGACGCCGATTTGGGGTCTCTCTCTGGGGGGTCCCCAAGGAGGCTACCACCTCCCTAAATCCAATACTTCAATGGGGCCCCAATTTTTTTTATTTAATAATCAAAAATAAGGTAAAATTTTAAGACTTTTGGTACAAGTTAAACGTCGACATCGTTTTTCGTTTTCGATTATATCGAAGGTCCAAGTTCGATTTGGGCCCATTTTCAAGAAGCATTACTTTACTCCTCTTTGAAGAGTCGGAATTCACAACTCAAGGACACAAAAATACTCTGAAAAGCAAGCCCTTTTCAGAAAAAAATTCAATTATAACGAACATTTATTCAAATTTTGGTTTTGAAGCTCAAAAAACTTTTAGACGTTTTTGGGCCCCAAGGAGGGCCATCTGAAAAATTCCGAATTACGACCCCTATTGAGTGATACATCAATCGAAAAGACGTAACAAACTGAGCATTTCGGCGCAAACCGGGGGTGGATATCGTTTTTACATTTGAGATATCGAATGTCAATTTACAGATTGCGATATCTCGATTGTGAAAAACGATATCGAACTCCGGTTTGCACCGAAATGCTCAGTTTGTTACGCCTTTTCTATTTATGTATCAATCAATAGGGGTTGTACCTCGGAATTTTTTAGATGGCCCTCCTTGGGGCCAAAAACGTCTAAAAGTTTTAGGAGCTTCAAAACCAAAATTTGACTAAATGTTTGTCATAATTAAATTTTTTTCTGAAAAGGGCTTACTTATTAAAGTATTTTGTGTCCTTGATTTTTAAATTCCGACTCTTCAAAGAGGAGTAATGATTTTTTGAAAATTAGTCCAAATCGAACTTTGACCTTCGATGTATCAAAAAAGAAAACCGATATTGAACTTCGATTCGCACCAAAAGTCTGATAATTTCACCCTCTTTTCGATTAATAAATAAAATATGGGGGTCCCTGTTTGAAGTATTGAATTTAGGGACGTGGTATCCGCCCTGCGGGCCCCCTGGAGATGGCCCCGAAATCGGAAACCCCCTATAAAGATGTCCCCCTCAAGCATTTGAACACGTGTTTCAGTGTTTTTCAAAATCCGGAGCCGTTCTCGAGATATTTGGCCTAGCTCCTTTTTTCATTGACACCCTATATGCTATGAAACTTATTGAAAAGCGGTATTACAAGAATAACAACGCAGTCAAAGCAGCTTACACTGATTGACTGCATGTTATCTTTGTATCGCTAGACTGCGATACAAAATCTGCTGGCTGCTTGTTTTTTTTTTTTTTTTTTTTTTTTTTGGGCCCAAGATGGGGGGACATGCCGCTGTGCCCCCCCCCTCTGGATCCGCCCATGTACTTACAGAAGACGAAGGAGGTACTTCAGATGAGGAAGAAGATTATTTAAATTATCGGAACCGTAATTGAATAATTGTGTTCGGAACCACACAGAATCTGTACTTATTGAGCCGGTCAACGACTTTGTTCTAGGACGGAACTTTCAAAAATAGCCCATAAATTTTCACAATCTATGGAACTGTCAATGGTGTGGTGCTTCCTCTCCGAATAAAACAACAGAGTCTGACCTATAGCAGTTCTCATTTTCAGAGCGAACTTGGCCGCGGCAAAATGCGTTGAATTGGGATTAACAGCTCCTCGTCCTCGATCTGTCATGTCTGATTTCGAATTGGGAATTATCAACTCCGCCAGACTTTACCCACACTCGACCATCTTACAATGTTTTTTCCATCTACAGGGTGTCGATTAAAAAAGGAGCCAGGCCGAATTTCTCGAGTACGGCTCCAAATTTCAGAAAACGCTAAAACACATGTTCGATTATTTTGAGGGAGACATCTTTGAAGGGGGTCACCGATTAAGGGCCCTCTCTGGGGGCCCCCAGGGGGTAGGACCTCCCTAAATCCAATTCTTCCAATAGGGACCCCAGTTTTTTATTTGATATTCAAAAAGAAGAAGAAATTCAAAGACTTTTGGTGCAAACTGAAGGTCGATATCGTTTTTCGTTTTCGATATATCGAAAGTCAAAGTTCGATTTGGGCCCATTTTCAAAAAATCATTCCTCCTCTTTGAAAAGTCGGAATTTAAAAAACAGGGACTCTAAAAAACTCTAAACAGCAAGCCCTTTTCAGAAAAAAATTCTGTTTTAACAAAAATTTAGTCAAAATTTGGTTTTAAAGTCCCCAAACATTTTTAACTTTTTTGGGCCCCCCCGGGAAGCTATCAGAAAAATTTCGAAAGACGATCCCTATCGAGTGATAAATCAATCAAGAAGGCGTAACAAACTCAGCATTTTGGCGCAAACCGGAGGTCTATATCGTTTTTCATATTCGAGATATCGCATTCTGTAAATCGACATTTGACATTCGATATCTCGAATGTGAAAAACGATATGGGCCTCCGGTTTGCGCCCAAATGCTCAGTTTGTTACGCCTTTTTGATTGATGTATCACTCGATAGGGGTCGTCTTTCGGAATTTTTCTGATAGCCCCCCGTGAGGGCCAAAAACGTTAAAAATGTTTGGGGGCTTTAAAACCAATTGTTGACTAAATTTTTGTTAAAATTGTTTTTTTTCTGAAAAGGGCTTGCTGTTTAGAGTATTTTAGAGTCCCTGTTTTTTAAATTCCGACTTTTCAAAGAGGAGTAGGTAATGTTTTTTTGAAAATGGGCCCAAATCGAACTTTGACTTTCGATATATCGAAGATAAAAAACGATATCGACCTTCGGTTTGCACCAAAAGTCTTAGAGTTTTACTTTCATTTTGAATATCAAATAAAAAATTGGGGTCCTAATTTGAAGTATTGGATTTAGGGAGGCCCCCCCCCCTGGGGGCACCCCAGAGAGGGCCCCAAATTGGTGACCCCCTTTAAAGATGCCTCCCTCAAAATAAACGAACACGTGTTTCAGTGTTTTTCGAAATTTGGAGCCGTTCTCGAGATATTCGGCCTGGTTCCTTTTTTAATTGACACCCTGTATTACAAAGTGTATGGATACATTTGCAGAGTCTTGGGTTACAAGTTGCCTACAACGACCCGGAAAACAGAGAAGTGAAGACTGGGTTTTCTTAACTGTTGGCGCTGGCATTTGCTCTTCCTGAAGATGTTTCGCACGTGTTCGATATGTTAAAGCCAACATTACTACAGAACATGGACGAATTGGTGAAATATTTTGACAGAACTTACGTTTTTGGAGCAAGAGTCGGCACCGATACAGGGTGCATCCTCCCAGGTACAGCCCGGTCCTGTGGAACCATTATAAATCAGTTTTACATGACGGCCCACGTACCAACAATGCTGTACCAACAACAGAAGGCTGGCACGATGGATTCCAAACTTAGTAGGAAGGCATCATCCATCAATTTACTATTTACTTCGGCAGTTATTACTGAAAGAGCACGGAGAAGCAGATAATCGAAATTCAAGCTGGACGAAAGGTGAGAAAACCAAGGGAGTTAATTAAAGTACGAGTGACTAGTTGTAAAAATAGAGGAATTGAGATCGTAGATTCGAATAGATATATAATTAATAAAACTCAGATTTAAACGTGACCATGCTTACGGCTAGTCAGGCCACACACTTTATTGAAGTGATGAACAGAAGTATGCGCAGGGCTGACAATCCAGTCCGCAGCGCAGTACCAACATAATAATAATTCACTAAACACGACACGCCTCCTTAATTTGGTATCGGAGACGGATACAAAATTACAAACAAAAATAGGAAAGACTTTGTCTCTCATTTCACAAACAATATCGCAGAACAATACATATTACAAAGATATATCTTACGAAAGAATTTTTCTTAAAAAGGTAAGCACCTAAACAGCAAAATCATTAAAAATCATTATCACAAAAATGAAATGTTATGAATCTGGATTTATAACCAATACATTAATAATGACGATATTAATAAAGGACGTTAATTAAAGAATAAGGCGACAAGATTTCACGACCAAGACAACGGCTAGTTAGGCCAAAAAAGTATATTCTTCTTCTTCTTATTCTAGCACAACACACTGTTGCCAACTTAACATACACAGTATGTGACATGCCTTTTCTTTTAAATAAACTAAATAACAATTTATGTTTAACTACAAACAAGTCGATTAAAATACTAATAGGAACACACTTTTTATTTTTATTTATTCACAAAGTTTTCTGGGTTTTATAATTCTCCTACCATATCTTGTTACAGTGGGATGCGACGAACGTGGAGTATGAAATTCTTCAGAAGCTACAATTGAAGAGTTTATCATCAGGAGCATACTTAGGAGTATACTTGTTCAAAATTAAATCTTTAGGGGATACAACAGGAGAGGGGGTGACATTGTCAACTTTACTAGTTGAGCTTTCTCCGTTAATTTCGGTGTACAGTTCTTCTTCGTTATTATCTAAAATATGTTGACGATTACGTATATAGCAAGCACCATCTTTCGTTTCGATTACGTATGATCGAGGGGCAGAGTCAATGCTTACAATTTTACCCGGAATCCAAGGTTCTAGAGGATGCTTTTTGAAGTACACACCTTTATTGATTTTACAGGGTTTTAATTCTTTTGCTTGTTTGTTGTAATAATGTGACATTTTCTCTTGATACTTTTGTGATGCTTTTAAATGCTTATTTAAATTTATGGATTAAGGTTTAAAACTAGATTCTAGCTGAGGAATGTTAGTCCTAATTTGTTTTCCTAAAAGTAATTCTGCTGGGGATGCCATTTCTTCTTTCGGGGTGGCCCTATATTGTAATAAAGCTAAGTAAGGATCCGTTCCATCCTGTTTACATTTGCTAAGGATATTTTTAGCGATTCCAACAAAACGTTCAGCTAAGCAATTGGACTTGGGATGGTATGGACTTGAGGTGATGTGCATAATGTCCCATGAGCTACAAAATTCACGAAAGTCTGCACTGTCAAACGGGGGGCCATTATCAGAGATTAGTTTACTGGTGAACCAAAACGCGCAAAGAAGGATTTCAAACATGTTATTACAGATTTACTGTTAGAGGTTTTTACAGTGTTGAATTCAAAATATTTAGAAAAATAATCAACAACTAACAAGTATAACTTGTTGTCAAAATGAAGCAGATCTGTCCCTACTTTATGCCAAGGTTGCGTTTCAAGTTCATGCGGTAACAATGGTTCCTTGATATTAGATTTTTGATGAGTCTTACAGACATGACACTCATTAATTACTTGATAGATGTCATTTGACAAGTTTGGCCAATAAATTTATTTGAGGCTAGATTCAGGCATTTAGTTACTCCAGCATGTCCTGCATGAAAGAGCTTGATTCAAAATGGGGGTTTTTCTCCCCCCCCCCACCGATTTTCCGGAAACTTTGTATTTTGATAGTTCTTGATAAAAGTAGTCTTTTTTTTCAAATAAAATTGTTCCAAAAATAATTAGGGGGTGAGTTACAGTGTTGCAAAGTCGCACCTTTCAAAAATTCATAACTTTCGCGTAAATCATCCAATTGAAACGCGGTTTTCATCAAAAGATGCGGATTGTAAAGCACTTTCATGCCATCTAAACAGAATTCAATTTCAATAATTTTTGACTTAGTTATCGTCATTTTTGTGATTTTTAGGCCACTCAAAATCTACTTAAAGTGAAATAAAAAAAATGATATTTTTTGATTTTGACCGGGTTGCAATATGTTATTCCTCTTTAAATTTTGCGTAAAATGAGCCCAAGCAGAATGCAGGGCGATTTTTTGTTCCGGAGTTATGCATTTTTTAGTAAGCGAAAAACGAGTTTTTTAGGGTGCCCATGAGCGTTCGAGAGAGAGGCTCAAGTCAAATAAATGGAAACGGTATTTTTTGATTTTGATCAAATTAAAATATGTTATTCCTCCTTAAATTCTGCGTAAAATGAGCCCAAGCAGAATGTGGGGCGATTCTTTGCTGCGGAGCTATGCGCGTTTTAGTAAACGAAAGTCGAGCGTTCTATGGAGAGGCTCAAAGACGTGGATAGCCCGGGTAGCCTCAACCACTCGACTTTCGTTTACTAAAACGCGCATAGCTCCGCAGCAAAGAATCGCCCCACATTCTGCTTGGGCTCATTTTACGCAGAATTTAAGTAGGAATAACATATTTTAATTTGATCAAAATCAAAAAATACCGTTTCCATTTATTTGACTTGAGCCTCTCTCTCGAACGCTCATGGGCACCCTAAAAAAACTCGTTTTTCGCTTACTAAAAAATGCATAACTCCGGAACAAAAAATCGCCCTGCATTCTGCTTGGGCTCATTTTACGCAAAATTTAAAGAGGAATAACATATTGCAACCCGGTCAAAATCAAAAAATATCATTTTTTTTATTTCACTTTAAGTAGATTTTGAGTGGCCTAAAAATCACAAAAATGACGATAACTAAGTCAAAAATTATTGAAATTGAATTCTGTTTAGATGGCATGAAAGTGCTTTACAATCCGCATCTTTTGGTGAAAACCGCGTTTCAATTGGATGATTTACGCGAAAGTTATGAATTTTTGAAAGGTGCGACTTTGCAACACTGTAACTCACCCCCTAATTATTTTTGGAAAAATTTTATTTGAAAAAAAAAGACTACTTTTATCAAGTACTATCAAAATACAAAGTTTCAAGAAAATCGGTGGGGGGGAGAAAAACCCCCATTTTGAATCAAGCTCTTTGGATAGCATTTCTTTTTTCATAGTATTTGGAATTACAATACAGGAATTACAAAATACCAAATCATCAATCACATGAAGATGGGCACGATTTTTGAAAAAGGGTTGAAGGTTGGCATGAAGGTCAGATTTTGAATCTGGCCAACTAGTAAGAATTAACAATTTTAGCGGAGAGAGCGTTCCATCCTTTAAGGTTTCCTGCTTTAATTTATCGTACTGTTGAGGCCTAACCGCTAAAGACTTAATTAGGAAATTTTGAATGAATTAATAAATCTTCATTTACTTGGTTTAATTTTTCCAAAGAGTAGCGGGCTCGACAGGAGCACGGGAAAGCGCATCCGCTGTTAATAGTTTTTTTCCTTGGACGACTTTTGTTTGGGTCGTAGTACGTTAGGACAGGTTTTGAGCTTAATATCTTTTTTAAATTGTCAAATTCTTTATCATGAATATCCATCCACTCAAAGATAATATTCTTTTGTAATAGCTTACGAAGATTTGAGGTTTTTCCAGAATAGTTTTCAATAAAAGCGCTTAAATAGTTAGCTAAACCTAAGAGGGGGGCCCCAATTTTTTTATTTAATAATCAAAAATAGGGTAAAATTTTAAGACTTTTGGTACAAGTTAAACGTCGACATCGTTTTTCGTTTTCGATTATATCGAAGGTCCAAGTTCGATTTGGGCCCATTTTCAAGAAGCATTACTTTACTCCTCTTTGAAGAGTCGGAATTCACAACTCAAGGACACAAAAATACTCTGAAAAGCAAGCCCTTTTCAGAAAAAAATTCAATTATAACGAACATTTATTCAAATTTTGGTTTTGAAGCTCAAAAAACTTTTAGACGTTTTGGGCCCCAAGGAGGGCCATCTGAAAAATTCCGAATTACGACCCCTATTGAGTGATACATCAATCGAAAAGACGTAACAAACTGAGCATTTCGGCGCAAACCGGGGGTGGATATCGTTTTTACATTTGAGATATCGAATGTCAATTTACAGATTGCGATATCTCGATTGTGAAAAACGATATCGAACTCCGGTTTGCACCGAAATGCTCAGTTTGTTACGCCTTTTCTATTTATGTATCAATCAATAGGGGTTGTACCTCGGAATTTTTCAGATGGCCCTCCTTGGGGGCCAAAAACGTCTAAAAGTTTTAGGAGCTTCAAAACCAAAATTTGACTAAATGTTTGTCATAATTAAATTTTTTTCTGAAAAGGGCTTACTTATTAAAGTATTTGTGTCCTTGATTTTTAAATTCCGACTCTTCAAAGAGGAGTAATGATTTTTTGAAAATTAGTCCAAATCGAACTTTGACCTTCGATGTATCAAAAACGAAAACCGATATTGAACTTCGATTCGCACCAAAAGTCTGATAATTTCACCCTCTTTTCGATTAATAAATAAAATATGGGGGTCCCTGTTTGAAGTATTGAATTTAGGGACGTGGTATCCGCCCTGCGGGCCCCTGGAGATGGCCCCGAAATCGGAAACCCCCTATAAAGATGTCCCCCTCAAGCATTTGAACACGTGTTTCAGTGTTTTTCAAAATCCGGAGCCGTTCTCGAGATATTTGGCCTAGCTCCTTTTTTCATTGACACCCTATATGCTATGAAACTTATTGAAAAGCGGTATTACAAGAATAACAACGCAGTCAAAGCAGCTTACACTGATTGACTGCATGTTATCTTTGTATCGCTAGACTGCGATACAAAATCTGCTGGCTGCTTGTTTTTTTTTTTTTTTTTTTTTTTTTTGGGCCCAAGATGGGGGGACATGCCGCTGTGCCCCCCCCCTCTGGATCCGCCCATGTACTTACAGAAGACGAAGGAGGTACTTCAGATGAGGAAGAAGATTATTTAAATTATCGGAACCGTAATTGAATAATTGTGTTCGGAACCACACAGAATCTGTACTTATTGAGCCGGTCAACGACTTTGTTCTAGGACGGAACTTTCAAAACTAGCCCATAAATTTTCACAATCTATGGAACTGTCAATGGTGTGGTGCTTCCTCTCCGAATAAAACAACAGAGTCTGACCTATAGCAGTTCTCATTTTCAGAGCGAACTTGGCCGCGGCAAAATGCGTTGAATTGGGATTAACAGCTCCTCGTCCTCGATCTGTCATGTCTGATTTCGAATTGGGAATTATCAACTCCGCCAGACTTTACCCACACTCGACCATCTTACAATGTTTTTTCCATCTACAGGGTGTCGATTAAAAAAGGAGCCAGGCCGAATTTCTCGAGTACGGCTCCAAATTAATATTAATAAAGATAATATTCTTTTGTAATAGCTTACGAAGATTTGAGGTTTTTCCAGAATAGTTTTCAATAAAAGCGCTTAAATAGTTAGCTAAACCTAAGAGACGTTTAAGTTCTTGAGCATTAGTGGGTGGTTTCATTTTAGTTAAAGCGGTAACTTTTGCTTCATCAGGCAGTAGGCCTGTTCTATTTAATCTGTGGCCAAAGAAATCAATTTCAGTTTTAAACAATTGACTTTTTAGATTAAATCTTAAATTGATTTGTCTGGCACGGAAGAAAATTTCTTTGAGAGTTGCAAGATGCTCTTCTACAGTTTCAGAGAAAATGAGAAAATCATCCATGTAGATAATTACATTTGGAATGTCGCCAAAGTATTGAATCATTCGTTGATAAAATTCTTCTGGGGCTGAAGTGATGCCATACGGCATTTTTAAATATTGATAACGCCCAAATGGCGTGGTGAAAGTACAAAGATCTACGCTTTCATCACTTAATTTTAAACACCAGAATGCTGACGCAACATCAAATTTCGAGAAAAAACGACTTCCGCACAGTTTTGAAGTTATAAGTTCTAAAGTTGGAAATTGACAGCGCGGCCTAGTTATATATTCATTTAATGGCCTAGGATCTATGCAAACTCTGAGAGTACCGTCTTTCTTTTCTGATAAGACAGCTGAGCTTACCTATTCAGTGGGTTTAAAAACTTGTCTAATAATGCCTAATGTTATAACTGGGATTAATAAGGATAACGAAAAGGAATAAAGATGGTTGAAATAATAAGATTCGAGTAATAAGAGACGTAAGTATATTCAAGAACAGCGGATAGCGAAGTATATCAGTCGAACGACTGATGATGTAACAAATGATGCCCCGGCAGGGTTACCACCTGATAGGGGCCAACACAGAATACAGTGTTTACCAACCTAAACAATAATTGAGCGTCATAACATTCTCCCTGGGCAAATTCAGACTTGGGAGACTAGAAAATTGATGATAGTTAAAAGAGGTTGATCCAGCTCCCATAAGGAATGGGCTATCGGCAAAAAAATTTCATATTTTCAGAGTCAATAGAACTCGTCAAGACGCGTTCAACGATGGCCAGTTTTCTAATTTTGGTCAACTGGTAAGGGGGGGAGGGGGGTCCAAAGTCAAAACCTTCAAAGTCCCATAACTTTCGCCCAAATCAATAGTTTGACTTGAACTTTGCGTCAAAAGATTTGTCTTAAAAAGAGCTTTCGATTGATGTGTATGAAAATTAAATTATACAAATTTTAAACCAATTTTTTTCAATTTTTACAATTTTTTCAACTTGAAATTTTTGGTTTTTTGAGCCTGAAAAATACGCGCAACGGGTTGAGGAGAATAAAAAACTATGGGAATAAAAGTCAAAGCTATGCTCTTGTGAATGGCGCAAACCGCGATCCGGGGAAATGCTCCGTTCAAAAGTTATAAGCGCCTAAAGTTGCGCTCCTCCGAAATCACGGTGCGTTCAGTGCATGTTTTCAAGGGCGCGTACCGATCTCGGGTGAGCGAGGGTGACGCGCGCCATTGAAAACATGCACTGAACGCACCGTGATTTCGGAGGTGCACAACTTTAGGCGCTTATAACTTTTGAACGGAGCATTTCCCCGGATTGCGGTTTGTGCCATTCAAAAGAGCATAGCTTTGACATTTATTTCCATAGTTTTTTATTCTCCTCAACCCGTTGCGCGTATTTTTCAGGCTCAAAAAACCAAAAATTTCAAGTTGAAAAAATTGTAAAAATTGAAAAAAAATTGGTTTAAAATTTGTATAATTTAATTTTCATACACATCAATCGAAAGCTCTTTTTAAGACAAATCTTTTGACGCAAAGTTCAAGTCAAATTATTGATTTGGGAGAAAGTTATGGGAATTTGAAGGTTTTGACTTTGGACCCCCCTCCCCCCTTACCAGTTGACCAAAATTAAAAAAACTGGCCATCGTTGAACGCGTCTTGACGAGTTCTATCGGCTCTGAAAATATGAAATTTTTTTGGCGATAGCCCATTCCTTATGGGAGCTGGATCAACCTCTTTACATATTTACAAACAAATGACTAGCAACAAATAAAAGGAAATGAAAATAATAAGTATTTTATTTTAAGAAAGTAAATGTCACTTAAAGAATAGGACTAGTAAACTAAGTCATTCGTCGGTTGCTCGAGAGAGCAGAGAAATTAAAGAAAAGAAGCTAAGCGCTTGATTTAGCAATAAATTTAAAGTTGATAATTAGGACAATTATTAGATTTATTAATTATCTAATTAAGAGGTTAAATTTGAGATCAGAATTTAAAGTAATTAAGTTTGAGTTCAAAATTTAAAGTAAAGGCTAAGAAGGGGAATATTTATCAGGAGCCTTTGATGTACGGGCAGATTTGCGAACACAAATCCCGCGGCTAATAGGTAACCTTCGGACATACCTTCCTCCACAGGCTGGATTGAACTTAGGGTCACTTGCTGAAGGTGGTGAGTTGTCATCTAACACTATCAGTGGCGGATTGGAAGGCACTTGAGACGACGAAGGCTTTGAAGTCCGAGGAGTGGCTGCTAGAGGCTGAACTAAAGCTGAGGAGTATGACATATTTGGAGTATTGGCATTCGGAGTGAAAAATATGCTTGGAGATTCTGTGTCAGAGGAGCCACTCTGAGAAGAAAAAACCAATGGAGTCGTAGGAACTTTGTTTGATCGAGTGATAGCAGAGCGTTGAGTGATAGGTGCTTGCATAGCAGAGGGTTGACTTGTGGATGGCTGAGTACCAAGAAAGTGACTAGACGTGGGCAACCCTAGAGAGACTGGAGAGCGCTGAGTGACTTGAGGATTACTTTGAGCCAAAAGAGTTGGCGGTTGTTTGACAACTGACGTTTCTGCATTTAGATCGATTGGTGGATCAGGAGTGAGATCTCGAAAGTGAACACGTCGAGGAGTTCGAGGAGGAGAATCAGTTGTTGAACTGATACAGGGTATGAGTTGATCCACGTGACGCTTGTGCTGAGCATCTTGCGTTGTGACATAGTAGTGAAGTTTTCCTAGTTTGGCAGAAATCGTTCCTTGCAGCCATTTTTTCTTTGAATTATAAACTCGAAACAAAACATTTTCTCCGACTTTGAAGGAGCGAGTTCGAGTTTGAGTTTGAGAAAGAGGCAATCGGTCAGTGAGGTTTTGATTTGGTACTTGCTCTACCTGTTGTTTAGAGATTGGCAATTGCACGGGTGAGAGATTGTCAAGCTTAGTTTTCACAGTTCTTCCTAAGAAGAGTTTTGAGGGAGGTTCGCCTGTCGTTTGGTGGGGCGCACGATGGTAGTGCAACAGATACTGGTTTATACACGAGCGAAGAGTTTTGGGCGTTGCACCCATTTTTTCGATTGCTCGTTTTATTGTTTGCACATACCTCTCGGCCTGGCCGTTTGTAGAAGGGTGGTAAGGGGCGATACGTTTGTGGAAACGAACTCCTTGGTTTACGAGGAAGATTCGGAATTCGTCAGAGATAAATTGCGGACCATTATCTGTGACCAGAGTTTCTGGGATTCCAAATTCACAAAATGAGTCAAGAAGTAGCTGTGAAGTCACGTCACTAGTTGTGGAATTGGTGGTATAGATTTTAGTCCATTTAGAATAAGCGTCGACAATTACGAGAAGGTATTTCCCACAGACGGGTCCTGCGTAATCTGCATGAACTCTAACCCAGGGCCCGGTGGGATATTCCCAAACATGAGTTCTGTCTTTCAAAGGCATTCTAGAGTTTTCAAGACAAGAAGTGCAGGTTTTCGCAATGTTTTCAATATCTTGGTCGATTTTAGGCCAGTAAATTAAGGAGCGCGCAATTGCTTTCATTTTAGTGATGCCCAGGTGGGCAAGGTGCAATTCGTTGAGCAATTTTTTGCGGAATTGTTGCGGAACGACTACTCGATGGCCTAACATGACACAACCATAGGCGGTGGAATAATCCAGTTCATTACCTTTTAAATTGAGAGTTTTGAGATCTACGCCGTTTTGAAGAGAATTGTAGATGGGTGCCAGTTCTGAGTCTTGCTGCGTTACGGAGGCAATAATTTCAGGAGAGAGAGGCAGTTGACCGATTTGTTCGATGACGAAAGAGTTGAAATCATCAGAGATGTCATCGTCTGAGTCCGAGGCTACGCATGAGATTCTAGACAGGTAATCGGCATTAGCATTGGATTTTGAGGGTCTAAACTTTAAGTCGTATGTAAAGTGCGAAAGGTAATTTGCATAGTTGGAGCAACGAGATAGAGTGAACTTTGGTAATAATGAGTTAGGAGCAAAGATGTGGGATAGTGGCTCGTTGTCGGTAAGAATTGTAAAATGTCTACCGTAAACGTATTGGAAGAAGCGTTTCACTCCCCAAATTATGGCGAGGGCTTCTTTGTCGATTTGCGGGTAGCGCTTTTGAGTTTCGTCCAGACTTTTACTCGCATAAGCAATTGGCCTTTCCTGGCCGTTCGGCATTGTATGAGACAGAACTGCTCCTAAAGCATATGGACTAGCATCCACTGCAAGGATGACAGGTAATTTGGGATCATAAGGAGTGAGCACACGATCAGAGATGAGCTCATTTTTTAAGGTCTCAAATGCTGCGGAAGCTTCAGCGGTCCATTCAAACTTACTCGCTTTGAGCATATTCCGAAGAGGAAAAGTGAGGGAAGATAAATTTTGAATAAACGAATGGTAGTATGTAACTTTGCCTAGAAAGGTACGCAATTCATCAGGATTTGCAGGCTTGTTGGCATTAGCGATTGCACGGGTGTGCTTGTCGAGTTTCTGAATGCCATTTCCATCAATCCGATGACCTACAAATTCGATGCTTTCGAGAAAGAAACAGCACTTGCGTCTGTTGAGTTTAATTCCTTCTTCTTGAAGTTTGAAAAAGAGTTTTTCAAGAATTAGAAACAAATCATCAATAGTCTTAGAGAAAACGAGAATATCGTCAAAAAAATTGAGCGAACCTTGCACATCTTGAAGAATTTCCTCTAGGCGTCTTTGCCATGCAGCAGGGATGTTGCAGACTCCGTACTGCGCGCGAGATGGCTGGATTAAACCATGGGTGGGTGTATTTAACGTCATTGCTTCGCAGGCACGTGGAGAGCACTTCATGTGCATGAAAGCGTCTGTGATGTCGAGTTTGCAGAAGATTTTGGCGCCTCTGATTTTTGAAAACAACTCTTCTGGTCTGGGAATAGGATAATCATCGATTATTAGTTGAGGATTAAGGGTGGATTTATAATCACCCGTTATTCTGAGTTTGCCATTTTTAATGACAACATGAGTTGGGCTAGCCCATTCCGAATGATTTACCTTGCTATAAAAACCTGACTTAAGTTTATCGTCAATATTTGCAGCATATTTATCAAGTATATCATATGGAAGAGGTCGGGCACGACAAAATTTAGGTTTGGTGTTCTCTTTAAAGTAAAAGTCAAGAACTGGTCCTTTAAGATCACCAGCTTCGGTACCAAAAATGTTTTCATGTTTAGTTAAAAGTTTGTCGAGACGTTCATGGACATTGATTTTATTGATACTTGCCTCGCTGATAGTTACTGATTTTCTATTTTTAAAGAGGTCTTCAAATGATAAAAGATCAGAGAAGTGTGAGATCCAGTCCCGGCCAAAGATATTATCACCAGGGAAATCAATAACATACAATTGAAGCAACTTTGTTCGATGTTTGAAGGTGACGGAGACATTGATATATCCAACGCAGTCAAATTTTGTTTTAGTGTACGATGTGAAAATTTGGCTACTCGGGTGAACTTGAACATCAGGAAATAGCTGAGAGAGAGTATTGAGACTGATAATGGAGCAGATACCCCCTGTATCTAATTCCATGGAGACCAGTTTATTATTAATTAATACATTTATGAGTATCGGAGGAGTTTTACCGTTGAATGTTTTTATCTGAAGGAAATCGGTTTCCGTCTCAGCACTGAATTCATTTATTTTGGAGTTTGGATTTTTATCACTTTTCTTGCGACAGACACTAGCGATGTGGCCTCTTATATTACAATAGTCACAAATTGCATTATTGAATTTGCAAGTTTTGCGGAGATGAGAGCCACCACAAGACTGACAAGAGCGGTTCAAAGAATTTGAGCGATCAGACTGAAAACGTTTAGAGCGATTGGGGGACTTATCTTGAGAAGAATAAGAGAAATTTTTACCTCTTGAGTTCCTGAAATTGGAGTTACCGTTGGTTGAACGACGTTGAGACTTGTTATTATTTGATCGGCGTTCAGATCGATGGCGTTTTTCTTTTGGTCTGCTTTCATGGGCAAATTTGTTGACAGAATTTGGTACCTTGGATTCATGCTTTAGAATGGAGGAGGCTTCTACGGAAGATTCAATGTTGAGAGCAATTGAGACGGCTTTTTCGAAAGAATCGGGTTTCTGACTGACAATATCTTCACGGCTGTCATCATTCTTCAGGCCATGGACAAACTGAATAGTGAGAGAGTAATTGAGGAATTCTCCAAATTCACAATACCTGGCGGCTTGCTTGAGA
The DNA here is from genome assembly GCA_011764245.1 of Trialeurodes vaporariorum. Lineage (NCBI taxonomy): Eukaryota > Metazoa > Arthropoda > Insecta > Hemiptera > Aleyrodidae > Trialeurodes > Trialeurodes vaporariorum. The sequence goes on along the minus strand of VMOF01000369.1, from coordinate 33,651,420 downwards.
CGAGACACGTAACTTGAGATGGATTCATCAGACTTCTGAATAATTTTCCGAAACGAGATAGCTTCGCTGACTTTGTTCCTAGGTTTTGTGTAGTGAGCAACTAACTTTTCCTTTATATCCTTAAACGAAAGAGAACTGATTTCGGCAGGAAAGCAGAGATTGCGAAGAGTAGAGAGAAGTTCCGAGCCAAGATGAAAACGAGCAATGAGGGCCCACTTGTTTTCAGGAATGCTGCAGAGACCAAGTTGCACTTCGAACCTTTCGAAGAAATCTTCAATCGTTTCAGAGGATGGAGAGAGAGGTGAAATTGAGAATTTTGAGGACGATTGGACTTGAGCTTGAGTTTGAGCTTGAGAAGTTACCAATTGAGTCACTAATTCCGTGAGGTTGGAGAGCTTATCTTCGAGCTCCTGAGTTCGCGCGTTACGATCGGGATCGGGTATTATGCAGAGTTTCTAAAAGAGTAGAAATGCAGATGAGGCTCGAATCGCGAATTTAGGAGACCAAAATGACCGAGAATAGCAAACGGGCAAAAATTATCGAAGATAGCAAAAATCTACCTTGCGAAGATAGGTTACATTACGGCATGGTGAGTGATAGCCGGCGAACAGCTGATAGGCCACGAGGTTCACGAAATTACATTTTCACGGATTGAAGAAAATTCGAAACGGAACTAAATACTTTACCGCACGCGTGAAGGAAACGAACTCGTCGCCATTGTTATAACTGGGATTAATAAGGATAACGAAAAGGAATAAAGATGGTTGAAATAATAAGATTCGAGTAATAAGAGACGTAAGTATATTCAAGAACAGCGGATAGCGAAGTATATCAGTCGAACGATTGATGATGTAACAAATGATGCCCCGGCAGGGTTACCACCTGATAGGGGCCAACACAGAATACAGTGTTTACCAACTTAAACAATAATTGAGCGTCATAACACCTATATTTATCATTCTTTGAAGTTCTGTTTTATACCTATATTTAATAATTTGAGCGGCACTTGCCGCTGAGCATCCACGTTAGGGATTGCTTGAGATTTAAGCTGAATTTTGACAGGATTTGGAAACTCCAATACCTTGGAATAAGTCTTTGTTTTCGTGAAGAAAATTAGAAATTTTATGTTTCTGAACAGAGACCTTATTAACTGTTTTATTGTTGGGATTACTATTATGGATAAGTAAGTTCATCTTTTGAATGGTTTTTAGACCAAAAATGGTATTTTTCTGTATAGAAGTAACATAGAATTCGACAAGGTCTTTGGATTTATTCGCAAAAAGAGTGTTGAGGAGACAAGTTCCGATGATGGGAATTTGTTCACCCGAGTATGTTAAGACTTTATTAGAGTTTGGACTTATAATTTTGTTATCAAAATTAAGATTTTTCAGAGTACCTAAGGAGATGACATTAATCTGGGCACCACTATCTAATTGACAAGAAATATTTTTGTTTTTAATAGTTACTTGGGTTTCCCAGATCAATTGAGACACACTTAAAGAATCATTATTAGTATCACTAACAGTAAATTGATTTAATTGGATTTGACCTATTTCAAATTCATCAAAATCATTGGCTAAATTATCATCACTGCTTTCTTCTAAATCTAACATATTGACAGATTTGTTTGGACACATTTTTGCACAATGATTGAATTTGCGACATCTACTGCATTTGACACCTTCCGCAGGGCATTTGTGACGATGGAATTGATTACAATTTGAACACTTACTGTTAGAAGAATTGGTTGACGGGTTATCACGGTTGTTCTTTGAAGACTGACCTTGATTTTGATTTATGTTGGATGAATAATTGGACGATTGACTGAATTGATTGTGTTGACCATACATTGACTGTTTACAACTAGATTGAACAAAGGAGCCTAATTGACGATTATTACTGCGAGGATATTTGCTAAGCTTCCTTCCATTAGACCGTTTATTTAGAAGATTGACTTCTGACGACTCTCCAGCTAAGAGTTGAATTTGTACTTTTGACAGTTCCATTGATTTAGCAATTTCGATAGTTTTTTCCAGTGAGATGTTTCCTTCTTGAAGCAATTTTTCTTGGATCAGAACATTAGTTTCGTGTAAATTGGTTCGAAAGATATCACGTACTAATTGATCGCACAAGTTTTCAAATTTGCAGGTAGCGGCAAGATTTTTAAGCGACATGATATATTCGTCAATTGATTCACTGCTCGTCTGACGCCTAGTGAAAAATGTATACCTTTCAATGGCGATATTCTTTTTAGGTAAAAAGTACTGGTTAAAAAGGGCTATTAAATCAGTATATTTAATAGTGCTAACCTCTACGCTGAATGACTTGTAGATTGGTACAATTTCTGGCCCGAGGTGATACAGCAATGTGGCGACTTGCATTTCGTCGGTTTCTTTTGTTAGGCCCTGTGATATTGAATAAAGATTGTATAAGAAGTACCAATCTTTCCAGGTAGTTGACTGGGCTTGAGGATTGAGATGTATCGGGTTGATTGATGTGAAATTTCGACGACGAGTTTCCCTTTCTGGAGCTTGAACATTTGGAGGAGCTTCGTTAATAGGCAGATTGACTTGATTTGGCGGATTGACTTGATATGGTCCTTCGTTTAGAGCCATGTTCATTGTTCAGGTTTATAAGAGGTAGGTAAGCACATGTGACGTGAATGAAAGAAGTTTGACGATATGAGTGGTGTGACAACAGTTGGCGGGCTTATAGACGACAGACGTGGTAAGTACGGCGACGATAATAATAGTGACTGGGTAGACCAAAAAAAAGACGCTAGTTCGACGCTATAGCTGCATTGCACAGAGACAACAGTGCAAAGGCGAACATTTTTCACTACTTTTGACGATTTTCAAGACGTTGAAAATTTATTTATCGACACCAATTCCACGTGGTCCACGCAGCTTTTCTCAGGACGACTAAAACACGACTATAATCACAAGACGAACGACGACGACGAACCGTGAGTTTCAAACCGCTAAACCTGACACCATGTTATGAATCTGGATTTATAACCAAGACATAAATAAAGACGATATTAATAAAGGACGTTAATTAAAGAATAAGGCGACAAGATTTCACGACCAAGACAACGGCTAGTCAGGCCAAAAAAGTATATTCTTCTTCTTCTTATTCTAGCACAACACACTGTTGCCAACTTAACA
>VMOF01000369.1:33525723-33647753 GCA_011764245.1 Trialeurodes vaporariorum | reverse complement strand
AAAAAAAAAAAAAAAAACAAAACAAAAAAAAAACAAAAAAAAAAAAAAAACAGGAAAAAACGCTTTGTTACAGCGATAAAAAAACCTCTTGGGTGGGAAAAATCTCCCAGCCTTAGGCTTTAAAAGAAAGCAAACCAAATACCAAATCAATGGTTCATTAAACGAATAAAAGCATTACTCTGAGTGAACCAACGTTTTTTAAAAAGGGATAAGTAATGCCTCTTGAAAATGGGCCCAAATCGAACTTGGACCTTCGATATAATCGAAAACGAAAAACGATGTCGACTTTTAAACTTTACCAAAAGTTTTAAAAATTTTTCCCTATTTTTGATTATTAAAAAAAAAAATTTGGGGGGCCCCATTGAAGTATTGGATTTAGGGAGTGGTACCCCCCTTTGGGGGCCCCCCCAGAGAGAGACCCCAAATCGGCGTCCCCCTAAAAAGATGTCCTGCTCAAAATAATTTAACACGTGTTTCAGCGTTTTTCGGAGCCGTTCTCGAGATATTCGGTCTGGCTCCTTTTTTAATTGACACCCTGTAACATGGTGATCCAGAGCACTGTACCAGGCTTTTTTCTTGAGAATGGCTGATTGAAATGTTTTGAAACATGGAAGTCGCATAGGGAATGAACCCTAAATTTTTCATTTATCATTTTATCGATAGCTTCCAATACTTACCCCTTTTGGGGGCATTTTTGAAAGGGGAGGCTCAATCACATCTATATCTCAAGTTTTTTTTAAAAAAAGCTCTTTTAAAGTTATGAAAAAAGCTCGTGTCCTTAAAGTTCAGGCAATTTCCTACTTTTTTGCTCTCAAGGACATTTCCCAAAAAAACCTAAATTTTTTTGAGTTATGGCGGTTTTTTGGAAAAAATTTGAATTGGCTTTTGGGGCCCACCCTGTTGAGAATTCTTCAAATACATAACAGCTTCTGATCAAATGGTTGGAACCATTTTGATTGAGGGAACTAGTTTGGTACCTTAAAGTAAAAAAATTAGGTGTATTTCGTTAAATTAAAATTTTGGGCAGTCCATGTCTCAGACCATGGAATCGATCCGATTCTCCCCTTGAAGTCCCAAAATTTTTGATTTGAAAAAATACACCTTATTTTTTCTCCTCAAGGAAACATGTTGCACAGCGATCAGAAGGTTTCGATATTTTTTTTCAGAATCTGTCAAGATTTGTGAAAAATTCTCAACTGGATAAGAAAAAGGGCTGATTCAAAAATCTTCCAAGCCCCTATAGCAAAAAAAAATCGGGGGTTTTTTGGTAAATGTCTATGGGAGCAAAAATGTTGGCAATTGCCTCTGCTATGAGGATATGAACTTTTTTCGTACTTTCAGAAGATGCTTTTTTGCAAAAAACTTGATAAAAGTGTGTGAGCTTCTCCTAATATGAACGAGGAGCTGATGAGGGCTTTGAAAATATCAAAAATGAAAAATTTTGTGTCCATTCCGTAACCGATTTTTTTGATTCAAAACATTTCGATCAGCCGTTCTCGAGAAAAATGCCTGGTGGTATGGTTCCTCTCATCTTGAACTCTAGGCCACTGTCTCTTATTTCGTCATTTGTAAGTGTCTATATTTAAAGTTCTCTTTCATTTGGTTTTTTTCTTAAAACTCTGTGCAGTGTGCTGGTTCCTCTTATCTATATAGTTATCATCGCTGCATTATGTTCTGTATAATTTCAATGGGTATGCAGAGTTAGAGAGAGTGGTGGAGTGAGAATTTATTTTCTATGTGAAACCTCTGAGAGCAAGTGCTTTTGTTCATTTTCTTTAATTTCTATTAATTTCATGTCACAATTATTTCACCAAAACTTTCAGCTAAACCTCAAGTGATTGCGGCCAAAATCCAAAATCTTTCCCCAAACCAGCTCCATTTTACTTCACCTGCCCCAAACACTTCTTCATGAAAAATTTTCTCGTAAAAACTTTTCTTTCAAATATCTTCCTATATTTATTTCCCTACACCCGGAGGACGTGTCGTTCTGATTCAACTTGCAAGTCATGTGATATCAGAGCGACCAAGTCTTAAGTTTCCTCGATTAGGTGGCTTCAGAGCTCCTTCAAATAATTGATACTTCTCCTGATCACATTTTCTATTTTTCGGATAAAGCGCCTTCAATAATTTGATACTTCTCCTGGTAACAGATCTTCCGTATGAAGCTCCTTCAAATATTTGATACTTCTCCTGTAAACACTTTCGTCTGAATAGCCGCATACAACCCAAAAACATGGTAGCTCTGATTCAACTTGCAAATCATCTGATATAAGAGCGACCAACCCTAGTAGCATCGACTCCTATTTTGTTCAAATAAAAAGGCAATTTTATTTGAAATGTTATTGATATTTCCAAGAAATTTTACTCGAGTAAATCTCAGATAAATCTTAGTTAGGTTGACATTTTCTTATATTTTATTTGAATAAATAGCAATTTATTTTTAATAATTGCAATTTTGTTTGAATAAGTGCAGTTTTAATTAAATAAAATTTCAATTTACTTCTTTAAATTGAAATTTATTTTGAATAAAAAAGTAATTTTTTTTCAAACAAACTTGAACTGTACAGAATTTAGTACTCTTCGTGAGGTGCTTTACTTCATGAGAACTGTGACTGTTAGTGTAATTTGCCTTAACATTTTAAAGTTCAGATCCCAGGTAATCTCGGATAAAGCTTGAACTTGTCTTTAGGTTCCTCTATTTACCATTTTACTGGGGTGAGTAAAGTTGGTACAGAAGTGCATCAAAAAACAGAGACTAGGAGAAAATAAAATTCAACCACAAAACTACACCTGAGTGTTACAGATGCTAACATCATCTTTGATCATTACGGTCATTATGTAATTTTTGGGCCCCCTAGGCACACTGTCACTTGTATGATTATTCAATATACGCGCGCCGTTCGTCCCTACAACAATGTCGTCTGATTCTCTTTTAACCATCTCTTTTATCCAGAGATTACTAAGCCTAAGAGATATGGCATTTCCTATCTCCACCGTGTTGAAAAACCGTTGGCCGGACTCCGTAAAAAACGCCTGCAGAATGGCCGTATACAACGTGCAGTACGCTGGTGACCGTAAACATTTTTGTTATTCATGTTGTTGGAAATGAGGTTAGATTCTCTGTCGCATACAAATGTTTGTCATTAATTCCAGATTAATTCATTACTTACCCGATGAAATGATTCGTGATGTGTCCTGTGGAAATGATTGAAGTGTCTCAGATTTTCAATTTAACGTTCAATTTTTTCTCAGAGCTCATTAATCTTTCCAAACACTTTATTAATCTTATTAATTTACTTCGTGGTGTTGCTATTTACTTCTCAGTTCTTCACTGAATCTGCAGGAAGCAGTCAACTGTCTTCTACTCCTCTAAATTCAGACATCCCGTTCAGAGTAGTGTAAATAAAAAAAATTTATCTAAGTTTCGTCACTTTCGGAACCATTTTGCTGCATCCATCACTTTGAGTTTTGCTGAAGATTCCTGAAGAACCTGTATCGAAAACTCTCCTTTGGTTCATCTAGTTTTGTCATGCACGCTTCGCCATCCCTTAAAGCACTTACCGTTGACTGCTCCTACTGGTAAATTTCTCAGCTTAGCTGGAAGGAAAAGCCTCTCAATTTCTATTATCATCAGTATTATCAATTTCGCGTAGTTATTTTTTGTTTACAAGACTGCAGATTCTTCTGAGGACTCTTGATCTTACCGTGAAACAGTCATACTTACTTCTGGACGTTCAACTGCTTTTCCTTAATTTAAATTTTGATGTAGATGTTTACAACTTCTGCATGCCTTTGCAAACTTAATTGCGGAAAAGCATTTCAATGTACCTTTCTCACGTCCAAAGTACTGCACGAATGGGAACTTTTATCGGTAAATGCAGCGGTTTGATTCAGGTAATAATATTTTCACCCATCTTTCCTCTTTTGACTTAACTCTTAAATATACCTGAATTTATGCAGCTTATGTAAATGAGAAGAAAAAAGGTACAGTTAGAGCTGAATGATTCTCAGTCTTGTGATCTGACACCTTCCCAGGGTGAGACTCAGCACGTAATGATCAGTGTATAATGTACAGTGCATATCGATGCCTTTATCATGGACAACAATCAGTAATCAGTAGTATGAGAGGGAAATTCCCAAATCTGACCTCTATACCTCTAACTGAGGAGTCTTGAACCTCACCAAAGAGAAGTTTCTAATCACTAGACGCAGTGTTACTAATGGCATCGTGACATCGTGTGCAACCTGGCAACGCTGAAGTTTGTCCATTTTGCATGAGAAAAGTCAAACTATGACAGTGCATGCACTTCCTCAAATTAATGTTTTTCATGGAATTAAATGGACAACATACAGGGTTTCCTAATTAAAAGCGACGCCACTGAATGTTATAACATGACTTGACTGTTAAGTATGAAGACACAGTTTCCTCTTCAGTCCAATCACGAAATTAAGAGCAAAAAATTAAAATATAGTGACTGGTTTTAATTGAGATGGCTTCGAATGCAAGTTTAAACTAAACCAACGACAGAATTTGAACTAAAAGTTTCCTTTAATAATGATAATGAGAAACAACTCACATTCAGTGAAATGTTGGTGAGATCTTAACTGTTAAGGAGATTCTAACCTCATTTCAAACAACAACAGTAGTAACAATGTTTACGGTCACCAGCGTACGCCACATTGCATACTTCGTAGGAGTCGAACAACACTTTTGAATCGTTTTGCCATATCTCTTTAGGCTTAGTAATCTTAGAGTCCCTTGATGGAAATATTGTATAGGGAGTACCGACACGAGCTCAACGAGTTGTGATTGGTCGTTGGTTTAGGCTCTCACGGAGTCGAGCAGGAGTCGACGACATCGAAGGCTCCACACGAGGAGTCGATTCGTAGAGGAACGTATGGGAGCGGACCGGAATGCCGGAAAATCCCCCAGTCCACCACTGGTCCACTGTCGAACTTAACTCGAATGCGTTCACGCGGTCGACAAAATCGACTCCTGTCAAAATGCATAAAGTGTCGTGTCGGTACTCCCTATACAATATTTCCATCAAGGGACTCTAAGTAATCTCTGCTTTTATCCAATCCCCATAACATGGTGTCAGGTCGGGGTAATTTGTTTTAAACAAATTTTCGGTTCTCACGGACAATTTTTTTTGTTCTCGTTTTGTCGTATCGTCAAATTGCGTCGTATTAAAAGAGATTCGCGTCGGATACCGCGTAACGCTTTCGTCAGTCATGTCTTCCAAAACCGCGTGCCGTATAATTTTAACCCGTATAATTTTAACATTTTAACAAATCCTGTACAATTGTTTTAAATTATCAATCGTAAATTAGTTCGTTTTAAATGATTTTAAAGTCTCGTCGTGTCTTTTATGAATCTCAACTATGTATTGCTGCCTACGATTCTAGTCTAACCTGTTGCTGCCCATGATCGTCTTTGTCTTTGTCTGTGGTCCATGCCGTCCTATCAATTGAGTATGTCTAGTCACCGAATCTTCAAATGTCTAATCTAGTCAAATGTCTTCATCCTGTCATCTTGCCGTCGTCTTCGTCATCCACAACCGTCGTAATTAAGTACAACATTTTATCTTCCTATGTCAATCCTTTGTATGTATGTCGTATGTATCTCGTACTCAGGTCAGTCTCAAGTCATCCTCAAGTGATTCGTCTTACTGTCTTCAAATATGTCGAATACAGAAAATACCTCAGGAGCAGTTACTTCAGTACAATCCAATGTTACTTTGAATTTTCAGCCGAATGTACAACCCTTGCACATAGAAGGCGTGTCCAACGTTAGTCAAAAATGGAATTCATGGTTCCGACAATTTAAGTTGAACATCAATGCGCTAAAACTTACTAGCGATGATGACCAACAAAAAGTTTCTCTGCTTCTAGCACTCATTGGTCCGGAGGGTTTGAACGTTTTTGATTCTTTTAACAAGGATCCTGAAAATATCTCATTTAAAGATCTAGAATTGTTGTTTCAAAGTCACTTTAACCCGAAGCGAAATGTAACTTTTGAGCGCCACAAGTTCCTATCTAGAAAACAAAACCCGAACGAGACAATAGAAGAATATGTAACTTGTCTGAAAAACCTGAGCCTGTCATGCGAATTGAATGAGTTACGAGAAAGTTTAGTGAAGGATGTCCTCATTTGTGGTCTCGACAGTCGTTTCGTCACCATAAAAGAAAAATTGTTGCAGGAGTCTGATTTAAATCTGGAAAAAGCTATTGAACTTTGTAAATCCTTGCAACTATCTCAACAGCAAGTCCAATCTATTCAAAATGGAGTCGGTAACAGTAGTAGCAATGTAAATGCAGTCAGTAATTCTTCTTCTTACAATAGTCAGTCACAAAGTCATAGACCTAGTAGATCAAGACAAATGTCTCACAGTAGAAATAGGTCTCACTCCTCTCATTATTCACATTCTAGGAATCATTCCAAGTCAAAACAGTCTCATTCTAAAAACTTTCATCGTCCTAAAAACAACTCATCGTGGAGAAATCGATCGAATTCACCATCGCGCAGTTACAAAAGTCAAACACATTCCAATTCTCAAAACTTATGTCGAAACTGTGGTCAAGTCCATCGATTCAAATGTCCAGCCGCGAATAGAGAATGTTTTAATTGTCATAAATATGGTCATTTTTCCCAATACTGTCAATCACAAACGGTCAGAAGCGTCCAATTTGAGTCACCAAGGCAAGATAGGGAGGATGACAACTACTTTGTCTGTAATTTAAGATCAGAAAATTCCTTAAGGAACTCTTGGATGGTAAATGTTTTTATTAATAACGTCCTGTCAGTATGCAAATAGATACAGCTGCAGATGTAAATTGTCTGAGCAGTCTAATATTTGATGAACTGGGTCTCAGTCGGGAAATCATCAAACCATCAATCAGTTCTGTTTTTTCATACTGCGGAAATAGAATTGATGTTCTCGGAACTGCCATGCTACGATGTCAAATCAATAATTCTGATAATTTACTCCGTTTCTACATAGTAAATCATCCGTCGAGAGCTGTCTTAAGTCTTCAAGATTGTGTCAAACTAAATCTAGTCAAACGTGTATTCGCAAATAACGAATCAAACGGTAGTGGCAATGATGAGTCAACTTCAAACTTTAATAAAAAATCCACGAAGATTGCCAATCCTGAATGTAAAATGCTTGTTACCAAATACCAGTCTGTATTTGAAGGTCTAGGGTGTGTTTCAACGAAGTGTACACTACATTTAAAGCAAGATTGTGAGCCAGTCATTGATCCTCCTCGCCGGTTGCCGTACAAGTTGCATAAACGAGTCAAAACTGAGTTACAGCGAATGATAAATGATAAAGTCATTGCAGAAGTCACAGAGCCGACTGAATGGGTAAGTTCATTGGTAGTCACCACCAAAAAGAAAAACAAGTTACGAATTTGCATTGATCCTCGTAACCTAAATAAAGCCCTGAAACGGTCACATTTTCAGTTACCTACGATTGAAGATCTACGATCAGATTTGGAAGGTTCAAAAGTGTTTTCAACTCTAGATGCTAATTCTGGGTTTTGGATGATTCCACTAAAAGAAGAATGTACGAAGCTTCTAACTTTTCAAACTCCTTTTGGTCGTTTCAAATTTCTAAGATTACCATTTGGTATTAAAGTCGCTCCTGAACTTTTTCACTCTATTATGGTAAAAAGTTTTGGTGATCTGCCGGGTGTCAAAATATACCTTGACGATCTCTTAATCCATGCTGAAAATGAAGAAATTCACAATCAACGCCTTGAAGCTGTCCTAAAAAGGGCCCAAGAATTAAATATAAAATTTAACGTCGATAAATGTGTTTTCAGTAGTAGTCAAATCGACTACATGGGACACATTTTTTCAGCAAATGGGATACAACCCGACAAAAATCGCATTAAAGCAATAGCAAACATGAAGCCACCTACTGACAAAAAAGGATTGCAACGATTTTTAGGTTTGGTCAACTACCTCGCAAGCTTCATCCCAAATCTGTCTGCAGAGTCGAACTGTCTTCGTCAACTAATTAAAAAAGATGTCGAATGGACGTGGAATGAATCACATCAGCAAACATTTGAAAATCTCAAAACTCTTGTCACAAAATCACCAGTGCTTACACATTTCAATGTCAACGAACCAATTCTTGTCTCAGTCGATGCTTCAAAATCAGCTGTGGGAGCTGTGCTCTTGCAGAAAAACAAGCCTGTCTGTTTTGCTTCCAAAACTCTTACGTCATCACAACAAAATTATGCTCAAATAGAGAAAGAGCTGTATGCCATCGTCTTCGCATGTACTAAGTTTAGACAGTATATATACGGTCAGGAAAATGTCACTATTGAAACTGACCATTCACCTTTAGTTACGCTTCACAAGAAACCGCTTGCGTCTGTTCCAGCTCGTCTACAAAGGATGTTTTTGCAAATTCAACCATACGATTTAAACATTGTCTACAAGCCTGGTAAATACATGTATGTCGCAGACACACTGTCCCGTTCACCTTTACCGGAGACAGACAATCTCTTAGATGATGAAATTGCTGTTCATGTCAATTTAATTAATAGTGCCCTTGCAGTATCTCCCGATACTTTGTCGAAAATTCAAGAAGAAGCTCAGAATGACGAAGAAATACGCCTTCTCAAACAATATTGCTCTAATGGTTGGCCGCAGAACAAGTCACAAGTTGCAGATGTCGTCAAGTCTTATTGGAGTTGCCAAGAAGATATCACAGTCAATGATGGTTTTGTCTTTAAAGGTAATGCAATCATTATTCCTATTAAACTTAGAAAATATGTGTTATCATTAGTGCATTCTAGTCATATGGGTCTGGAAAGAACAAAAAATCATGTTAGAGGTGTCCTGTTTTGGCCATGCATGTCTGCCGATATTACCAATCTAATTAACCAATGCTCAACTTGCTCTAAGTTTCGAAGAAATATATTCCTAGTTTGCCGTTTCAAAAAATTGGTGCTGATTTCCTAAGTTTTGAAGGTAAAAGTTACATAGTCGTCGTCGATTACTTCTCAAAATATATAGAGTTAATCTCTCTAAATTCTACCAAAACGCCATCAGTTGTCATGAGTCTGAAAAGCATTTTTTGTCGACATGGAATCCCGTGCGAAATGGTTACGGATAATGGTCCACCCTTCAACGGAGAAGACTTTGGGAATTTCTGTAAACAGTGGCAAATACATCATAATCTGTCAAGTCCTTTTTATCCTCAATCTAATGGTCAAGCCGAAAGTGCTGTTAAAATTGTAAAAAATATGCTTCAGAAATGTAAAGACTCGGGTACAGATCCGTATCTTGCTCTTATTCACCTAAATAACACGCCCAAGGAAAAGTCTGCATCGCCCGCACAATTGTTAATGTCACGAAGATTAAGGTGTACGATACCCATAAACAAAAGCCTATTAAGACCAAAATCTGTACATTTCAGAAGTCATACGAAAACTCTAAAGGATATACAGTCAAAGTCAAAGTATTATCATGATCGAAATGCTAAACCGCTTCCAGATTTGTATGTCTCGGAAGATGTTTACTTCAAGTTGAAGCCAAATGAACCATGGATTAATGGTAAAATTGTTCGCCTTGCTGGGTTTCGATCTTATATCATCGAAAAAGATGGAAAGTTCTACAGACGAAACAGAATTCACATACTCAAAAGAAGTCCAATCATCAGGAATACAAGTCAAGCCATGCCAACAACTGCAAACCAAGTCATTCCAACAACTTCTAGTCAAGCCAAGTCTACGAGTTCGTCGCCAATTGTCAACAGGAAATCGTTTCCATTATTATCATTGAACTCTACATTAAGTGTCACTAGCCGAACCAACTCTTCTTATGTCCATCCGTCAGACAATGCGTCTCAGCCAATGTAAAGTCCACCACATTTGTCATCATCGGACTCAATCCAAAGTTCGTCCACCTCAACACCGATCAACCAGTCCATCGTGAACTCATCTCCAACAAGTACTAGTTCATTCTACGCTACTCCCACAAATCAAAATTCTTCGTCAGATGATTCGTGTCAAATTCTTTCAGACGATCCGGAAGTCCAAGAGCTTGTCACGTTTTATAAAGATTCAAGTCCTTCCGTTGGGTCTCATCCTGGTACTTCTTCAAGCAGAAATAAATTACCAACACAAGGTCGAGGCAGAGCCTCAATTTTAAAGAATATGCAAGTGTCGTCCAAAGGACGAGTGATCAAACCACCGCTAAAGTTTGCGGAGGAATTCACTTAAAACTTGTCATTTTAATTGTAATGTAATGCAATCATTTTTTTTTTAAAAAACGAAATTGTTTTATCATAATTGTTTTATCATAATTGTTTTATCGTAATTGTTAATATCAAAAGATTAATTTTGATCTCAAGAAATTTTAATGTTGTTGTTAGTTAATTTTTAAGAAAAAAAAAAAAAAAAAAAAAAAGAAAGCGTGTTACAGATGCTAACATCATCTTTGATCATTACGGTCATTATGTAATCTTTGGCCTCCTAGGCACACTGTCACTTGTATGATTATTCAATATACGCGCGCCCGTTCGTCCCTACAACAATGTCGTCTGAATCTCTTTTAACCATCTCTTTTATCCAATCCCCATAACACTGAGGTCACACCTACCTGTGATTCAAGTTAATCTGCGCGTTGACTGGTTGTTGAGTTCCATCGTTGATTGTACTTTGAACTGACTTTAGCAAATTATAATAATGTATTTGAAATTAAAATTTGCAGCAAATCTGATTTCAAAGTTGAACTTCACTCAGTTTGGACATGAAGAAGCAAATAACAGGATGACTGACTCATTCGTGGTTCTGAAGTTTGCACGGACCGAACGGAATACTTTCATTTCATTGAGAAATTAAGAGTATTCTTCAATAAGAGAGCGTTCATAGTTGAATTGAAAGACTAAAGTACCCACTTAGCAGAAATAAGAAACTACTGTCATCATTATGGCAATAATGGTGCAAGAAATCAATCACAACACTGACTTAGAATTACCAGTATTAGGTTTACGGTTAGGTACTCCGTAGAACTCTGAAGTGACCAAAATACAGTAATTCACAGACACCTTGTTATGAAAAAAACCAACCTAACTTTCTTTAAAAGTGAAGACAACACCAGGTCGTGCGATGCACGAAACGGGGTACCAATTCATTATAATGTTATGTTCTTTTACCAAGGATATAGGTGTGGACAAGAAGGCTGTAAAACGGTGCCATACTAAAATTTTGCTGTAAGGTTGATCGGAGAGCATCCATCTTGCTCCACTCATCTATTTTGCCCAAGTCAATTCGATTCATCCTAGTCAATTGAGCCACTTGAGTGAATGTTAGCATGAGATTCGAGTGAAGTTCAGTCATAACTTCGTAACCACTTATTTATCGACTGCTTCCAAACAAGAGGGGAAAGTTACTTTATCCTACTTAAGAATCTTAGGTGGATATGCCGCTAAAGTAGTCGACAATTTTATCGCAACCGATTGGACCCAAGGATTCATGATTTACTCACATTTTGGAAAAGCTGATTTGATTGGTCCAGGTCAAGATTTGTTTCGACTTAGGTTACATCGAGTAGAATTAGACAAATCGAGTTGGCTTTCCCCGATTAGATCTAATGTGTCCAAATTAACACTATCATTTGTACTTGGCTTCTAGGTTTCTCTCTTCAGACTTTGTAAGATTATTGACAAGGTTATGACCATTTTCCCTCATGCCCAGAGCCAAAGCCTGGCATCATAAACTGTGCTGTTCAGTGTCGAACACACTTCTTGCACTTTTTCAGCGTAGCTTCAGATAGCTTCATAATGAAGCTTTTTTTCATCCTCGCAAAACTATCCGTTTGCAAGTAAAACATGTCGAATCATCTTAAGCAGTTTCAATGAAAGATGAGTCACTGTAACCATTCTATTAGAGGGGGACCATTTTGAGTATAGGGTTCTGACAAACAATGGTGCCTGTTTCCAAACCGCATCAAAGCGCATTGATGAGCGCTTGATTAGTAACGAGTTGAAACTCTGCGCAAACCAACTGCTCTCCCATGCGCTCTGATGCAGTTCAGAAGCAGGCACTGCTTCTTGACAGGACTCGATACTCAAAATGGTCCTGCTATACTAAATAATCTCCTCCGCTCATCTCCTCAATCAATGGCTGCTCTTCATGTGAAGAATCTGCATTCATGAGCGGATTTCAACTTTAACATTGTTTAAACCGTAAGTTATCATAATTTAGATATGAATGTACCACAGCAGAAGCATTTTGAGTATCAGGTTCTAACAAGTAGTGGTACCTGCTTCTGCATTGCATCAAAGCGCATTCTTGAGCAGGTGATTATCAATTAGTCAAAACTCTGTGCTAAACAACCACTCACGGATGTGTGCTGGTGCGATGCAATGCAAAAGCAAGCCCTGCCACTTGTCTAAGCCTGATAGTTAAAATGCTTTAGTTCTAAATAAATATTTGGTAGGTATTACTAAAAACTCATGAGTAAATCATGAATCCTTAGGTCTAATTAGTTACGATTCAATTGTCGACTTCTTAAGTGGAACAGCCCTCAGGCTATATTCACCTGACATTCCATTGTACAACAATGTAATTGTAACTTTCTCATCTTGTCGGACAGTTGTACTTAGGTAAATAAATACTTAAAAAAGTTCTTACCAAACTCCAACCAAACCTCGTAGTAAAATTCACTTCACGAGTGGCTCAATCAACTTGGGCAAAAGAGATGAGTCGAGTGAAATGGATGCTCTCCGATCGACCTCGCAGCCCAGTATTTCAGTCGACACCATTTATCATTGGGTGAATGCATCACACAACTTGGTGTTGGTGTTGACAAATTTAAAAAATTCTGCTCTCCATGACTGTCATGCAGGCATAGGTACAATTGGTCTGAAATGTAAAGGTCCACCCTTTGCTTTTTTTTCCCTTTCCGTAAACCCGGGGACCTGGGTTCCCGGGG
Source organism: Trialeurodes vaporariorum (assembly GCA_011764245.1). NCBI lineage: Eukaryota > Metazoa > Arthropoda > Insecta > Hemiptera > Aleyrodidae > Trialeurodes > Trialeurodes vaporariorum. Next base: position 33,634,795 of record VMOF01000369.1, on the reverse strand, counting down.
AAGGGGTTTTCTTCAGTACTTTTAATAAAAGGTGGCATAGCTGTTTAAAAAAGGGGTCTTAAAGGTAATTTACCCAAATTTTGTAATTTAAAACCAACAAATAATTTACGTTGAAAAACCAAAAAAGGAAAATTACTATTTTGATGCCGCTTTTTTTTTCCCGTGTCCGGCCACCTTGGAATAGGAAATTTTTTTCATCCTTTCACTCGTAAGGAATTTCCCTCCCAAAGGGGAAAATTTCTAATTTATTAATTTGGAAAAATTTGCCTTTTTCGGGACCCGCCGGGCCCATGAGTCCTTTCAATTTGGGGGGAACCATTTTGGGTTTCAATAAAAAAATAAATTTAATATAAATAAAATGTTACATTTTCTTTTTTTCGTTTTAGGATGTTTTAAACTATAAAAGAAACCCCAAGGGGAAGCCCTGAAAATTAAAAAAAATTTTTATGATTTTTAAAATTTTTTTAAAAACCCCAATTTTAAAAGGAATTTGTTTCCATTTTTAGATTTTTTTTATTTAAAAAAAATTTTAAAAATTCTTTTTTTAAAAACCAAAAAGGTCGTTTTTTTAAATTCCCCGTTTTTTTTAAATCCGGTTTTTTCCTTTTCTGAATGGGCCCCAATTCCCACCCCTGTGCCCCCCGGGGCACCATGGTTTTTTTTTTTTTTTTTAAAATTTTTTTTTTTGAAGCAGACATTGTTTAAAATTCAAAAACCTATAGAAATTAAAAAGAAAATACAGGGATTCTTGTTTAAAAAAAAAAAATTTGAGGGATGCATGTTTCTACCCTTTTCTTAGCTTAAAATAAAAAGGGGGCCCATGGTTGCCCCGGTTCTTCCCTACCTAAAAATTTCTAGACACTGTGGTTAAGAAATTTAATCTCCCACTTGTCATCAATTTCCGAAGGGGTTGACTAAAAATCCCAAAAGTCTAATCCTCAAAAATTTTTTAAAAAACCCCCAAAAATACCCCTTTCCTGTAAATCCAAAAAAGGGGGTATTAGGAACGGGAGGGGTTTCCATTCCTGCCCTATTTTAGGGGGCAGCATGGAAAATGGGGTTCCTTTTTTACAAGATCGCGAGTAGTGCGGCGACCCGGCCCGGGCCTATGTTTACGTCAGTTTCAGTCTCAGGCTGATTACGTGCAGATCATATTTTGCAGTTCTCTGTTTTCTATAGTAAAATCTATAGTAACTTTACAGTATAATTATAAAAATGTCACATGTGAAAACTTTTATTCCTACGTATTAGAAAATGAATCAATTTAAAGCCTAGTAGCAAGTAAAACCAAGTACAGCACTGAAAATGTTTAAATTTTATAACGTTTTATGTTAGTTTTTAAGTTTTTATAATAAACAGCATTCATTTTAAAGGAACTCGCGTTATCATTTTTCACGAAATATCTCTTACAACTTAAAAAAAACTTAAAAATTCATAAAAATCCGAAAAACAGAAAGTGTCCTGCTTTTTTACTAAATGTCCTGCTTTTTTACGAAAAATGTCCGGCTTTTTCATTTTCAGAGATGGCAACCCTAATTACGAGGCAATAACACACACACACTGTAGAATCTGACCAATTAAATGAAAGCTATGAAGAACTTGAGTGTTTCAATTCGTAAAAACTGAAGTTACGGCTTTGATTGACAGAAAACACGCACAGTTCATAAAGAAATTCTAATTTTAAAGTCTCTGATAGAATTCGAAAACACGCGAAAATACATTGCGGGGAACCTTCGGTTTGTTTTCACAACACACATCTCTAACCTTAAAATCTCCGAGGCGGTTACGCATGCAAAGAGTAAACAAGAGTCGCAATTGAATGGAAGGCCTGCGTGGTCAACGTAGATAAGGGATCCGAACGCGGGCTGGCCTGGGCTGGCCTCTGATTGGCTGCAACGGGTGGAGCAAAAATGACTCAGGGTATAGGGAAAATAACACGGGATTTTCGTTCCGGGGCGTTTATCTCGAAACCTAAGCAAAATCGTATCTAAACAATTTATACGAGTCGATTCAGCAGATTTTTCCAAACATTTGATAGGTCATAAGTGCCACTTTATGCAAATTCGAAAGACTGTTTCAGTTTAAAAGTACGCACAATAGTGAGTTACTCAACACTGCTCGAACACACGGCAAGCATGTAATCACACTATTGTGCGTACTTTTAAACTGAAACAGTCTTTTCGAATTTGCAATAAAGTGGCACTTATGACCTATCAAATTGTTCGGAAAATCTGCTGAATCGACTCGTATAAATTGTTTAGATACGATTTTGCTTAGGTTTCGAGATAAACGCCCCGAACGAAATCCCGTGTTATTTTCCCTATACCCTGAGTCATTTTTGCTCCACCCGTTGCAGCCAATCAGAGGCCAGCCCAGGCCAGCCCGCGTTCGGATCCCTTATCTACGTTGACCACGCAGGCCTTCCATTCAATTGCGACTCTTGTTTACTCTTTGTACGCATGTTTACCCAGAGATTACTAAGCCTAAAGAGATATGGCAAAACGATTCAAAAGTGTTGTTCGACTCCTACGAAGTATGCAATGTGGCGTACGCTGGTGACCGTAAACATTGTTACTACTGTTGTTGTTTGAAATGAGGTTAGAATCTCCTTAACAGTTAAGATCTCACCAACATTTCACTGAATGTGAGTTGTTTCTCATTATTAAAGGAAACTTTTAGTTCAAATTCTGTCGTTGGTTTAGTTTAAACTTGCATTCGAAGCCATCTCAATTAAAACCAGTCACTATATTTTAATTTTTTGCTCTTAATTTCGTGATTGGACTGAAGAGGAAACTGTGTCTTCATACTTAACAGTCAAGTCATGTTATAACATTCAGTGGCGTCGCTTTTAATTAGGAAACCCTGTATGTTGTCCATTTAATTCCATGAAAAACATTAATTTGAGGAAGTGCATGCACTGTCATAGTTTGACTTTTCTCATGCAAAATGGACAAACTTCAGCGTTGCCAGGTTGCACACGATGTCACGATGCCATTAGTAACACTGCGTCTAGTGATTAGAAACTTCTCTTTGGTGAGGTTCAAGACTCCTCAGTTAGAGGTATAGAGGTCAGATTTGGGAATTTCCCTCTCATACTACTGATTACTGATTGTTGTCCATGATAAAGGCATCGATATACACTGTACATTATACACTGATCATTACGTGCTGAGTCTCACCCTGGGAAGGTGTCAGATCACAAGACTGAGAATCATTCAGCTCTAACTGTACCTTTTTTCTTCTCATTTACATAAGCTGCATAAATTCAGGTATATTTAAGAGTTAAGTCAAAAGAGGAAAGATGGGTGAAAATATTATTACCTGAATCAAACCCCTGCATTTACCGATAAAAGTTCCCATTCGTGCAGTACTTTGGACGTGAGAAAGGTACATTGAAATGCTTTTCCGCAATTAAGTTTGCAAAGGCATGCAGAAGTTGTAAACATCTACATCAAAATTTAAATTAAGGAAAAGCAGTTGAACGTCCAGAAGTAAGTATGACTGTTTCACGGTAAGATCAAGAGTCCTCAGAAGAATCTGCAGTCTTGTAAACAAAAAATAACTACGCGAAATTGATAATACTGATGATAATAGAAATTGAGAGGCTTTTCCTTCCAGCTAAGCTGAGAAATTTACCAGTAGGAGCAGTCAACGGTAAGTGCTTTAAGGGATGGCGAAGCGTGCATGACAAAACTAGATGAACCAAAGGAGAGTTTTCGATACAGGTTCTTCAGGAATCTTCAGCAAAACTCAAAGTGATGGATGCAGCAAAATGGTTCCGAAAGTGACGAAACTTAGATAAATTTTTTTTATTTACACTACTCTGAACGGGATGTCTGAATTTAGAGGAGTAGAAGACAGTTGACTGCTTCCTGCAGATTCAGTGAAGAACTGAGAAGTAAATAGCAACACCACGAAGTAAATTAATAAGATTAATAAAGTGTTTGGAAAGATTAATGAGCTCTGAGAAAAAATTGAACGTTAAATTGAAAATCTGAGACACTTCAATCATTTCCACAGGACACATCACGAATCATTTCATCGGGTAAGTAATGAATTAATCTGGAATTAATGACAAACATTTGTATGCGACAGAGAATCTAACCTCATTTCCAACAACATGAATAACAACAATGTTTACGGTCACCAGCGTACTGCACGTTGTATCACGGCCATTCTGCAGGCGTTTTTTACGGAGTCCGGCCAACGGTTTTTCAACACGGTGGAGATAGGAAATGCCATATCTCTTAGGCTTAGTAATCTCTGTGTTTACCTGAGTTTCCGAACTAGATATAGCTCGTTAGTAATCACAGACAAAATAATGAAACAACCAAATTTATTCATAACGGAGACAATCCTTATGAAAAACTTCGGGTCAATTCTCAGTCAAAACCTCACTCAAACATTCCAACATTTCAATCGGCGCACGATGGATCCAAATCGAGTCCTAAGTGGTCAAAAATACAAAGACATGAGATATCACTAGAATTGTCGATCCATCAAATGATATTCTCCGATAAGTATGGGACAAGCCAGGAATAAAAAACGGAGCCAAATAAACCCCTTGAAATCAACCATAGTACCCAGCTAAAATACTAATTTTCCAACTTTGAAAGGATCGAATTTGGACCGCCAAAGATTTGATTTCTGTCCATTGTGCGGCGGACCGAAGAATATCGCGGATTCGATATGGCGCGCGATTCGTTTAGTGACTGCTTAAAGGATAGGGAGACATTTGGCGTTGCCGCTCCGCAATATATCGAACGAAGGGAATCCACCGTGAAACGAGACGCGATCATTACGTGCGGAAATCTGACAACGCACGTTTGCGACCAAGCCGAAAATTGTCGATTATTATGCAGGAAGTTTATGGCCAAAATCGATACGAAACCATAACAAAAACATGCAGTACTTACTGCATGTTAAAAAAAAAAAACCAGCAGATTTTGTATCGCAATCTAGCGATACAAAGATAACATGCAGTCAATCAGTGTAAGCTGCTTTGACTGCGTTGTTATTCTTGTAATACCGCTTTTCATTAAGGTGATTTAATGGCAAACTCCCGAAAATTTTAATCCGATAGATGGCGTTACTTGTCGCTTGCTCCGGAAATGGCCGTTTTTTGACGGTTTTCGGCTGTTTTCTCTGAACAGACGAATAATTGACGAAAAATCAGAATGTCAGCACCTGCTTAATTTTTTGCTTGATTTTTTGAGCCATAAACTGGCCAAATTGGTTCTAAAATTAAGGTGAAAGTATGCAAAGAAAAAATCATGTGTAATTTGGAGTTGTATCAGTAAAGATTACAGGTGAAACAGAAACCTGTAATCTTTACTGATGCAACTCCAAATTACGTATGATTTTTTCTTTGCATAGTTACGCCTTTATTTTAGAACCAATTTGGCCCATTTATGGCTCCAAAAATCAAGCAAAAAATTAAGCAGGTGCTGACATTCCGATTTTTCGTCTAATATTTGTCTATTCAGAGAAAACAGCCGAAAACCGTCAAAAAACGGCTCTCCGAAAACCGTCAAAAAACGGCTCTTTACGGAGCCAGCGACAAGTGACGCCATCTATCGGATTAAAATTTTCGGGAGTTTCCCATAGAATCACCTTAAGGTGGTTCCATAGCGAAAGTTTCCTGATTCTGCCACCACGTCGCGCTTCAAAATGAGCAACACTTCGGTATTCACCAAACACCGGATGGTGTGTCTGTTTTCGACGATTTGTAGTTGCCGAAATGCCCACTGGCGTCAACTTTTCACGCTCGTCGAGTGACCAAGGTGGGACAATAACAGACAAATCATAGTAAGAATGATGATACCCCCCTCCCCCCATACCTGCTTATCGTACTCGTACTTACATTCGCACGTCGGCTTTTTGACAAGATTCCGTAACTACTCCTTCCCCTCATTTCGGGCATTTCGATTTTCGGCCCTCTAATCTTCCACACGTTCCAGTCACTCGTTTGCGGCTCACACATTTCTCACGAAAAAGGCTAGTGCCGGTCGCCGGGTATACCCCTCACTCACGAAGTCTCAAGCATCAGATTCTGAGCTTCGTTTCTTGACAATTTTCTTTTTTTAGCGTCCACGAGGGAGGGGAAGGGGGGGGGGGGTTACTCGCCGACTTTGGACTATTCCAAACATCAGCCATCATTCTCGTTGGCAGTAAAAGTAGGTAATGAAGTTACGAGGTTTTTCGAAGGGGGGGGGGGGCGGATTTTCCATTACGCAAAATACACAACTGCGTAGGGCCTTAGACCTAAGGGGGCCTCACTTCATGAAGGGAGGAAGACGGGAAGAAAAAGACAGAAACATGGAGAAAAATATAGAAAAAGAAAGAAAGTGAGAATAAGAGAGTAAAAGAGGGAAAAATAGAGAAATGGGGAGAAAAAGAGAGAAGGAAAGAGAAAAGAGAGAAAAAAATGATAGAGAGAGAAAGAGAGAGAGAAAAAGAGATGAAAAGAGAGAAAAGGAAGAAAAAAAGAAGGCAAAAAAAAAAAATAAAACAACAACTTTGCGGGGAAAAAAAATTTAAAAAAAAAAAAAAAAAAAAAAAAAAAAAAAAAAAAAAAAAAAACCAATCAGGAGGAAAACCCCCCAAACCCCTCTTCTTTCGCGTGGATGCCTTCGGCCCCCCCAAGGGCATCCTCCCCTTTTTCTTGGGGGCCTCAAATTCAAAGTTTAGGGTCTCAATAGATGTAAATCCGCCCCCGAGGGGGATGGGGCTGTGCGAAGTTTGTTGCATAATGAGGAAAATGAAGAAGTTAGCAGATGCAGCCAAGGGTGTTCAGGGGGGGGAGGGGGGGGTACAGTGACGAGCAACTCGTCACCAAAATGTTTTTTAGGTCACAACTCGCCACAAATTTTTTATTGGGATGAAAGATACTGTCAAAAACTACGGTAAAGTTTGTTTTTTTTTCTTCTCTCTTTTATACCTAACCATTAGTGGCTTTTGTTGCTTTTTTTTGAGGCGAGAAAAGTTTGCCAACGAACAGCCCCCCCCCCCCCATTTTAATGCACCTCTCCACAGTTGAAGGAAACCCTTTCCCCGGTCATTAGTTTCCTTCGAATAAGGTCACAAAAAAATTTTATTTTTTTTTTTTAAATTTCTGTGAAGACTTTAATTAAAAATCATAAGTTTGCATTTTTTCCTATCCTTCCTTCCCCTACTCCGTATCTTCGAAACTCTTGGTATCCCGTCAAATCATAAGATTTCTTCAAAATAAACTTTTTTCAGAGCGAACGGTGAAAAAATTGCTGCTAAAAGTATCCAATGTCAACAAAATTCCTGAGGATTCCGAAACTAGACCATGGACTCTTTCATACCCATACCCCCTGATCCTTATCACTATCCTATTTTCAATATCGGGTGTACCGGACCCCAATTTTGAGTTTTACTCAAATTCATTTGGATCGTGTGTTTCGCAATGAAAAAGTTTGTAAAAAATTGATACCATAATGCAGCAGTCAGCAATAATTTGGCTCAACATCGGAGCACTGATACTTTGGCAGTAGTATCGATCAGTGGTGGCTCGTGCAATTCAGCAACAAAGTATTTCCTCCATTTGGCTCAATGTAAAACAATCGGATGCTGGCGAAGCGCTGCTTCACTGTCGGATCGATTATTTCATATATAATCAAATGGAGAAAAACATTGTTGCCAATTGGATCAGCCGCTATACTGGTATCGATACTTCAAGGAGACACCACAAAGTTATGAGCCCATCATAGGAGAATCCAGTCACCTCTTCCTAGGAAACGCTAAAAATAAATTAATTATTTTTATTGTCCTATACCTTCCATCATGTATTTTGCATACATTCGTGTGACAAAACTGAAATCCCTCCCATAGGATGCAAAGTAACTTTGAGGTTTGGGTTTGACACAAATTTACGAGTGAAACGTTGAAGGAAACGAAAGCGCAGAAAATAGGGGAAAATAATGAACCTTTCTTTATTTTAAAACCAGCTTTTGTCTCTCATAGTTCTCCAACTACGAGTAAAGAATCTCATATTTTTTGTCGAAGGGAGAGGGCAGAAGTATTGATGCTTACGCAAAATTATGCTAGCATGTATCAATAACAGACATATTGGTACCACAGGATAATACAATCCGAATGGATCCTCCCAAAAGGGCCGAAGAAACTTTTTTTTGGTCTCTTTCGGTGTCTGTTCACAACGGTGGCTCCATCTCTGTCTTTTGCGATGCTTTGCACGATATGGTTTGGATCTTCTAATAATAACAGGCCAGAAAATAACTCTTCAGAATGAACCGAAGTTTCCAATCTGATCGTAGAATTCTGCGTTGATACTACTCCTAATAATAAAGTGATGAGTGAAATTGGTCATTGTTTTTTTTTTTTTTTTTTTTTTTTTTTTGTTTTTAATCCATTTTGGAAAGTAGGTCGTTTCATTGGATTGTCTCTTTTTCTATGTCAATGTTGTGATGCTGATTGACCCCAAAGAAAATCAGTATAAATGAAGAACTTTTACTTGAAAGTAATAAAAATGATGAGACAAAGACGAGGATCTTACAAAACTGATATCTCAAATTTTATTGTAATCACAAATGTAGTTTTCGATTGAGAGAGAAAAAAAAAAACATTCAATGAGTACTTAAAATGTTTAAAAAAACAAAAACAGCGTACAGAAGACAGAACAATGAAAATATCTAGGAATAAAATTCACGAATATCATAACAAAGTAACAATAATCCTTTTTTTCGTATCTACGAAAGTACCTAGGCAAGTACTCATTTCTGCATTAATCCATTCCTTCATTATTATTTTTTATTTTTTTATTTAAATATAGAATTATGGATGGGCCATATTATTTCAGTCCCACAAGTATCGCACATCAATTTACAGGGGCACTCGTTAGTGGCAAAGGATGATAGAAAATGATAGTAAGATAATTAAAGTGACGACGATGCTTCCAAAGCATGTAAGACAACGAGAAGAGAAAGTAATCCATGGAAAAGATACATGAAATTGATGCAAATGCCTTTATTTCGTAGGAGTCACAAATTTCCTGGACCTGAAACAGAATAAAAGCAATCATCATGACTAGGTAAAATAACACTGCGCAAGAGATGTTCACGTTGTTTTCAAACCCCTCCTGACGGAAGCTAGTTTTCTCGATTTCTAAGGTAAAAAATAGGAAGGAACTCGCCATAAGAAGTTACTTCTTGTGGCGAGTTGGACAGGAGTCCGCGAAATTGGAATTTTTCGCCAATTTCAAGCTAAGACTTTGGTAAGCTGAACAAATTTTTCCATTCAATTTTTTATAGTAGAAGTTCCAAGTACCTATTGAATGAACATATCTATTTTTAAAAAAAAAAAAAAAAAAAGAAAAAATTTAAAAGCATATGTGCTCGAGATAAGGAATTTCCATTGTTTTTTTTCCCTGAGATGACTCTGGGGTTTTCTAGCCAGTTACTTAAAAGTGAATGCCAATGATATCATCTAAAAACCCATTAAACTTGGTACAAAAATCACTGCAAAAACAAATTGTTCATCACATTGTTCGGCTCACATTTAATTGCCATATAACGAGGGCTCCCCGCTCCCGGTGTGGCGCGGCGCGGGGAGGGACGCCCCTCTCCGCAGACGTCTTGAATAATGGATATACATGGGCTTGTTTATAACCTCATGTATCCTTAGGTACACATTATTAGGAAAAAATTAAAAATGCGTAATCGTTTTTTCAGGGGACAAACGGGACCGATAAGAGGCGGAATTTGGAATAATAAGCTCTCTGCCAAGTGAAAAACGTTTTGCTGTGGTCTTCCTCCGCACTCTCAAAAATTGATAAATATAGACATTGATTTCATGGATGGACACGCAATTTAAAAAACTCGACAGAGCAGTCTTTCAATAACATCCTGTGACATTTTCAGATCGAAAAAAAAACAAGGAAGATCTAAAAAGGGGTCCGCTCACGGCCGCGGATTACACGTAGTCACTTACTCAATCAAAATTTCACCGAACCAGGGAGCTAAACCCCCCTCAAAAGTCTTATAAAGGTATTATTCATCTCAGGTCCTCATCAAGATACTGCGAGGAGCTGGAAAAATGCCCCAATGATTATTCTGGGTCCAAACGGGACCGATAAGAGACTAGATTAGCGATAGTCGGTCGAATCGGTGTTTTCGCTTTGCTCCTGCTCATCTTCGCTCACTTAAAAAATCGAAATATCGAAATCAATTAGACGTATCAAAAAGCGGTTTCACCCAATTGAAAGCGCAGCTTTTACATTACTAGCAGTGAAATTTTCAGATCGCTATAAGTACATTGCCAACAGACCTGTTTAGTGTGACGTCACGAAAAAAATTGGATCCAAACAAATGGTCTCTCTCTCACTCGCTCTCGAGGGAAATAGGAGAAAACAGGACCCAAAATTTTTCAAATGCAAATTCGTGACAGTAAACAAGTTTTCTCAGATTTTATTACACCATAGGATTCCACGTATTTTAAAATGTAATCACGCTGCAGCAACATTTGTGAAACATCACGCAATAATTGACAATCACAGTTATTTCGAAGAAAGTCTATGTTTTGTCCTTGTCCCACTCACAGTTTCTTATGGTCCCAGACGTTTGGGATATATGCTTATCGGCACCTCACCCCACGTGTTATACCTCGAACAAGCTTCGATACGAAGATAGGTTAGGATGATTGAGTTTCATGGCGTTGACGGGCCCATAAGAGACTACATAAGAAAAGGGAAAAACACATACAACTTTTCTCGGTATAATTGTGATTGTATAACTTTATACATATGATCTTTCAGGAATTATGCGTCGGAGTGAAAAGATACTTTGAGGTACGTAGAATCAAATGGTAAAGTAAAATTTGAGAAAACTGGATGTTACCCAGCATGAATTTCCATTCGAAAATTTGGGTTCGATTTCTTATGGGTAAATCCACGAGAGTGGGCGAGATGGAGCATTTGTTTGGATCCAATTTTGATCGTGGCGTCATCACTAAACAGGCAAATGTCTATACGGGGTGCCATGCCGCTCGCGGCCGCAGATGAAACTTACAACTAGTTACACTATAGGTGACCCAGCTAGGGGGCGAAGCCCCACTAAAAAGTCTTCTAAAGGTTTTTTGTCAAATAAGGTCCTCTTCAGTATACTATGAGAAACTGACAAATGTCCCGTCGGTTATTCCATGTCCAAACAGGACCAAAAACAGACGGTAAGACTGAAAGTACGCCGATTCGAAGTTACACTTTCGCTTTGCTCCTGCTCATCTCTGCTCACTTAAAAAATCGATGAATCGATGTAAATATAAGATGTATCGAAACGCAGTTTCGCGACCAAATGAAAGCAAAGCCTTTTAATTACTTCTTGTACACTTTTCAGATCGATGCAAAGCCATTCATTGGCGGATACAGGGGGGGGGGGCAAAGGGGGCGATCGCCCCCCCCCGTTCCGCCCAAAAAGTGGGGAAGGGGAGAGGAAGGGGAGAAGCAAGAGCGAAAACAAGAAAAAGGGGTCATTTAGGGGCGAAAATCCAAAGTTCGCCCCCCCCGTTCGCGAGGGCTGGATCCGCCACTGAAGCCATTAAAGGTCTATACGGGACCGCTCGCGACCGTGGATGAAACTTAGTCCATCAAAATTTCACCGACCCAGGGGGCGAAGCCCCCTCAAAAGTCTTACAAAGGTCTTATTCATCTTAGGTCCTCTTCTACATACTACGAGGAACTAGAAAACACCCCGTCGATTGTTTCGGGTCCCAACGGGACCGAAAAGAGACGGTAGTACTGAAAGTAAGTCGATTCGAAATTCCTTGTGCTTTGCTCCAGCTCTATAGTGCTCATCTAAGCTCACTTAAAAAACCGATAAACGGAAATAAATTCTAAGTACCTATCAAAACGCGGTTTCGACCAATCTTAAGTGCAACATTTAGATCACTAGCATAGTGACATTTTAAGCCCGATATAGGGGGTTTTTAGTAATGGCGACTGCCTGCGATGAGCGTTCCAAACAAAGCCAGTTTGTCTCTCTCGCTCTCACGTGACCCCTATGTACTGCCATCTCACTCTAATTTCAAAAATCGTATATAGGACTTCTTTTGTAAAATTTTTATGGCAGAAATGAATTTCTCGAGGCATTTTAATGCGATTTTGATAATAATATGTCGTAAAACAAGGCCCTGTGTACGGATTTCGATACTAGAAAGAGATGGATATACATGGGGGTCACGGGAGAGTGAGTGAGATAGTTTGGGAAAGCTACGCGAGTTTTATCACAACCGATTGCGACCGATGAGTGCATTGTTGTGGTTGTTGGCTAACCGTTGACTTCGCACTAAAACCGTCTATAGAGCCATTAAAGCTGGTCTATACGGGACCACTCGGAGCTGTGGATGAAACTTACTCCATCAAAATTTCACAGACTCAAGGGGCGAAGCCCCCCCCAAAAGTTTTCGAAGGGTCCTATTCATCTCAGGTCCTCTTCAGCATACTACACTTCCCGCAAAAAAAACGGCGCACCTAGCGCGCTGGATCATTCCGCTCGAAAATTCGACAAAATTACAAAATTTAAAATCGTCATAACTTTTAAACTAAAAGAGCTAAAAATATTTTTAAAGGGAAGGGTCGAATTCCTCATACTTTCTAGTTTTTTATACATAAGCTCAAAATTTTTTTTTGGTCATTTTCCCACCCGTATGAAGAGACTTACACAACCCTCGCGAAAACTGTTTTTTTGGAGCACATCCCAAAAAAATTACTCAAACTTCTCACATCTCTTTGGGCAAACGTAGCATAGGCAGACAAAATCTGAGACATGCATCAGATTTCTCAGAGTTAGGACTATCGATCTGGTTACCTCAATTTTGTCTACAAAATTTTTTAAGGTCGGAAAATCAAAATGCACTTTTCCGAGACCATGTAAAGACCGCTTCTGAGCACACAGTTTACACATCATCCGCTCAAACATGCGAAAAGATGATAAAAGTTCAAATCGTCATAACTTTTGAACTAAAACAGCTAAAAATATTTTAAGGCCAGGGTCGGATTCTTCGTATTATTTTGTTCTTCATACACAAGCTTGAATTTTTTTTCGGTCATTCTTTTGCCCGTATGAAGAGTTTTTCCAAATCCTCGCGAAAACTGTTTTTTTGGAACACATCTTTAAAAAATTACTCAAACTTCTCACATCTCTTTGGGAAAAAATTGCATAGATAGACAAAATCTGAAACCTGCATCAGATTCCTTAGAGTCAGGGCTATCGACTTGGTTACCTCAATTTGTTCTAAAAAAAATTTTTCAAGGTCAGAAAACGCACTTTTCCGAGACCATGTAAAGACCGCTTCTGAAGACACATACATAGTTTTCACATCCGCTCAAACATGCGTAAAGACCATAAAAGTTTAAATCGTCATAACTTTCGAACTAAAAGAGTTAAAAATATTTTAGAGCCAGGGTCGGATTTCTCGTACTTTCTGTTTTTTTTTAAAAGAAGCTCAAATTTTTTTTTGGTCATTTACGCCCGTGTGAAGAGTTTTTCTAAACGCTCGCGAAAACTGTTTTTTTGCAGCACATTTCTAATAATGTTCAGAAGCGGTATTTACATGGTCTCGGAAATGTGCGTTTTCTGACCTTGAACAATTTTTTTTAGAAAAAATTGAGGTAAACAAGTCGATAGCCCTGACTCTAAGGAATCTGATGCAGGTTTCAGATTTTGTCTATCTATGCAACTTTTTCCCAAAAAGATGTGAGAAGTTTGAGTAACTTTTTAGAGATGTGCTCCAAAAAAACAGTTTTCGCGAGGATTTGGAAAAACTCTTCATACGGGCAAAAGAATGACCGAAAAAAAATTTAAGCTTGTGTATGAAGAACTAAAGAATACGAGGAATCCGACCCTGGCCTTGAAATATTTTTAGCTGTTTTAGTTCAAAAGTTATGACGATTTGAACTTTTATCATCTTTTCGCATGTTTTAGCGGATGTGTAAACTGTGTGCTCAGAAGCGGTCTTTACATGGTCTCGGAAAAGTGCATTTTCCGACCTTACAAAAATTTTTTTGACAAAATTGAGGTAACCAGATCGATAGTCCTAACTCTGAGAAATCTGATGCATGTCTCAGATTTTGTCTGCCTACGCTACTTTTGCCAATAAGATGTGAGAAGTTTGAGTAACTTTTTTGGGATGTGCTAAAAAAAAAGTTTTCGCGAGGGTTGGGTAAGTCTCTTCATACGGGTGGGAAAATGATCAAAAGAAAAATTTTAGCTTCTGTATAAAAAACTAGAAAGTATGAGAAATTCGACCCTGGCTTTGAAATACGTTTAGCTATTTTAGTTTAAAAGTTATGACGATTTTAAATTTTTTAATTTTTTCGAATTTTCGAGCGGAATGATTTAAACGCGCCAGGGGCGCCGGTTTTTTTGCGGGGGAGTGTATATGAGGAACTGGAAAATGTCCCATCGTTTAAACCGGGTCCAAACGGGACCGAAAAAATACGAAATTATTGAAATATTCGACCGATTCGGAGTTACTTTCGCTTTGCTGCATGCTGCTCATCAGCTAATCTCTGCTAAAATTTAAAAACTCGATAAGTCTATATGAATTAATTAATGTATCAAAACGCGGTTTCGATCGATCGAAAGCAAAGCTTTCCAATTACTTCCTTTGAAATTTTCAGATCAATGCAAAGCCATGAAAGGTCTATACGAGAGCGCTCGCGACCGTGGATGAAACTGACTCTATGAAAATTTCAGCGGCCCATAGGAAACGAACCCCCCTCAAAAGTTTTAGGAATGTAATATTCATCTCAGGTCCTCTTCTGCATACTATGAGGAACTGGGAAAAAACCCCGTCGATTGTTTCGGGTCCAAACCGGGAAACAAAACAGACGGAATGGGGCTTTTGCGCACTTTTGCTGTAAGCAATTTAATAGTCGATTTTAGTGTAAAAACCTCCAAAACATTCGATGGTAGCACTGAAAACTTCCAAAATCCACTCCTAAACTCAATAAATGCTTTTCACTGCGCGGGTTTAATGGTGGCTGAGGACAGTAATAATGGGAGATTCCCATCTAACAATACGTACTGTAACTCCATCAAAAAGTGACCAATAAGATATGACTTTCATTTAGCATCGGTGTCACTACATATGTCACGGTGTACCATTCATCGGATGTGGATCACTATTCTGATGACTAATTACTCTTTTAATCATCCTTGTCAGCATAGAGAGAGTGACGAAATTAAGATAGGAATCTCCCATTCTTACTGCCCTCAGCCACCATATTACGCCCTCGCAAATAAAAGTGGTTATTGATTTTAGGAGTGGATTTCGGAAGTTTTTAGTGCTGCCATCGTTAGTTTTGGAGGTATTTAAATCAGAATAGACTATTAAATCGCTTACAGCGAAAGTGTGCAACAGCCCCATGATGGAAAGTTGCCGATTCGCAGTTCTTATCGCTTCACGCCTGCTGCTTATCAACGTTCACATAAAAAATCGATATCTCGAAATGAATTTGGGGGTATCTAAACGCGGTTTTGACCAATCGAAAGCGCAGCAATAATACTACAAGCAGTGAAATTCTCAGATCGATACAAAGCCAATAAGGGTCTACATATACGGGGCCGCTCGCGGCCGCAGATGACACTCTATTGAAATTCAAGCAACCCAGGGGGCCAAGCTGAAAGCCCCCCCCCCCCCCCCAAAATCTTCTAGTGGTTTACTCATCTCATGTCTTGTTCAGCATACCATTAGAACTAAAAATGTCTTATCCATTACTCCAGGTCCAAACAGGACGAAAAACAGACGGAATTACGGAAAGTCAGCCGATTCGGAGTTACTTTCGCTTTTCTCCTGCTCGTCTCCGCTCCCTTAAAGACTCGATATCTCAAAATGAATTAGTCGTATCAAAACACGGTTTCGACCAATCGAAAGCGCAGTATTTAGAGTATTTTCGGTAGAATTTTCAGATCGATATGACGCAAACAAAAGCCCAATAAAGCACCTCTCACGGCCGCGGATTACATTACTGCAGGAAAAGTTCACGGACCAAGGGGGTGAAACCCCGCTGAAAAGTCTTCTAATGGTCTTACTCGTCTCATGTTCTCTTCAGCATACCAATAGGAACTAAACAATGTACAATCGATCATTCCAGGTCCAAACGGGACTGAAAAAAAGACGGAAGTACGGAAAGTCGGCCGATTCGGAGTTACTTTCTTTTCGTTCCTGCTCATCTTCGCTCACTTAAAGAATCGATACCTCGAAATGAATTAGTTGTATCAAAATGCGGCTCCGACCAATCGAAAGCTCAGCTTTCACATTACTGCTGGTAACATTTCCAGATCGATACAAAGACAATAATGGTCTGTACGGGAACGCTCAAGGCCACAGATGAAAGCTTACTCTATTGAAATTATAGCAAACCAGGGGGCCCAAGCCCCCCCCAAAAGTCTTCTTGAGGTATTACTCATCTTATATCTTGTTCAGCATACCATTAGAAACTTTGAAACGCTCCTTTCATTATTCCGGGTTCAAACCGGGCAAAAAACCGACGGAATTACGGAAAGTCGGCCGATTCAGAGTTACTTTCTTTTTGCTCCTGCTCATCTTGCTCATTAAAAAAATCGATACTTTGAAATGAATTCGTCGAATCAAAACGCGGTTTCGACCAATCGAAAGGCAGTACTTAGAATATTAGCAAAAAAAATTTTTAGATCGATCTGACGCCAACAAAGGTCAATAAAGCACCTCTCACGGCCGCGGATTACATTACTGCATCAAAATTTCACAGACCAACGGGGCGAAACCCCGCTGAAAAGTCTTCTAAAGGTCTTACTCATCTCATGTCCTAATCAGCATACATTAGGAACTAAAAATGTCCCATCGA
This sequence comes from Trialeurodes vaporariorum, assembly GCA_011764245.1. Lineage (NCBI taxonomy): Eukaryota > Metazoa > Arthropoda > Insecta > Hemiptera > Aleyrodidae > Trialeurodes > Trialeurodes vaporariorum. The sequence goes on along the minus strand of VMOF01000369.1, from coordinate 33,617,931 downwards.
TCATTCCGGGTCCAAACGGGACCGAAAACAGACGGATTAGCGAAAGTCGGCCGATTCGAAATTACTTTCGTTTTGATCCTGCTCATCTACTTTTGCTCGGCTAAGCTATTTTAAAGGGCTACTTTGGTTGTACTTAAACTATGTTTTTTTTAAACGAAGAAAAAATCAGTAATTAGGAACTTTCTCTCCCCTTTGCCCGTAACAAGTAAACATTTCATCTGTCTTTAGCAAATTTAGAGAAATCATTTTTTTAACAAAATAGTCTATGAAAAAATTCTGTGGTGAAATCCCAAAAAAAATTTATGGTGTAAATAGCCTCCGCGTCAAAAAATCGGAATTAACAAAACTGGAGGGTACAATTTACTATCTGCTGTCTCTCATTCACATACCTCTAATTGTCCTTGTCAGAAAAAAGCCACGTTGCCAAGTGCACTCTTACTGATTTATTTATTTTTTTCAAATGGGCCAACTCGGAATCCTCTCCTTCCCCGATTTGATTCAACTCAGTAATCGGTGTAAAATATCTGTTACGGGCAACTCGGTATCCCCCCCCCCCCCCCCCCCCCCCATGATAAATTCCAAGCTATGCCACTGACCTTTTTCTCTGAAAAAGTGGAACTATACAAATTCATCAAGAGTCTGTACAGAACCGCAGACCAGTCTTATTCTACCAGGTTACACCTAGGGGGGCTAGGCTGAATGGGGGATCCATGGTTGCTCAGATGGGTTGCCTCAGTTATATAAAGCCAAAAAATTAGGGAGGTCCGAAGGTAAATTTTTTTCTACACTAAAGAGATGGAAAACATCACTCGACTATTTTACGTCAGTGGTCAAACAAATAAAACATTGGCGGATGCAAGGGGGGGGGGGGTTCGCTTCCCCCCTGTTCAACCAAAAATGGGGGGAGAGGAGGAAGAGAGGGGGAAAGAGAAGAAAGGAAAAGGGGGTCTCTGGGGGGCGAAAATTCCAAGCCCCCCCCCCCCCCGGGCCACAAGGGCTGGATCCGCCAATGGAGTAAAAGACAACGCCAATCAACATTGGAAGTTTCTTGCAAATCACGGAAATTTTTTTTTCATTTTTCTTTGACGGAAGCTCTCTTTTATATCTTTGCTCGAGAGTATACTGAGATGCACAGACTCTTACTTGAGAGATTTCAGTTTGAAAAATACCATTCCCAGCACCTTGGGGTAGATTTTCACCCACACGGCTGATGGCAGGTTATAAATCCTCATATTTCAAATCAATTAGCTAATCAGTCATGTTTTGAATCAGCAGCTTGGGTGGTTAGACAACCAAGTGCTCTGACTTCTGATGCTTAGTACAATAAACGAGTGTTGATGATGATACACACTACTTTAGGGTATGAACATGGATTTCAGAAGTTTTGTAAAGTAAGGACTCGTGGTGCCATGGGTCAATATAGCCGAAACACCCTTAATTGGCGTTTTCAGATAAAAATCAGCCCACCCTGAAATTTTGGGCCAATATTGGTAACTTTTTCTCAGTGTAGTAAATTGAGTCAAAATGCTGAAGAAGCATTCAAGGTTCAAAAATTTAAAAAAAAAATTTCCCTGCTATTTTCCCGAGAAAATTGGAGAGTACAATTGCTTACATGATTACAGGGTGCCTCATTTGATGAAAACAGTTTAGCCACAAGGTTCCTTAGTTTTCCTTACCAAAAAAATCTTGAAATTGTACTTTCTATAGCTATCTTTCCAGAGCTAGTTTTGGGTATCTATAGCAATATGAGAAAATAATAAAATAGGATCAAAGCTAAAACAATTTAATTAAAAAAAATAACCGTGGGACGTTTCGAGGCTCAAACGGCACTCTTCCTCTGCCACTCTCAGAGTGAATTGAGTTGATTTAAGATGTTTTTGGTAAGGAAAACTAAGGAACCTTGTGGCTAAACTGTATCCATCAAATGAGGCACCCTGTAATCATGTAAGCAATTTTACTCTCCAATTTTCTCGGGAGAATAGCACGGAATTGTTTCAATTCAGAGTTGAATTTTCGGGCTATTTGTGTAATTCTGTTGCTATCTATAGCTAAACTTACAAAAGGAACGCAAACCCCCCCCCCCCCAACCTCTTCTGCTGGGAGATTTCCGCTGCCCTCTCTGGGGCTACATAAAAAACTGGTAGCATCAGGCAAAGCGCTGAAACCTTCAGGATGGCTGTGAACAATGCTTTAAACAGACACATACACCAACTCCTGGTTTAAGAAGAGCATCGTCACATTTATTTTTTTTTTTGTCTCCACTTGAAGGAGGTCATAAAATTATATTATTAGCTTCTTCCAGTAAAATCAATTATGACAACTTCTGATTCAGTTGGAGCCTGTGCCTGTGTCTGAAATGAGTATATATGCATTCGTAGTATGGTTTTTTCTACTTTAAGAATATATATGCTGTTGTACACTTCTTCCCAGCCGTTTACCTCTTTTTTACAAATTAGCGAACAACAGTATTTATTGCTAGAGACTGTAAACCAATGAATAATTGAATGTTGGATGGATACAGAAAAAAAAGGACTTACCCAATAAAAAAAGTGAGAAAAATTGTTCCCTCTTCACTGGGTGGTTTTTTTCTTTTTTTTTGGTCCTAAGCTTTAGTCAAAATGTCAGTTTCACACCTGCAAGAGGGAGAGATAGATTAGTGATATTTTCAAAGGTAGGAAAAAAGGTTGCATTCCTCTAGCATGACACACTCAAGCTTTTCATGAAATGATGATCAGGGTGATCTCATAACAAATTTTAGAGTCTTCTTTTTTTTTTCTTATTGCACGCATTTTTCTGAAAGGCTGCCCTATTTCTTACTTTGTACTAAAGTATTTTTTCAGTGATGGGATTCAAAAATACCTACCTTTTATGAGCTACCGAAAATGAATAGAAACACATTGGTGAGTAGATTCTTTGCAGAGGGTTTCAACTCAGGACAAAGCAACCTCTCACCCAAAGATATTATATATTATATAGATACCGAATGCTAGGGAATAAAACAGTCCCGATTCCTGTAAGTATGCAACTTGTTTTGCACAAGGCAAACATGGTCTTTCTCTCTCTTTTCCATGAAGTGAGGGAGAGAGAATTTTTGCCTGTCGCAAAAAACGCTGCCTACATGGCCGGCGAATCTTCCAATTTGTGTACCCCCCAGCAGGTCCATTTTCCCGCCTAAGGTAGGGCCTCATTCAGTATCTATGTAGTATATAATATCTTTGCTCTCACCAGTGCAGTTTAATGCATTTAAGGAACTAGGCACTGCTACTTGTCAAATCCTGGTACTCTAAAATGCAACTGCTCGACTTTTGGAAAAGAAACAACCTTACTCATCTAGCTAAAAATGGCAAACAACATGGCTCATCTGACTAAAAATGGCAAACAGCATTGCTCATCTGCCTAAAAATGGCAATCACTATTGGAAGAAGATTCTCCAAGCGCATATTTCTTGTCCAATCAGTTGCGCGATTGATCATTCTCTGATAGTTTCAGATTGAAAGCAAAGGATTAATCTCTCGCTTGATTGTTTTAAAATGCATGCAATCAGTCGTATACCAACCTAACCAATCAGTCAACAAACGATGGTAAAATTTTAAGTGAATCAATCAAGCCAAATCAGTTGGCAAAGGAACCTATCTTTTGAGAAGAACAAGGACTACCGTCTTTTGATGGAAGGAGATTTGAATTCTATTTCAATTTCTGTTGTGATTCTTGTGAGTTATCTTTCCAGTTGTCATTATGATGGGAAGCCATACATCTCTCAAGACATTCACTGATGACTCCTCAGCTATCAAGCCCACATTGTAGAGATTAACAGGTTTTCATAAGAATGCCAACTAGAAAAATAAAAGCCTACCACCACAATGACACTGAATCGATGCGATTACAATACAATCGTTCATATTGACTCCTCGCATCAGTTCAACTTTACTGTAATCTTTGTAACCCGCAGGAGAAACCTTTCTAAGTTAGTTCGGGTTAATTTTCTTAATTGACAGGATCCCATTAGAACAGACCAGAGAATTTCAGCACTATCAGACGGCCAGCTTAGGTACATGACCTTTGGAACACACTTCCTTTGAGGGGAGAAACGGTGAACTATTGAATAGACAGATGAGTAGGTATGTGTTATCCTGATAGATGACATCATACAATTGAGTTCTCGTTATGAGAGCTACTTCTGCACTCAATATTCTCTCAGAGAATTTTGAGAGTTAATCAACAGCTAGCTCTCATTAATAACGAGGCTATCGTAAAACTTCAACCTGAAGGATAACACATACTTGATTATCTACTCAGTATCAAGTCGATGATTCAAAATCACTGAACTGGGCACAAGCTGAAAACTGATGCAAACTACTCTTGGAGCAGGGCCATAAAGTAGAACTGATGGAAGCTGAGAGTGCTGTGATAGAGTAGAGAGATCAGAACTAATCAGTAGAAGGACAGTATTTACAAGAACTAGAGATTAGAAGAGGCAGCTAGCGCAACGGCTCTCTGATCTTTCACACTTGATAAGATTGGCACTTACCTTATAATATTGTCGTCAGTTTCTCGACACATATTGAGCATATAACAGCACGGACAACATAGGTGATTGTCTGAAATTTCATGAAAGCGGAGGAGTTACAGGGCCAAAAACGCCGACACTGACACTACACTATCCACTCATCCGACTGCCTTCGAAGAAAAACACTGTAGTACAGCGGAACGAACTTTGGAATTCACAGGGAGGATTTGTTTTTCTGATAGTGACTTGAGTAACTTGTAAAATCCGTGATCACACTCGGTAAAACGAAAATAATCCAAAACCGAAATTTTTCACCGTGAACGCAGAAGAGAACGACGAAAATAAATAAGAAACTGTTTATAGGTTATGAAAACATCCACCAAACAACGGAGGGATTCGGCACCATTGAACTCTAAAAGGAAAACGTCTCAAATCATCCGATTCAAATGTTTTTCCGCAAAAATTCTCTCTCAATTTGCAACCTTTTTGATGTTGTTGGGCTCAAAAAATCAAGTAAAAAATTACGCATTTCCTAACGGGACGTTTTTTCACCTAGTGACCTCAATGAAACAAATACATTACGATATATAATCCGCCCCTACATAACCTGCAAATCGAAGCCCTTTGTTTTTCCGCAGAAATTCTCTGCGGTACTGCAACCAATTTTGTTGAAATTTATCTCAAAAAATCGAGCAAAAAATTACGCATTTCCTAACGGGCCGATATTTTCAATTAACGCTTCTAAAAAAAAATACAAGCCGTCAAAGTGAGAATCTCAAAAAGCGACTAGTAACGCTATCTATCGGGCAAAAATCTCCCAACTCGCGGGTGAGGAACCACCTTAAGTTTCATAGCATATAGGGTGTCAATTAAAACAGGAGCTAGGCCAAATATCTCGAGAACGGCTCCGGATTTTGAAAAACACTGAAACAAGTGTTCAATTACCTTGAGGGGGACATTTTTATAGGGGATTTTTGATTTTGGGGCCATCTCTGGGGGGCCCGCAGGGCGGATACCACGTCCCTAAATTCAATACTTCAAACGAGGACCCCCATATTTTATTTATTAATCGAAAAGAGGGTAAAATTATCAGACTTTTGGTGCGAATCGAAGTTCAATATCGTTTTTCGTTTTTGATACATCGAAAGTCAAAGTTCGATTTGGACCAATTTTCAAAAAATCATTACCCCTCTTTGAAGAGTCGGAATTTAAAAATCAAGGACACAAAAATACTCTAAAACGTAAGCCCTTTTCAGAAAAAAATTCAATTATAACAAACATTTAGTCAAATTTTGGTTTTGAAGCTTCCAAAACTTTTAGACGTTTTTTCGATAGCTTCGAATACTGTCATTCAGGGTAACTTTGTGCATTGGGGTGTAACTTTGTGCATGCCTAGTTCAAGCTGTATAAAATGTGGAATCTTTCAGAAATTGGCAGCATTGAACACAAAACACTCTTCAAAGTTACTTAGGTGTGTTGAATGAAATATAGCAAAAGTTGCAAAAAGTTGTCCTGAATCACAAAACGTCTTGCACAAAGTTAGACTCAAAGTGCACAAAGTTACCCTGAATGACAGTCGCCCTGTGGTGCATATTTGAGGGGGGAGGCTCAATCATATCTATCTCAAGTTTCTTTTTAAGTTATGAGAAAAGCTTGTGTCCTTGAAGTTGAGGCAATTTCCAACATTTCTGCTCCCATGGACATTTACCAAAAAACCTAAATTTTTTGAGTTACGGCGGATTTTTGGAAAAATTCTAATTGGCTTTTGTGGCCACCCTGTTGAGAATTCTTCAAGTACAAAACAGATTCTGATCAAATGGATGGAACCATTTTGATTGACGTGCCACTAGTTTGGTACCTTAAAGTGAAAAAATTAGGTGTACTTCCTTAAATTAAAATTTTGGGAAGTCTAAGTCTCAGACCATGGAATCAGTCCGATTCTGCCATTGAAGTCCCAAAATTTTGATTTGAAAAAAGACACCTTATTTTGTCTCCTCAAGTGAACACGTTGCACATCGATCGGAAGGTTTCGATACATTTTTTCAGAATCTGTCAAGATTTGTGAGAGATTCTCAACTGGATAAGCACAAGGGTTGATTCAAAAATCTTCCAAGTCCCCATGGCTAAAAAAATCTGGGTGTTTTGGTAAATGTCTATGGGAGCAAAAATGTTGGCAATTGCCTCTGCTATGAGGGTATGAACTTTTTTCGTACTTTTAGAAGATACTTCTTTGAAAAAAACTTGATAAGTGTGTGAGCTTCTCCTAATATGAACGAGGAGCTGTTGAGGGCTTTTGAAAATATCAATCAGTAACAGATGTATCCCCCCCCCCCCTCTCCTGTCTAACTTTTGAACGAGTTGAGATAAAAAGTTGCGGTTTGGATCATTCTTCATAACTTTAGATGAACTTTATTTTTTTGGGGGTCAACCCCCCCCCCCCCCGGGGGCCCCCAGGGGGGCTATTTCAAAATTTTCAAACATCAACCCCTATATTGTGATACATCGTTTGAAAGGGCATACAATTCTAAAACTTTTGGCGCAAACTAGAGGTCGATATCGTTTTTAGTTTTCGATATATCGACTTTCAAAGTTCGATTTTCAAAAATCAGAATTCCCATTTAAAAAGTCGGAATGAGAAAAACTAGGGGTCTAAAATGCTTTAAAAAGCAAGCACTTTTCAGAAAAAAATACGGTTCTGCCATACATTTAGTCCAACTTTGGTTTTAGAGCCCCACAACAATGTTCTAAAATATTGCTCCTCAGGGGGGCTACCTCAAAAATTCCGAGGCACGACCCTTATCGAGTGATACAGCGCTCAAAAGGTCACACTGAACTGAGCATTTTGGCGCAAACCGCAGGTCGATATCGTTCTTAGTTTTCGATATATCGAATGGCAAAGTTGGATTTTCATCTTTGTAAAATTCCAATATATCGGAACCTAAAAACGATATGGACCTGCGGTTTGCGCAAAAATGCTCAGTTTAGTGTGCCCTTTTGAGCGATGTATCACTCGAAAAGGGGTCGTGCCTCGGAATTTTTGAGGTAGCCCCCCTGAGGGGCAATTTTTTAGAACATTTTTTGGGGGGCTCAAAAACCAAATTTGGACTAAAAGTATGGCAGAACCCTATTTTTTTTTGAAAAAGACTTGCTTTTTGAGTATTTTAGACTCCTAGTTTTTCTAATTCCGACTTTTTAAATGGGAATTCTGATTTTTTGAAAATCGAACTTTGAACGTCGATATATCGAAAACGAAAAACGATATCGACCTCTAGTTTGCGCCAAAAGTCTTGGAATTTTATGCCCTTTCAAACGATGTATCACAAGATAGGGATTGCCATTTGAAAATTTTGAGCTAGCCCCCCCGGGGGCCCCCCCAGGGGGGTGGGGGTTTTGACCCCCAAAAAAAAAAAGTTCATCTAAAGTTATGAAGAATGGTCCAAACCGCAACTTTTTATCTCAACTCGTTCAAAAGTTAGACATGGGGGGGGGGGGAGGGGATACATCTGTTACAGCCTGTACATCATGTCTGAGTAACTAAATAAATGCGAGAAGCTCAAAATATTTTTAAGCGTTTCTCCCATCGGACTTTAGACATTTTTTTCAAATGGTAAACCTGTATCAAAAAATTTGTGCTTTTAATAGTACAATATATCTTGAAACGTATAGTCAGACTTAATTTCTGAATTTCTCAAGTTTATAAATGGATACTTTATGTAAAAATACTTCAGATCCCCAAGTTTCAAGTCTATTTGTTTTGTAACTGTGGCTATTACTGCAAAATCAAATTTTAGCAACACATGGAGGAATCGCAGTTCAAGAGGGGGCATTTTTTTACCCACATTCATAGGGAAAACATGTTTTTTTCGGGCTCCAATATACACAGTAGAAGTTTGCGCCCGGAATTTAGTTGCATTTTGCATATTCCTAATATTTTGTAGCTTGCACTTATTTAGTTATGATTCAATTAAATACTTTAATCCTGCGCACTTATAGGTGGTTGGGGCTGATATGATTAGTGGTGTTTGCAATTTATCGCTCCTCACCTACGATTGTAATCCTCGCCTTGTTGAAAGGTGCTGTTGGCATGGTCATAAATAAAATCTTTAGGATGCGAAATTCCATTGACTTTAAAAAATTAGTTGCTAGGTATGTTTGTTCTGAATTGGGCAAACGAGGTAGTACTTGAACACTACTACTGTACTTGGCATTCGAAATTTTTTTTAAATCGCATTTCAACGGTAATCAGAGTGAATTTTCAAAGAATCAAGAACTGAGTACAGGTAGACTACCCCGTTTCCCCAACTCTGGCCTTGTTGCACATTTCAGCCTCAAACCCATTTAAAAGTTATTCAACAGTACAGCAATAAGAAGTAAGTACACTCATCAAAAAAAGAGACGAGTGAACTTTCGGACTACTGATTGAGGAAGAATATTGAGACGATCTCCATGTAGAGAGCCGTTTTAAAATCTGATAAGCACTATACGAGGGATTAAACCTGTGTTGTATGCTAATGGATGAAAATAATGAAACAGGTTTGGGTTTTTAATTTTCCTTAAAGCATCAAAGCTGGATCATTTCGGGCAGCAACCCGGGGGGGGGTAAATATGGCGGACAACAAGCTTTTCTAAATTCAAATTATTGGTAGCCGGAATGGCTTTTAAAACATTTGAAGATTTGGAAAATTTCTGCTGCCACAGACCAGTTCAAGATTGTCAATTACTTAATAGCTATAGGTACTTCTTGTAGCACCATTTATTTTTTTAAAAAAGGTCATAAACAAAGTAAAAACCGAGCAAGTTATTCAGAAAAAATTTGGGTGATTCACTTCAAAGACAAGTAAGTAATTCTTGAACCTTCTGATAATCCTGTAGCGTGAGAACAACACTGTAGGTGTAAAATGAATTTCTTGCAGCGTTGAAAGTGTATACTGTGTAGGAAGTAGGTACCTTTTAAGACAGGGAAATGTCCGAAAAAAACCAAAATGTGGAGTTTTTATGAATGATTAGCGCAGAGATGAAACGTTTGAAAGTCAATGTTTTTGGAAAAAGTAAAGTCGTATGTTTACTTTTGTTCATAAAAAATGAAAACAAACCATGAGCAAACCAAATTCTGCTGTGAATTTTAAATAGAAATGCGTCAAAAATGTCTTTAATCCTAGAATTTAGTCCTTCACAGCGTTCAGGTGTAATTATGGACTAATTGTAAGTGTGACCTTATTAAAAGCCTTGACGCAGTTAGAGCCATTTGTTTACTGCCTTGTCTTACCAGAGTCCCCCCCATTTCAAAAAGAAGGTACCTTCAAGACATTTCCCCTAGAATCACTGGAAGTATTGCCTCTTGAGCTCCCAAACTGTAAAGTATTATGTTTTTCCAATGTTTGTCCATACAAGAGTTGTTCCAAAATTTAAACTGTCGCAAAAAGTTTGCCTTTACCTGCTTCAGTTTGATCCTAGAAAGCTCTTACGATCATCTGTGATGTCACCGCTCTTCCTCTGTCAAAACTTGTAAGTCCTTATTTTTCTCTGACTTGGAAACTGATCACAAACAATCGATTGGACTTGGGTGAATTAAATGGACTCCTAAAATGGAATCTAAAAGAATTAGGTGGAGTCGAATAAACTTAGCCCTGTCCAATTAATTTCGCATTTTGGGCCATATGCACAATCGTTAATTACTACTTGCGATCAATAATTCTTACTTAAATGCCGCGGAAATCACATAAAGCGCTGATGCATCAAGATTTGTTCAGTTTTAACTGAGACATGGCCATTCGATAAAAACTGCTTCATGACGAATATCCTTGCCAATATTCCAGACCAATTATACCTATGCTTGCATGACAGTTATGGAGAGCAAAACTATTCAAATGTCAACACCAACACCAAGTTCTGTGATGCACGGTGGGGTACGAATGCCTCCCCTCCACCTTTATACTTCCATCGTGGAAGAAATAATGATGCATCTGCGCTCATTGTGACATTTTCAGAATTTATTTAAGAATTCATGCTCAAAAGTGGAAATTACCAGCAGAGCAACTGACTCAAATGACTGGAATGGACTTAGTCCAATAGCTTCGATTCGTCAAAGTTGACTCGATTGTTCATAATCGGCTGCCAAGAAATTACATCATGCAGAAATAGGTAAAAAGACTTACACTGCACTTACACGTTTGGACAGAAGAAGAGTGCTGATATCAAAGATGGTCATGGAGGGCTTTCTAGAATCAAACTGTAGCTGATAAATGCTGATAGTTGGAGACAGTTAAAATTTTAGAAATGCTCTTTAGCAAATGAACCAGATTTATCTCTGGAATAAACACTGGGAAAACTGAAAGGGGCAACACTTCAGTAAGGATCAGGATCACAGAGGCTTCTTTGAGAGAACAGTCATCAGAGCACTCTTTCACATGGACAGAATGATGACTTGAGTGAAACTGGCAAGTTAAGTCTTAAACAAAAATAAAAAGCTTATTATCACCTTACAAATTAGACATCAACTCAGGATTAATTCAGTAATTTTTGAAATGCTTGGAAAGTCAAAATAGTCAAGCTCTCTTGAAAAAAGAAAGATATGCATTGGCTACGCTGAGTACGCTCTGATGTTTTCTGAACGTCAAATAATAAGGTCTCTGATGAGTGCCGAAAAAAACCAAACACCCTTGCTCACAGTAATGTTTGGACATTTCCTTGTCTGAAAAGTATAAAAATCCTGTGTGGGACAGGAAGCAAACGATTTTACAGCTTGATGGTGCTGAAGAGAAATTAAACTGGATGTAGCATGAAGCTTGCTTTCAAATCGTGAAAACTATTATTCAACATATAATCAGCGTGGAGGGTAGTACCTAAAGACTCCTGACAGAGTTCCTGATGAAGTTGTCTCAAGACATGGAAACTTGAGAATAGGTAATGGAGCACATGCCTTCAAGACAATTCTTGGTTTAAAGTAAATTATTTAATCAAACAATACATCCAAGGTGGTTTTTTTTTTCCTTTCGGTAACTTTTCCACTGCACAAACATTTCAGAAGGATCAAGGAGCACGCTCATCGGTTAAAGAATTTATCTATTTCAGATCACTCAACTTAGATAGATAGATAGATAGTCAATTTTATTTCGAAAATATTTTGACAAAATGAAAAACAAAAACTACCCTGCCTAAAGAAAACTTGTGTGGCAGCGGTAGGGTACAATTTAAAATATAAATAATTAACTAATCGTAAAATAAAAACAGAAATAAAAAAGAAAAATTAATAAATATTAAATATTAAGAATTACAATTTGAAGAGGATATATTTTGTTGTAATTATACTTTTTAATCTTTGGTTTGATATAGAGAAAGAAAGAAAGAAAGAAGAAAAAAAAAACAAGCAGCCAGCAGATTTTGTATCGCAATCTAGCGATACAAAGATAACATGCAGTCAATCAGTGTAAGCTGCTTTGACTGCGTTGTTATTCTTGTAATACCGCTTTTCATTAAGGTGATTCTATGGCAAACTCCCGAAAATTTTAATCCGATAGATGGCGTTACTTGTCGCTTGCTCCTACAGTGACTGGATAAACCACAGTGCGGCCATTTGCCCTCCACCCCTCAATAGTGCACCCACTTTAGCATGGGCAGCATGGGGAGTAGGATTGTTCCTGGGTTTCGGAATGAAATTTTCTCTACCCCCCGTCTGAAAATAGTCATTAATGCTATATATAAACCATTTTTAGGGCGGGGGGTTGCGATATTTTTTACTAGTGACTCAGGAACGCACTTCCTCCCTATGGCGCCCGTGTTAAGTTGGGTGCGCATCCGCGGGGGGTCAGTTACGGGGAATCGTTGATTTCTCTTGATTTTGCGAACCAATATGTTTCAAATTTGACAGAAGAACTTCTGTCGTGTCTTACTTGCCTACGAGAACCCTATAAAACTGTTAAAATACTTCTAAATGCTCAAATTCGCGATGTAAGGAATCCGACCAATCAGAAAGACGACCAAAATGACCACACTGTGGTTTATCCAGTCACTGTACTTGCTCCGAAAATGGCCGTTTTTTGACGGTTTTCGGCTGTTTTCTCTGAACAGACGAATAATTGACGAAAAATCAGAATGTCAGCACCTGCTTAATTTTTTGCTTGATTTTTTGAGCCATAAACTGGCGAATTGGTTCTAAAATTAAGTTGAAAGTATGCAAAGAAAAATCATGTGTAATTTGGAGTTGTATCAGTAAAGATTACAGGTGAAACAGAAACCTGTAATCTTTACTGATGCAACTCCAAATTACGTATGATTTTTTCTGTGCATAGTTACGCCTTTATTTTAGAACCAATTTGGCCCGTTTATGGCTCCAAAAATCAAGCAAAAAATTAAGCAGGTGCTGACATTCCGATTTTTCGTCTAATATTTGTCTATTCAGAGAAAACAGCCGAAAACCGTCAAAAAACGGCTCTTTACGGAGCCAGCGACAAGTGACGCCATCTATCGGATTAAAATTTTCGGGAGTTTGCCATAGAATCACCTTAAGTTTCATAGCATATAGGGTGTCAATTAAAAAAGGAGCTGGGCCAAATATCTCGAGAACGGCTCCGGATTTTGAAAAACACTGAAACAAGTGTTCAATTACCTTGGGGGGGACATCTTTATAGGGGGTTTTTGATTTTGGGGCCATCTCTGGGGGGCCCGCAGGGCGGATACCACGTCCCTAAATTCAATACTTCAAACGAGGACCCCCATATTTTATTTATTAATCGAAAAGAGGGTAAAATTATCAGACTTTTGGTGCGAATCGAAGTTCAATATCGTTTTTCGTTTTTGATACATCGAAAGTCAAAGTTCGATTTGGACCAATTTTCAAAAAATCATTACTCCTCTTTGAAGAGTCGGAATTTAAAAATCAAGGACACAAAAATACTCTAAAAAGTAAGCCCTTTTCAGAAAAAAATTCAATTATAACAAACATTTAGTCAAATTTTGGTTTTGAAGCTTCCAAAACTTTTAGACGTTTTTTCGATAGCTTCGAATACTGTCATTCAGGGTAACTTTGTGCATTGGGGTGTAACTTTGTGCATGCCTAGTTCAAGCTGTATAAAATGTGGAATCTTTCAGAAATTGGCAGCATTGAACACAAAACACTCTTTAAAGTTACTTAGGTGTGTTGAATGAAATATAGCAAAAGTTGCAAAAAGTTGTCCTGAATCACAAAACGTCTTGCACAAAGTTAGACTCAAAGTGCACAAAGTTACCCTGAATGACAGTCGCCCTGTGGTGCATATTTGAGGGGGGAGGCTCAATCATATCTATCTCAAGTTTTTTTTTTTTTCAAAAAAGCTCTTTTTAAGTTATGAGAAAAGCTCGTGTCCTTGAAGTTGAGGCAATTTCCAACATTTCTGCTCCCATGGACATTTACCAAAAAACCTAAATTTTTTGAGTTACGGCGGTTTTTTGGAAAAATTCTAATTGGCTTTTGTGGCCACCCTGTTGAGAATTCTTCAAGTACAAAACAGATTCTGATCAAATGGATGGAACCATTTTGGTTGATGTGCCACTAGTTTGGTACCTTAAAGTGAAAAAATTAGGTGTACTTCCTTAAATTAAAATTTTGGGACGTCTAAGTCTCAGACCATGGAATCAGTCCGATTCTGCCATTGAAATCCCAAAATTTTGATTTGAAAAAAGACACCTTATTTTGTCTCCTCAAGTGAACACGTTGCACATCGATCGGAAGGTTTCGATACATTTTTTCAGAATCTGTCAAGATTTGTGAGAAATTCTCAACTGGATAAGCACAAGGGTTGATTCAAAAATCTTCCAAGTCCCCATGGCTAAAAAAATCTGGGTGTTTTGGTAAATGTCTATGGGAGCAAAAATGTTGGCAATTGCCTCTGCTATGAGGGTATGAACTTTTTTCGTACTTTTAGAAGATACTTCTTTGAAAAAAACTTGATAAGTGTGTGAGCTTCTCCTAATATGAACGAGGAGCTGTTGAGGGCTTTTGAAAATATCAATCAGTAACAGATGTATCCCCCCCCTCTCCTGTCTAACTTTTAAACGAGTTGAGATAAAAAGTTGCGGTTTGGACCATTCTTCATAACTTTAGATGAACTTTATTTTTTTGGGGGTCAACCCCCCCCCCCCCCAGGGGGGCTATTTCAAAATTTTCAAACATCAACCCCTATATTGTGATACATCGTTTGAAAGGGCATACAATTCTAAAACTTTTGGCGCAAACTAGAGGTCGATATCGTTTTTAGTTTTCGATATATCGACTTTCAAAGTTCGATTTTCAACAAATCAGAATTCCCATTTAAAAAGTCGGAATTAGAAAAACTAGGGGTCTAAAATGCTTTAAAAAGCAAGCACTTTTCAGAAAAAAATACGGTTCTGCCATACATTTAGTCCAACTTTGGTTTTAGAGCCCCACAACAATGTTCTAAAATATTGCTCCTTAGGGGGGCTACCTCAAAAATTCCGAGGCACGACCCTTATCGAGTGATACAGCGCTCAAAAGGTCACACTGAACTGAGCATTTTGGCGCAAACCGCAGGTCGATATCGTTTTTAGTTTTCGATATATCGAATGGCAAAGTTGGATTTTCATCTTTTGTCAAATGCCAATATATCGGAACCTAAAAACGATATGGACCTGGGGTTTTTCGCAAAAATGCTCAGTTTAGTGTGCCCTTTTGAGCGATGTATCACTCGATAAGGGTCGTGCCTCGGAATTTTTGAGGTAGCCCCCCTGAGGGCATTTTAGAACATTGTTTGGGGGCTCTAAAACCAAATTTGGACTAAAAGTATGGCAGAACCGTATTTTTTTCTGAAAAAGACTTGCTTTTTAGAGTATTTTAGACTCCTAGTTTTTCTAATTCCGACTTTTTAAATGGGAATTCTGATTTTTTGAAAATCGAACTTTGAACGTCGATTTATCGAAAACGAAAAACGATATCGACCTCTAGCTTGCGCCAAAAGTCTTGGAATTTTATGCCCTTTCAAACGATGTATCACAAGATAGGGATTGCCATTTGAAAATTTTGAGCTAGCCCCCCTGGGGGCCCCCTAGGGGGGTGGGGGGTTTTGACCCCCAAAAAATAAAGTTCATCTAAAGTTATGAAGAATGGTCCAAACCGCAACTTTTTATCTCAACTCGTTCAAAAGTTAGACATGGGGGGGGGGGGATACATCTGTTACAGCCTGTACATCATGTCTAAGTAACTAAATAAATGCGAGAAGCTCAAAATATTTTTAAGCGTTTCTCCCATCGGACTTTAGACATTTTTTTCAAATGGTAAACCTGTATCATAAAATTTGTGCTTTTAATAGTACAATATATCTTGAAACGTATAGTCAGACTTAATTTCTGAATTTCTCAAGTTTATAAATGGATACTTTATGTAAAAATACTTCAGATCACCAAGTTTCAAGTCTATTTGATTTGTAAAGTCTGTGGCTATTACTGCAAAATCAAATTTTAGCAACACATGGAGGAATCGCAGTTCAAGAGGGGGGCATTTTTTTCCCCACATTCATGGGGAAAAACATGTTTTATTTCGGGCTCCAATATACACAGTAGAAGTTTGCGCCCGGAATTTAGTTGCATTTTGCATATTCCTAATATTTTGTAGCTTGCACTTATTTAGTTATGATTCAATTAAATACTTTAATCCTGCGCACTTATAGGTGGTTGTGGCTGATATGATTAGTGGTGTTTGCAATTTATCGCTCCTCACCTACGATTGTAATCCTCGCCTTGTTGAAAGGTGCTGTTGGCATGGTCATAAATAAAATCTTTAGGATGCGAAATTCCATTGACTTTCAAAAATTAGTTGCTAGGTATGTTTGTTCTGAGTTGGGCAAACGAGGTAGTACTTGAACACTACGAGTACTGTACTTGGCATTCGTAATTTTTTTAAATCGCATTTCAACGGTAATCAGAGTGAATTTTCAAAGAATCAAGAACTGAGTACAGATAGACTACCCCGTTTCCCCAACTCTGGCCTTGTTGCACATTTCAGCCTCAAACCCATTTAAAAGTTATTCAACAGTACAGCAATAAGAAGTAAGTAAGTACACACATCAAAACAAAGAGACGAGTGAACTTTCGGACTACTGATTGAGGAAGAATATTGAGACAATCTCCATGTAGAGAGCCGTTTTAACATCTGATAAGCACTATACGAGGGATTAAACCTGTGTTGTATGCTAATGGATGAAAATAATGAAACAGGTTGGTTTTAATCTTACCTTAAAGCATCAAAGCTGGATCATTTCGGACAGCAACCAGGGAGGGTGTAAATATGGCGGACAACAAGCTTTTCTAAATTCAAATTATAGGTAGCCGGAATGGCTTTTAAAACATTTGAAGATTTGGAAATTGCTGCTGCCACAGACCAGTTCAAGATTGTCAATTACTTAATAGCTATATGGTACTTCTTGTAGCACCATTTTTTTTTTAAAAAATGGTCATAAACAAAGTAAAAACCGAGCAAGTTATTCAGAAAAATTGGATGATTCACTTCAAAGACAATAAGTAATTCTTGAACCTTCTGATAATCCTGTAGCGTGAGAACAACACTGTAGGTGTAAAATGAATTTCTTGCAGCGTTGAAAGTGTATACTGTGTAGGAAGTAGGTACCTTTTAAGACAGGGAAATGTCCGAAAAACACCAAAATGTGGAGTTTTGATGAATGATTAGCGCAGAGATGAAACGTTTGAAAGTCAATGTTTTTGGAAAAAGTAAAGTCGTATGTTTACTTTTGTTCATAAACAATGAAAACAAACCATGAGCAAACCAAATTCTGCTGTGAATTTTAAATAGAAATGCGTCAAAAATGTCTTTAATACTAGAATTTAGTCCTTCACAGCGTTCGGGTGTAATTATGGACTAATTGTAAGTGTGACCTTATTAAAAGCCTTGACGCAGTTAGAGCCATTCGTTTACTGCCTTGTCTTACCAGAGTCCCCCCCATTTCAAAAAGAAGGTACCTTCAAGACATTTCCCCTAGAATCACTGGAAGTATTGCCTCTTGAGCTCCCAAACTGTAAAGTATTATGTTTTTCCAATGTTTGTCCATACAAGAGTTGTTCCAAAATTTAAACTGTCGCAAAAAATTTTCCTTTACCTGCTTCAGTTTGATCCTAGAAAGCTCTCACGATCATCTGTGATGTCACCGCTCTTCCTCTGTCAAAACTTGTAAGTCCTTATTTTTCTCTGACTTGGAAACTGATCACAAACAATCGATTGGACTTGGGTGAATTAAATGGACTCCTTAAATGGAATCTAAAAGAATTAGGTAGAGTCGAATAAACTTAGCCCTGTCCAATTAATTTCGCATTTTGGGCCATATGCACAATCGTTAATTACTACTTGCGATCAATAATTCTTACTTAAATGCCGCGGAAATCACATAAAGCGCTGATGCATCAAGATTTGTTCAGTTTTAACTGAGACATGGCCATTCGATAAAAACTGCTTCATGACGAATATCCTTGCCAATATTCCAGACCAATTGTACCTATGCTTGCATGACAGTTATGGAGAGCAAAACTATTCAAATGTCAAACCAACACCAAGTTCTGTGATGCACGGTGGGGTACGAATGCCTCCCCTCCACCTTTATACTTCCATCGTGGAAGAAATAATGATGCATCTGCGCTCATTGTGACATTTTCAGAATTTATTTAAGAATTCATGCTCAAAAGTGGAAATTACCAGCAGAGCAACTGACTCAAATGACTGGAATGGACTTAGTCCAATAGCTTCGATTCGTCAAAGTTGACTCGATTGTTCATAATCGGCTGCCAAGAAATTACATCATGCAGAAATAGGTAAAAAGACTTACACTGCACTTACACGTTTGGACAGAAGAAGAGTGCTGATATCAAAGATGGTCATGGAGGGCTTTCTAGAATCAAACTGTAGCTGATAAATGCTGATAGTTGGAGACAGTTAAAATTTTAGAAATGCTCTTTAGCAAATGAACCAGATTTATCTCTGGAATAAACACTGGGAAAACTGAAAGGGGCAACACTTCAGTAAGGATCAGGATCACAGAGGCTTCTTTGAGAGAACAGTCATCAGAGCACTCTTTCACATGGACAGAATGATGACTTGAGTGAAACTGGCAAGTTAAGTCTTAAACAAAAATAAAAAGCTTATTATCACCTTACAAATTAGACATCAACTCAGGATTAATTCAGTAATTTTTGAAATGCTTGGAAAGTCAAAATAGTCAAGCTCTCTTGAAAAAAGAAAGATATGCATTGGCTACGCTGAGTACGCTCTGATGTTTTCTGAACGTCAAATAATAAGGTCTCTGATGAGTGCCGAAAAAAACCAAACACCCTTGGCACACAGTGATGTTCGGACATTTCCTTGTCTTAAAAGTATAAAAATCCTGTGTGGGACAGGAAGCAAACGATTTTACAGCTTGATGGTGCTGGAGAGAAATTAAACTGGATGTAGCATGAAGCTTGCTTTCAAATCGTGAAAACTATTATTCAACATATACTAATCAGCGTGGAAGGTAGTACCTAAAGGCTCCTGACAGAGTTCCTGATGAAGTTGTCTCGAGACATGGAAACTTGGGGAAAAGGTAATGGAGCACATGCCTTCAAGACAATTCTTGGTTTAAAGTAAATTATTTAATCAAACAATACATCCAAGGTGGTTTTTTTTTTCCTTTCGGTAACTTTTCCACTGCACAAACATTTCAGAAGGATCAAGGAGCACGCTCATCGGTTAAAGAATTTATCTACTTCAGATCACTCAACTTAGGAGATGGACATGAGAAAATCTGTCTCAGGAAGAGAGAGTTTGCTGAGAGAGGTCAAATTACAAAGTTTTTGAATAAATCACCACAAACATACCACTTTCACTCGTCAAAATGCCAAGAAAGGCAATGAGTTACGGCATTACGAGGCAATAACACGCACTGTAGAATCTGGCAAATTAAATGAAAGCTATGAAGAACTTGAGTGTTTCAATTAGTAGAAACTGAAATTAAGGCTTTGATTGACAGAAAACACGCACAGTTCATAAAGAAATTCAGATTTTAAAGTCTCTGATAGACTTCGAAAACACGCGAAAATACATTGCGGAGGGAACTTCGGTTTGTTTTCACAACACAAATCTCTAACCTTAAAATCTCCGAGGCAAATTACGCATGTTTACCAAAGCCTCCGAACTAGATATAGCTCGTTGGTAATCACAGACAAAATAATGAAACTACCAAATTTATTCATAACGGAGACAAATCCTTATGAAAAACTTGGGGTCAATACTCAGTCAAAACCTAACTCAAACATTATTCGAACCAATTTCAAACGGCGCACTATGGATCCAAATCGAGTCCTAAGTGGTCAAAAATACAAAGACATGAGATATCACAAGAATTGTCGATCCATCAAATGATATTCTCCGATAAGTATGGGACAAGCCAGGAATAAAAAACGGAGCCAAATAAACCCCTTGAAATCAACTATAGTACCCAGCTAAAATACTAATTTTCCAACTTTGAAAGGATCGAATTTGGACCGCCAAAGATTTGATTTCTATCCATTGTGCGGCGGACCGAAGAATATCGCGGATTCGATATGGCGCGCGATACGTTTAGTGACTGCTTAAAGGATAGGGAGACTTTTCGCGTTGCCGCTCCGCAATATATCGAACGAAAGGAATCCACCGAAAAGCAGTACGCGATCATTACGCGCGGAAATCTGACAACGCACGTTTGCGACCAAGCCGAAAATTGTCGATTTTTATGCAGGAAGTTTATGGCCAAAATCGATACAAAACCATAACAAAAACATGCAGTACTTACTGCATGTTAAAAAATAAAATAATAAAATAAAATAAAATAAAATAAATAAATAAAAAAGGTTTCAGAAAAGTTTAAAAAAAAAAAAAAAAAAAAAAAAAAAAAAAAAAAAAAAAATTAAAAATTTTTTTCTGAATGATTTCAAGTTAAAGTTAAGTACTTAGAGAATGGGAAAATTAGGCAACTATCCTAAAAAATGCTGCTCACTATTTTAAAAGAAGAAACGGTATGCCAACACTTTGTTTTATTTTGAGGAGAAGGTTTTAGGTTTGTAAAAGAGAGGAGTGGAAAGAAACCGAAAATAGATAAATAAATAAATAAATAAATAAAGGGGTACTAAGTGATATTATTTTGGACAGTAAAAGAGAGCCTGGATAGAGAAGGAATTAATTTGGGTTTAAAGTCCATTTGATAAAAGCTTCCTTGAGAAGAGGAGTAAAAGAAGAAAAATTAAAACCATAAACAAAAGGCATACGGAGCTCTGCTGGTAATTTATTAAATAATTGCACTATGTTATATTTGATGTTTTTTTGGCTCAATGCCAGCCTGCATCTCACCACATTAGCTTCTCCAGAAATGGCTCCCCTCAGCCCCCTCCTAGGCCTGTCAAAAGTGAAATTATGAAAAAATTCAGGAATTAGTCTTATCAGGTCCAGGGTGTAGAGCTGAGAGATAGACATCACGTTGAGTAGCGAGTAAAGTTCTGCCGAGGGGTAATCGAGGGGGAGTTTCAGGATACATTTTATCGCCTGCCTTTGGAGGCGTATCAATGGCATGAGAGTATCATTTGAAGCGCCCCCAAAGACTCCAATGCCATAGGAGGCAACAGACTGGAAGAGAGCCAAGTAAACTGTCCTTATTGTGTCAGATGGAAGGACTTTTCTCAGTTTTACCAATGTGTATATAACTTTTTTCAGTTTACCAGATATATAAGTAATGTGTGATTTCCAGCTAAGACTATTATCGATTAGCACACCAAGATACTTTGCCTCCTTCACTAATTGTAGCTCCTCACACTGGCAAGTATCTTCCTTACAATTTTCAAAGTGTAGTTTTACATCAAAATTATTTGGAACTGAGTCACCTTGTGTGGTAAATGGGAGACAAATGCTTTTTGTGGTATTGACCGACAGTAGGTTTGCAGAAAACCATGGTAATATAGAATTTCTCATGGTATTTCTAATTATGGTTTCTAGAGATTTCCATGATTTTCCGCAAAAGAGTAGGGCCGTGTCATCCGCGAACATGAATATGCGACAATCTGGTATGGTCTGTTTGCAGAAATCGTTTACATAGATTAAGAAAAGAAGGGGTCCTAGAACAGTGCCCTGAGGAACCCCGACTTCTAATGGCATGGATTTACTGACATATCCATTACGAGTAACTTGTGTTCTTCCAGTCAAGTAGCTTTTAAAGAGTTTAAGGGCTATTCCTCTAATTCCCATTTTACACATTTTACGTATTAAGATGGCATGCTGTACAGTGTCAAAAGCTTTAGCTAGGTCAAGAAATATGACAGCTGTTTTTAGTTTTTTTCCAGATTGTCGCATACTCCATCCACGAGTGACCCAACTGCCTGAGATGTATTTTTTCCTTGTTGGAAACCAAACTGATTTTCAGCCAGAAATTTCTTTGCCTTTAGAAAACCCACCAGCCTTTTTTTATGATTTTTTCAAATACTTTGGATAGGTTTGGAAGGATAGAAATTGGTCGATAATTTGATGGGTCTGTTTTCGCACCTTTGTTTTTATAAATCGGTGTTATTATTGCGTTTTTAAAATCATTTGGAAATTTTCCTTGTTCTAGAGCTAGGTTAAAGATGTGTGTAAGGGGGCCCGTTAGTGCAGGTGCGTTATCTTTAAGGAGTTGGACCGTTATGCCATCCATTCCAGTGCTATTGGTTAATTTTAGTTCACCTATGACCATGAAGACTTCAGCGTTATCCGTTGGTTGAAAATAAAGGGAGCCCTGAGGGTTTTCAGTAGAGGATTCCTTTTCCTTTTGAGGTTTAGTATTAGTTGGTATACTGCTTGCTAGTCGCTTCCCTACTGTGCTAAAGTGTGTGTTGAGTTCGTCAGCTTGTATAGTGTGAATTTGTCCTCTACTTATGTCAACTCTACCACTCAATGTGTTAATTATCTTCCAGGTTTTCTTGGGATCGTGGGATACTTTATTTAGGAGGTTTTGTAATATAGATTTTTAGCCTCTTGAATTAGGGAGTTTAAAAGGTTTCTGTAGTACCTATGTTTATATTTGAGTTCAAGGTTCAGCCTGTCTTTGCACAGTTTATTGTAAATACAATTTCTTATTCTTATACTTTTCAGCAGACCTTTAGTCATCCATGGTTTAAGTTTTTTGTTCTTGTTTGAGTATTTGGGTGCAGTGTATTGATTCTTTTTAACACATTGATTTACTATCATTAAAAATTTTTGAGTGCTTCTTCAACATCGTTACATTTATATACTTCACTCCAATTATACTTTTTTAGATCTTCGTTTAATTTTGGCATGTTTAATAATGTTTTATTATCATTCAATTTATTTTTATTAATGGTATAATTGTTAGTTCTAGTTGATAGCGAACATCTGATAGGGATATGATCAGTAAATGGTTCATTAAGTACTTCAGATTCATATTTTATTGTGGGGCCAACAATTTTAAGGTGAATATGGTCTAAGCATGTACCTTTACCACTCACTGGGTCAAAACGGGTAGGGGCATCGATCAAACTAAAATAATTATTTCCAGATAGTGTTTCAATGAGTTGAAGTGATTTTACAGTGTCTAAAGTATCTATATTGAAGTCACCTAGCCATATGTGGGTATAGTTGGGACAAGTTTTCATAATATTGTTCAATCCGTTAATGAATGGATCTAGTTTGCTGTAGCTAGGGGACCTATAGATACCAGTAATGAGAACTGGTTGGTCATCAACTGTGGTTGATATTGTTATGCCAGCACAATCAATATATTTTAAGGGCAGCATATTGTAATTCAATCCTAACTTAATGAAGATGGTTAGTCCTGCAGCTTTGGTTCCCTTTTGAAAAACATGTTCACAATTGTAGCCTTCTAAGACTGCGAGATGAGCATTGCTTTCATTTAGCCAGGTTTCTGAGCATACGATAATGTCAAATTTATGTTCTTCTCTTGCAAGAAATAATTCTAAATGTGGTATGTGGGGTATTAGGGATTGTACGTTGAGATGGATAATGTTTATTTTCACTCTCTTATTATTAATATTTACTAATTGTTTTAGAGTCATATCTCGGTGAGTTAACTAAAAATAAGTATAATTTAACAACATTAATTTAAGTACTTCAATTTATTGGCAGCACTTTGTTTCTACTTATTAAAATAGTGTAGCAGATAATTTACAGCAAAATGAAGATAAGTAACATGAATAATGGTATTTTTCAGTGGTTTGTCACATCTTTAACATTTGCTTCAGGATGAATGAGTAGTTTAAATTCCTGCGTTTATGTTAAGTAAAGGGGTAATTCGTATACAATGAATACCTATTTACAATTTAACAAAAATTTGCAATTAATTTATTTGAAAATTTCAAGATTCATTGCTATTTTCAGAAATTATTAACTACATCCTTTTGTTCTATATGAGCGAGAATATTATTTTAAAAGGAGGATAATAACCCATACGGCAAGGAGGGATTTGATGGTAAAATCATGATGAATTTTTTATTATTTTCTTCTTGGATTTTTCGGAGTTGGTTGTTGATGGTTGTTGCTGAACCCTTGGTTTCTTCTCGGCTGCTGAGGGCTGCTGTGTGGCTGGGGGGTTTTTATTCACTTTTTCATCGGTTTTCTCGGTTTCCTCTTTGTCTTCATCTTCATCATAAAGGGCTTCATTGAGAGATTGATCCGAGAGTATTGGGATTGCTGAATCGTCCTCTTTTACTCGGATGTAAACAGTTCCTCGGTCCACCCAGGTTTGACTAATTTCACCGTTTCGTTTCGCAACTCTAGTTTTCCAATGTAGATAGCCACGTAATGGAGTCAGGTGGTCTCTAAAGTAAATTTTATTAGCTTTTCCTCCAATAGATGTTGCGTCCCATTGGCCTTTGGATTTCTTGACAGCTTTAATGATATTCTCTTTCATATTATATCTGAGAAATTTAATTATTATGTCGGGTGATTGCCCTTTGGCTTTAGGTTCTCGGAGGCGATGTGCTGCTAGTATATCCTGCTTGTTTAATTTCACTTCTAATTGTTTCGCAATTTTGCACATCAACTCTGTGGTGTCTTCATCTTTTCCTCTGACAGGTACTCCTGATATGATTAAATTCGTTTTGAGTGAGTATTGGTGTTGCCTATCAAGTTCAGCGGAAGTTATGTCGCTGACTCTCTCTAATTCAATCACTCGATCCAATAAAGAAGAGTTGTCTTTTTCAAGTTTACGAATTTTATTCTTAGAAGTTTCAAGTTCACTATTTACAGTGTTTATTTCTATTTCGAGCTTGTCGATTTTATCTAATTTATTGTCTAAGAGGACAAGTTGTTTTAAAACAAGGTTTAGAGACTTTCTGACATTTATTCGGTCGCATTTCTCAGAACAGAACCATGGAAGCTCATCGTTGCTAAAAAGTGTATACTCATTATCAGAAATTTGTTTACACTTTATGTGGAACCAGTGATTACAGACTTCACATTGTATGGCTTTATCATCATCTGTGACAGGGTGTCCACATTTTTCGCCACAAGGAATTGGGTCATTATTCTTATTGGACATGATGGTTGTACTTGCCGATAACAATTTCCTTTGTTTTGGTGTTGAAAGTGAGGTTAGGAGATGCACTGAACTACTACTATTACTAAAAATAAGAAAAGAAATTGACAGGAACCACTGAATTGGTTTCAAGCAATCTTAAACATTGAGATTGCACTTATCTTTAACTTTCTAAGAAAATTGCCTTATTTTGTTAAGTTTATTTGATAGTTGGGTGAGAGCTCTAAAAGTTACAACTTTTGGTAGGTTGCCTAACCTCCAAAAAAAAAAAAAAAAAAAAAAAAAAAAACAAGCAGCCAGCAGATTTTGTATCGCAATCTAGCGATACAAAGATAACATGCAGTCAATCAGTGTAAGCTGCTTTGACTGTGCGTTGTTATTCTTGTAATACCGCTTTTCATTAAGGTGATTCTATGGCAAACTCCCGAAAATTTTAATCCGATAGATGGCGTTACTTGTCGCTTGCTCCGGAAATGGCCGTTTTTTGACGGTTTTCGGCTGTTTTCTCTGAACAGACGAATAATTGACGAAAAATCAGAATGTCAGCACCTGCTTAATTTTTTGCTTGATTTTTTGAGCCATAAACTGGCCAAATTGGTTCTAAAATTAAGGTGAAAGTATGCAAAGAAAAAATCATGTGTAATTTGGAGTTGTATCAGTAAAGATTACAGGTGAAACAGAAACCTGTAATCTTTACTGATGCAACTCCAAATTATGTATGATTTTTTCTTTGCATAGTTACGCCCAGAGACAAATAGAGACCTTGCACTATTCCTGCGCGCGGTGTCCACTTTTCTTGGTTCAATTTTGTTCGGAACTCATCGAAACAACAGCCAACATTCGCATAATGTTGACTGATGAGCACGTATTTTGCATTCGCCGAGCAAACCCTGTTTCCGTTTCCGGGACCGCGGACCAATCACAGCCTTTTGTTGAGCTTCACCATCCAACATTATGCGAAGGTTGATTGTTGAGGCCGATGAGTCCCGACAAAAGTAGTTCACGAAAAAAGGACACTGCGCGCAACCACGGGAAGAATAGGGAGTGCACGGTCTCTATTTGTCTCTGGTTACGCCTTTATTTTAGAACCAATTTGGCCCGTTTATGGCTCCAAAAATCAAGCAAAAAATTAAGTAGGTGCTGACATTCCGATTTTTCGTCTAATATTTGTCTATTCAGAGAAAACAGCCGAAAACCGTCAAAAAACGGCTCTTTACGGAGCCAGCGACAAGTGACGCCATCTATCGGATTAAAATTTTCGGGAGTTTGCCATAGAATCACCTTAAGTTTCATAGCATATAGGGTGTCAATTAAAAAAGGAGCTAGGCCAAATATCTCGAGAACGGCTCCGGATTTTGAAAAACACTGAAACAAGTGTTCAATTACCTTGAGGGGGACATCTTTGTAGGGGGTTTTTGATTTTGGGGCCATCTCTGGGGGGCCCGCAGGGCGGATACCACGTCCCTAAATTCAATACTTCAAACGAGGACCCCCATATTTTATTTATTAATCGAAAAGAGGGTAAAATTATCAGACTTTTGGAGCGAATCGAAGTTCAATATCGTTTTTCGTTTTTGATACATCGAAAGTCAAAGTTCGATTTGGACCAATTTTCAAAAAATCATTACTCCTCTTTGAAGAGTCGGAATTTAAAAATCAAGGACACAAAAATACTCTAAAAAGTAAGCCCTTTTCAGAAAAAATTCAATTATAACAAACATTTAGTCAAATTTTGGTTTTGAAGCTTCCAAAACTTTTAGACGTTTTTTCGATAGCTTCGAATACTGTCATTCAGGGTAACTTTGTGCATTGGGGTGTAACTTTGTGCATGCCTAGTTCAAGCTGTATAAAATGTGGAATCTTTCAGAAATTGGCAGCATTGAACACAAAACACTCTTTAAAGTTACTTAGGTGTGTTGAATGAAATATATCAAAAGTTGCAAAAAGTTGTCCTGAATCACAAAACGTCTTGCACAAAGTTAGACTCAAAGTGCACAAAGTTACCCTGAATGACAGTCGCCCTGTGGTGCATATTTGAGGGGGGAGCTCAATCATATCTATTTCAAGTTTTTTTTTTCAAAAAAGCTCTTTTTAAGTTATGAGAAAAGCTCGTGTCCTTGAAGTTGAGGCAATTTCCAACATTTCTGCTCCCATGGACATTTACCAAAAAACCTAAATTTTTTGAGTTACGGCGGATTTTTGGAAAAATTCTAATTGGCTTTTGTGGCCACCCTGTTGAGAATTCTTCAAGTACAAAACAGATTCTGATCAAATGGATGGAACCATTTTGATTGATGTGCCACTAGTTTGGTACTTTAAAGTGAAAAAATTAGGTGTACTTCCTTAAATTAAAATTTTGGGAAGTCTAAGTCTCAGACCATGGAATCAGTCAGATTCTGCCATTGAAGTCCCAAAATTTTGATTTGAAAAAAGACACCTTATTTTGTCTCCTCAAGTGAACACGTTGCACGTCGATCGGAAGGTTTCGATACATTTTTTCAGAATCTGTCAAGATTTGTGAGAAATTCTCAACTGGATAAGCACAAGGGTTGATTCAAAAATCTTCCAAGTCCCCATGGCTAAAAAAATCTGGGTGTTTTGGTAAATGTCTATGGGAGCAAAAATGTTGGCAATTGCCTCTGCTATGAGGGTATGAACTTTTTTCGTACTTTTAGAAGATACTTCTTAGAAAAAAACTTGATAAGTGTGTGAGCTTCTCCTAATATGAACGAGGAGCTGTTGAGGGCTTTTGAAAATATCAATCAGTAACAGATGTATCCCCCCCCCTCTCCTGTCTAACTTTTGAACGAGTTGAGATAAAAAGTTGAGGTTTGGACCATTCTTCATAGCTTTAGATGAACTTTATTTTTTGGGGGTCAACCCCCCCCCCCCCCCAGGGGCCCCCAGGGGGCTATTTCAAAATTTTCAAACATCAACCCCTATATTGTGATACATCGTTTGAAAGGGCATAAAAGTCCAAGACTTTTGGCGCAAACTAGAGGTCGATATCGTTTTTAGTTTTCGATATATCGACTTTCAAAGTTCGATTTTCAAAAAATCAGAATTCCCATTTAAAAAGTCGGAATTAGAAAAACTAGGGGTCTAAAATGCTTTAAAAAGCAAGCACTTTTCAGAAAAAAATACGGTTCTGCCATACATTTAGTCCAACTTTGGTTTTAGAGCCCCACAACAATGTTCTAAAATATTGCTCCTCAGGGGGGCTACCTCAAAAATTCCGAGGCACGACCCTTATCGAGTGATACAGCGCTCAAAAGGTCACACTGAATTGAGCATTTTGGCGCAAACCGCAGGTCGATATCGTTTTTAGTTTTCGATATATCGAATGGCAAAGTTGGATTTTCATCTTTTGTCAAATTCCAATACATCGGAACCTAAAAACGATATGGACCTGCGGTTTGCGCAAAAATGCTCAGTTTAGTGTGCCCTTTTGAGCGATGTATCACTCGATAAGGGTCGTGCCTCGGAATTTTTGAGGTAGCCCCCCTGAGGGGCAATATTTTAGAACATTGTTTGGGGGGCTCTAAAACCAAATTTGGACTGAAAGTATGGCAGAACCGTTTTTTTTTCTGAAAAAGACTTGCTTTTTAGAGTATTTTAGACTCCTAGTTTTTCTAATTCCGACTTTTTAAATGGGAATTCTGATTTTTTGAAAATCGAACTTTGAACGTCGATATATCGAAAACGAAAAACGATATTGACCTCTAGTTTGCGCCAAAAGTCTTGGAATTTTATGCCCTTTCAAACGATGTATCACAAGATAGGGATTGCCATTTGAAAATTTTGAGCTAGCCCCCCTGGGGCCCCCTAGGGGGGTGGGGGGTTTTGACCCCCAAAAAATTAAGTTCATCTAAAGTTATGAAGAATGGTCCAAACCGCAACTTTTTATCTCAACTCGTTAAAAAGTTAGACATAGGGGGGGATACATCCGTTACAGCCTGTACATCATGTCTAAGTAACTAAATAAATGCGAGAAGCTCAAATCATTTTTAAGCGTTTCTCCCATCGGACTTTAGACATTTTTTTCAAATGGTAAACCTGTATCATAAAATTTGTGCTTTTAATAGTACAATATATCTTGAAACGTATAGTCAGACTTAATTTCTGAATTTCTCAAGTTTATTGATAAATCTTTACTCGAGAAGATTGATTAATGAATGATTTGAATAAAGAAAAGAGAGAGAGTCGGACGTACCGTTCGAGACTTCATTTTATTATTATAACAGCTGTTCGCGTCAGAGACAAAAAGAGAGCTTGACCGGCAAGTGTGCCAACCAACTCATATAGTACTACGTACTACCAACTTAACATTTATATATACATGTCGAGGATATAACAATTCTCCCAGCACATTTAAAATAATTAACAAATGATAAGTACATAAAAAAAACAAATTGACTAGAAAAAAGTAATTTCAACTTCTGGGTCTTTTTTACAAGGGGTGGACTCGCTTGGTGAGTATGGGCGTCTGGGTTTGCGTTCTCTTGTGGATCTTCTGACTTCATTAGGTCTCGCAGTTGGAGTGAGGTTTGTTGAAGACCTGGGTTTAACTTGCGTTGATTTTGAACGAGCAGCGGCAGGGTGATGCAGAGGAATATCAGCGAATGATGCAGTTGGTGTAGAGAATATTTGAGGAGAATCATCTGTTGATGAAGCATGTGGAAGCTGCTGATCTTTAGAGAGAGACTGCGGAATTTTCTGCTTAGGAGTTGCTGATTTCGGTTTAAGTAGCTCGGACGAAGAAGGCTGCGACAAGTGGGAAACTGTTTGTCGAACAGGAGCTAATGAAGAATTGGAAGTCTGTGGAGAGAGAACAGTTTGTTGAGCAGGAGTTAATGAAGGATTGGAAGTCTGTGGAGA
Source organism: Trialeurodes vaporariorum (assembly GCA_011764245.1). Lineage (NCBI taxonomy): Eukaryota > Metazoa > Arthropoda > Insecta > Hemiptera > Aleyrodidae > Trialeurodes > Trialeurodes vaporariorum. Next base: position 33,588,003 of record VMOF01000369.1, on the reverse strand, counting down.
GAGAACAGTTTGTTGAGCAGGAGTTAACGAAGGATTGGAAGTCTGTGGAGAGAGAACAGTTTGTTGAGCAGGAGTTAACGGAGAATTGGAGACAGTCTGCGGAAGAGTTTTGCTTGACGAAGCAATTTGTGGAGACAAAGGCAAAAGTCTGGAATGTGAAGGAGAAGATACAATAGACGGAGGCGAAGCTCGTTGAGAATCAGGCTGAGATACAGGACGATTTGTCGATTGCATTTCGGGATGAGTCCGAGCAGGCGCGTAGAGCCTTAAATTGTAGTTTTCAGTATTGCTGAGGTTACGATCTTCTTCACTTCCTTCCTCCTCATCAGCAAAACGAACTTGCTTTGGATGAGACAGTAACTGATCAATATGTCTTTTGTGACATACACCGTTGTGATCAATAGAATAGTGCAGTTTTCCCCATTTGGCCATGACAGTGCCTGGGAGCCAGCGACATCGACCACTGTAGTTGCGGAACATGACACGGCTGCCCACTTCAAAGGTGCGGAGCTTGGGACCATGGTGTTGGCTTCGTACTTCTGAAGTACTGTCGGTAACTGTAACAATTGGTGAGACTTGGTCTATTCTAGTTTTGATTATACGACCGAAGAATAGGAAAGATGGAGGTTGTCCTGTGGATGGGTGCGGAGCCCTGTGGTATCTCTGCAAAAAAGCATCGATACACTTTTGGAGTGACTTCTGAGTAGGGTTCATAGTTTTGATGGCGTTTTTAATTGTTTGCACAAAACGTTCCGCTTGACCGTTGGTTGCGGGGTGGTAGGGTGCAGTACGTTTGTGGTACCTTACCCCCTGCATTCTAAGGAAATCTATGAACTCATCTGACGTGAATTGCTTCCCATTGTCAGAAACTACAGTATCCGGAACTCCGTAAAGAGAGAATAGATGATGAAGATGTTCACATGTTGTTTCTGATGTCATTGAGGATGTCACGATTGCTCTTGACCATTTTGAGAAGGCGTCAACTATGACAAGTAAATATTTCCCTAAAATAGGACCTGCGTAGTCCAAGTGAATACGGAACCATGGTTCATTCGGATATTCCCAAAGGTGAGTATTTTCCTTGGGCGGCATTTTGGCATGCTCTAGACAAGTTAGACAGTTTTTCGCGACACTTTCTATGTCCTGATCAATTTTTGGCCAATAGATAAGCGACCTGGCGATGCCTTTCATCTTAGTTATTCCGATGTGGCCAAGGTGCAATTCAAAGAGAAGCCTCTTCTTGAGTTTTTCTGGAATGACGACCCGATGGCCAAGCATCAGGCAACCGTTTGAAATTGAGTAGTCAGATTCTCTGCCCTTATAACCTAGTTCAGTTAGTTTCTTACCTTCTTGCAGGGCTTGTAGCAGTGGTGCTAATTTGGAATCGGTTATTGTTTCAGAGGCGATCTCTTTGGCAGTGACGGGTAGTTGAAGAGTTTGCTGCTGAACAAACGAGTCGAAATCGTCCGAAATTTGTTGCTGCTTGAACATTGACCCGTTAACTGGGCTGCTGGCATTATGCTGATTGCCCATGCTTGGCAGGCGGGACAAATAGTCAGCATTCTGATGATCCTCTGAACGTTTGTGCTTAATATCATAGACAAAATTAGATAGGAATGACGCATAATTGGCACAACGAGATAGCGTAAATTTAGGCAACAATGCATTGGGCGCAAAGATATGCGACAAGGGTTTGTTGTCTACGTAAATAGTAAACTTTCGGCCATAAAGATACTGAAAGAACCGTTTTATACCCCACACAACCGCAAGGGCTTCTCGATCTATTTGTGGATACGCTTTCTCTGTTTGATTTAGGGCTTTACTAGCATACCCAATAGGCCTTTCACTACCATCTGGCATCACATGAGATAAAACAGCGCCAAGCCCAACTGGGCTGGCATCGGTTGCAAGAACTATGGGCAGATTTGGGTGATATGGAATCAGAACTTGGTCTGATACTAGCAATTCTTTTAGCTTTTGGTAAGCATTGAGACCTTCTTTTGTCCACTGGAGTTTGCCTTTGATTTTCAGCATCTCCCTGAGTGGAAAGGTGATTGTAGAAAGGTGTGGGATAAATGAGTGATAGTAAACTACTTTACCGAGGAAAGATTGAAGCTCATCTGAGTTCATGGGTTGTGGAGCGTTTAGTATTGCACTGATGTGCTTGTCTAATTTATGGAGACCAGAACCATCAATGCGGTGACCAAGGAATTCTACACTTGTTAATAGGAATGCACACTTAGAGCGTTTCAGTTTTAATCCAGCTTTGAGGAGACGATCCAAGACTTGTTCCAGAATAAGAAAAAGTTTCTCGACAGAATCTGCAAAGAGTAATATATCATCGAAGAAATTTAACTGACCATTTATGTCTTGGAGAAGTTCTTCGAGACGTCGCTGCCATATTGCAGGGATACTAGCTACACCATATTGGGCACGAAGAGGACGGATGAGGCCGTGAGTGGGCGTGTTCAACGTCATAAGTTCACAAGTTGCTTCATCGCACGGGAGACTCATGAATGCATCTGAAATGTCCAACTTACAAAAGAATTTAGAGTCTTTTAATTTATTGAACAGATCTTCAATCTTTGGGATTGGATATTCTTCGATAACTAATTGAGGGTTTAGTGTGTACTTATAGTCCCCTGTTATGCGAAGTTTGTCATTCTTTACGACAAGATGCGTTGGGGAAGCCCATTGAGAGTGAGTGACTTTAGTGTAAAGTTTTGACTTTAATTTAGAGTCAATTTCACTGGCGAACCGGTCTCGTAGCGCAAGCGGTATTTCTCGGGCTCTTGCAAAAATCGGCCTAGCATCTGCTTTTAGATGCAATTGAGAAGGCGGACCTTCGAGGGTACCTGCTGTATCATTGAAAATTGGTTCATACCTTTTCAAAAGATTTTTAAGACGGTCGGCAGCACTAGAGCTTATTTCTGGAGGCAGATTACCATGTGAACTTTTTACTTGGTTCATTGGAGAAGGAAATAACTCATCAAGAGAAAGGAGATCTTTAAAATGAATGATCCACTCTCTTCCAAAAACACTATCGACATGACGGTCAACCACAAAAAGATTTAATACTTTTTTCCGTTTGCGGAAAGAAACTTTTACTGGAGCATAACCTAAACACTGGACCTTTTCCTTGGTGAAGCTGTAAAAGCAACGATTAGTACGCTGAAGCCCAACATTTGGGAAAGTTTCCTCGAACAAGGATATGTTAATAATGGAACAGGCGCCACCAGTATCTAATTCCATTTTTAGCGGTGTGTCATTAATGAGGACACTTAAAAAACAAGGCTGAGGTGGTTGATTTATGTCATGATGGTTGATCACCGTAGCAATTTTGTTGACTGAAAAAGGGAGAGTGTCAGAGTCAGGTTGAAGAAATTCTGAACTTATCTCTTCAGCATAAGGAGAGGAGCCATTTTCTTCCATACTGGCATAGGACTTGATTGTGCTATTTTTAGTCATGCATATTTGGGCAAGATGCCCTCGACGTTTGCAATGGCCACACTGATAATTTCTGTACTTGCATGTTCTACGATTGTGGTTACCACCGCAAGATAAGCATGAATCTTTAGAGCTGGAAGGATTTGAGAGTTTGTCAGAATTAGAACTGAAAGAGGATTTGCGTTTAAATTTGTTACCTGAGGAGGAGCGACTTAGACTGCGGGCACGAGAGTTGTGTAAATTGGATTTTTTGATCCTTGGACGGCTATCTGAAAATTTATTTACAGCAACTGTAGCGGCTGCTTCAGATTTAGGCTTCAACTGGTTGGACGCTTCCCTAGAGGCTTCTAAGTCTGTTGCAATTTTGAGAGCACATTCAAAGGTTGCTGGCTGCTTGCAGACAATTTCATTACGAATATCGTCACGGCTGATTCCATGCATAAATTGTACTGTAAGAGAGAAATCTAGGAAATTTTCAAATTGACAAAAGCGAGCAGCGGCTTTGAGACGAGTTGCAAATTCGACAACTGATTCGTCTGGTTTTTGCAATAGTTTTCTAAAATTGATAATTTCGCTGAATTTATTTCTGGTTTTAGAGTAATAACTCTGTAGAGTGGAAGTGATTTGTTCGAATGAAAGAGATTCCACTGGAGTAGGGTAGGAAATGTTGGTGAGAACAGTGTTGAGTTGACCTCCCATATGCACTCGGAGGTGCGAAGCCCATGTGCTATCAGGCAGCTTGCAAAGTTCGAGTTGCAGTTTAAAACGGTTGAAATATTCCTCAACAGTTTCGACATTTTCTTGATATGCACTGAAAGAAAACCTGGTTTGAGGTGTTACCTGCTGGGACTGAATTTGAAGTTGAACAAGTTGAGAGACCACATTGGTTAAAGCATTAAGTTTGTCCTCGATTGAGGCGTTGGACGGTATCACAGAAGAAGTTCCACTGGTTTGACTCGGAGTTGCGGCAGGATCTGTTTCAGGCATGACGATATTTTCGCGAGATCACTATTCGAAAAGTGAATTTCGGAAAAACTTGAGCGTGCAGCGTGAGAACCGTGGGGTTAACGCGGATGCCGAGCGTATTCGAACACACGAGAATCACGAGATTCGATTAGCGAATACTGCCGCACTTCGCGAAAATCGGAGGATTGCCGAGACAATGGGTTCTTTTAACTCGTCGCCATTGATAAATCTTTACTCGAGAAGATTGATTAATGAATGATTTGAATAAAGAAAAGAGAGAGAGTCGGACGTACCGTTCGAGACTTCATTTTATTATTATAACAGCTGTTCGCGTCAGAGACAAAAAGAGAGCTTGACCGGCAAGTGTGCCAACCAACTCATATAGTACTACGTACTACCAACTTAACATTTATATATACATGTCGAGGATATAACATTTATAAATGGATACTTTATGTAAAAATACTTCAGATCACCAAGTTTCAAGTATATTTGATTTGTAACTGTGGCTATTACTGCAAAATCAAATTTTAGCAACACATGGAGGAATCGCAGTTCAAGAGGGGGGCATTTTTTTACCCACATTCATAGGGAAAACATGTTTTATTTCGGGCTCCAATATACACAGTAGAAGTTTGCGCCCGGAATTTAGTTGCATTTTGCATATTCCTAATATTTTGTAGCTTGCACTTATTTAGTTATGATTCAATTAAATACTTTAATCCTGCGCACTTATAGGTGGTTGTGGCTGATATGATTAGTGGTGTTTGCAATTTATCGCTCCTCACCTACGATTGTAATCCTCGCCTTGTTGAAAGGTGCTGTTGGCATGGTCATAAATAAAATCTTTAGGATGCGAAATTCCATTGACTTTCAAAAATTAGTTGCTAGGTATGTTTGTTCTGAGTTGGGCAAACGAGGTAGTACTTGAACACTACGAGTACTGTACTTGGCATTCGTAATTTTTTTAAATCGCATTTCAACGGTAATCAGAGTGAATTTTCAAAGAATCAAGAACTGAGTACAGGTAGACTACCCCGTTTCCCCAACTCTGGCCTTGTTGCACATTTCAGCCTCAAACCCATTTAAAAGTTATTCAACAGTACAGCAATAAGAAGTAAGTACACTCATCAAAACAAAGAGACGAGTGAACTTTCGGACTACTGATTGAGGAAGAATATTGAGACGATCTCCATGTAGAGAGCCGTTTTAACATCTGATAAGCACTATACGAGGGATTAAACCTGTGTTGTATGCTAATGGATGAAAATAATGAAACAGGTTGGTTTTAATCTTACCTTAAAGCATCAAAGCTGGATCATTTCGGACAGCAACCAGGGAGGGTGTAAATATGGCGGACAACAAGCTTTTCTAAATTCAAATTATAGGTAGCCGGAATGGCTTTTAAAACATTTGAAGATTTGGAAATTGCTGCTGCCACAGACCAGTTCAAGATTGTCAATTACTTAATAGCTATATGGTACTTCTTGTAGCACCATTTATTTTTTAAAAATGGTCATAAACAAAGTAAAAACCGAGCAAGTTATTCAGAAAAATTGGATGATTCACTTCAAAGACAATAAGTAATTCTTGAACCTTCTGATAATCCTGTAGCGTGAGAACAACACTGTAGGTGTAAAATGAATTTCTTGCAGCGTTGAAAGTGTATACTGTGTAGGAAGTAGGTACCTTTTAAGACAGGGAAATGTCCGAAAAACACCAAAAATGTGGAGTTTTGATGAATGATTAGCGCAGAGATGAAACGTTTGAAAGTCAATGTTTTTGGAAAAAGTAAAGTCGTATGTTTACTTTTGTTCATAAACAATGAAAACAAACCATGAGCAAACCAAATTCTGCTGTGAATTTTAAATAGAAATGCGTCAAAAATGTCTTTAATACTAGAATTTAGTCCTTCACAGCGTTCAGGTGTAATTATGGACTAATTGTAAGTGTGACCTTATTAAAAGCCTTGACGCAGTTAGAGCCATTCGTTTACTGCCTTGTCTTACCAGAGTCCCCCCCCATTTCAAAAAGAAGGTACCTTCAAGACATTTCCCCTAGAATCACTGGAAGTATTGCCTCTTGAGCTCCCAAACTGTAAAGTATTATGTTTTTCCAATGTTTGTCCATACAAGAGTTGTTCCAAAATTTAAACTGTCGCAAAAAATTTTCCTTTACCTGCTTCAGTTTGATCCTAGAAAGCTCTCACGATCATCTGTGATGTCACCGCTCTTCCTCTGTCAAAACTTGTAAGTCCTTATTTTTCTCTGACTTGGAAACTGATCACAAACAATCGATTGGACTTGGGTGAATTAAATGGACTCCTTAAATGGAATCTAAAAGAATTAGGTAGAGTCGAATAAACTTAGCCCTGTCCAATTAATTTCGCATTTTGGGCCATATGCACAATCGTTAATTACTACTTGCGATCAATAATTCTTACTTAAATGCCGCGGAAATCACATAAAGCGCTGATGCATCAAGATTTGTTCAGTTTTAACTGAGACATGGCCATTCGATAAAAACTGCTTCATGACGAATATCCTTGCCAATATTCCAGACCAATTGTACCTATGCTTGCATGACAGTTATGGAGAGCAAAACTATTCAAATGTCAATACCAACACCAAGTTCTGTGATGCACGGTGGGGTACGAATGCCTCCCCTCCACCTTTATACTTCCATCGTGGAAGAAATAATGATGCATCTGCGCTCATTGTGACATTTTCAGAATTTATTTAAGAATTCATGCTCAAAAGTGGAAATTACCAGCAGAGCAACTGACTCAAATGACTGGAATGGACTTAGTCCAATAGCTTCGATTCGTCAAAGTTGACTCGATTGTTCATAATCGGCTGCCAAGAAATTACATCATGCAGAAATAGGTAAAAAGACTTACACTGCACTTACACGTTTGGACAGAAGAAGAGTGCTGATATCAAAGATGGTCATGGAGGGCTTTCTAGAATCAAACTGTAGCTGATAAATGCTGATAGTTGGAGACAGTTAAAATTTTAGAAATGCTCTTTAGCAAATGAACCAGATTTATCTCTGGAATAAACACTGGGAAAACTGAAAGGGGCAACACTTCAGTAAGGATCAGGATCACAGAGGCTTCTTTGAGAGAACAGTCATCAGAGCACTCTTTCACATGGACAGAATGATGACTTGAGTGAAACTGGCAAGTTAAGTCTTAAACAAAAATAAAAAGCTTATTATCACCTTACAAATTAGACATCAACTCAGGATTAATTCAGTAATTTTTGAAATGCTTGGAAAGTCAAAATAGTCAAGCTCTCTTGAAAAAAGAAAGATATGCATTGGCTACGCTGAGTACGCTCTGATGTTTTCTGAACGTCAAATAATAAGGTCTCTGATGAGTGCCGAAAAAAACCAAACACCCTTGCTCACAGTAATGTTTGGACATTTCCTTGTCTGAAAAGTATAAAAATCCTGTGTGGGACAGGAAGCAAACGATTTTACAGCTTGATGGTGCTGGAGAGAAATTAAACTGGATGTAGCATGAAGCTTGCTTTCAAATCGTGAAAACTATTATTCAACATATAATCAGCGTGGAAGGTAGTACCTAAAGGCTCCTGACAGAGTTCCTGATGAAGTTGTCTCGAGACATGGAAACTTGAGAATAGGTAATGGAGCACATGCCTTCAAGACAATTCTTGGTTTAAAGTAAATTATTTAATCAAACAATACATCCAAGGTGGTTTTTTTTTTCCTTTCGGTAACTTTTCCACTGCACAAACATTTCAGAAGGATCAAGGAGCACGCTCATCGGTTAAAGAATTTATCTACTTCAGATCACTCAACTTAGGAGATGGACATGAGAAAATCTGTCTCAGGAAGAGAGAGTTTGCTGAGAGAGGTCAAATTACAAAGTTTTTGAATAAATCACCACAAACATACCACTTTCACTCGTCAAAATGCCAAGAAAGGCAATGAGTTACGGCATTACGAGGCAATAACACGCACTGTAGAATCTGGCAAATTAAATGAAAGCTATGAAGAACTTGAGTGTTTCAATTAGTAGAAACTGAAATTAAGGCTTTGATTGACAGAAAACACGCACAGTTCATAAAGAAATTCAGATTTTAAAGTCTCTGATAGACTTCGAAAACACGCGAATATACATTGCGGAGGGAACTTCGGTTTGTTTTCACAACACAAATCTCTAACCTTAAAATCTCCGAGGCAAATTACGCATGTTTACCAAAGCCTCCGAACTAGATATAGCTCGTTGGTAGTCACAGACAAAATAATGAAACTACCAAATTTATTCATAACGGAGACAAATCCTTATGAAAAACTTACGTTCAATACTCAGTCAAAAGCTAACTCAATCATTATTCGAACATTCCAAACGGCGCACTATGGATTCAAATCGAGTCCTAAGTGGTCAAAAGTACAAAGACATGAGATATCACAAGAATTGTCGATCCATCAAATGATATTCTCCGATAAGTATGGGACAGGCCAGGAATAAAAAACGGAGCCAAATAAACCCCTTAAAATCAACTATAGTATCCATCTAAAATACTAATTTTCCAACTTTGAAAGGATCGAATTTGGACCGCCAAAGATTTGATTTCTGTCCATTGTGCGGCGGACCGAAGAATATCGCGGATTCGATACGGCGCGCGATTCGTTTAGTGACTGCTTAAAGGATAGGGAGACTTTTCGCGTTGCCGCTCCGCAATATATCGAACGAAAGGAATCCACCGAAAAGCAGTACGCGATCATTACGCGCGGAAATCTGACAATGCACGTTTGCGACCAAGCCGAAAATTGTCGATTTTTATGCAGGAAGTTTATGGCCAAAATCGATACAAATCCATAACAAAAACATGCAGTACTTACTGCATGTTAAAAAAAAAAAAAAAAAAAAAAAAAAAAAAAAAAAAAAAAAAAAAAAAAAAAACTTAGGAGATGGACATGAGAAAATCTGTCTCAGGAAGAGTTTGCTGAGAAAGGTCAAATTACAAAATTTTTGAATAAATCACCACAAACATACCACTTTCACTCGTCAAAATGCCAAGAAAGGCGATGAGTTACGGCATTACGAGGCAATAACACGCACTGTAGAATCTGGCAAATTAAATGAAAGCTATGAAGAACTTGAGTGTTTCAATTAGTAGAAACTGAAATTAAGGCTTTGATTGACAGAAAACACGCAAAGTTCATAAAGAAATTCAGATTTTAAAGTCTCTGATAGACTTCGAAAACACGCGAATATACATTGCGGAGGGAACTTCGGTTTGTTTTCACAACACAAATCTCTAACCTTAAAATCTCCGAGGCAAATTACGCATGTTTACCAAAGCCTCCGAACTAGATATAGCTCGTTGGTAATCACAGACAAAATAATGAAACTACCAAATTTATTCATAACGGAGACAAATCCTTATGAAAAACTTACGTTCAATACTCAGTCAAAAGCTAACTCAAACATTATTCATTATTCGAACATTTCAAACGGCGCACTATGGATCCAAATCGAGTCCTAAGTGGTCAAAAGTACAAAGACATGAGATCTCACAAGAATTGTCGATCCATCAAATGATATTCTCCGATAAGTATGGGACAAGCCAGGAATAAAAAACGGAGCCAAATAAACCCCTTAAAATCAACTATAGTATCCATCTAAAATACTAATTTTCCAACTTTGAAAGGATCGAATTTGGACCGCCAAAGATTTGATTTCTGTCCATTGTGCGGCGGACCGAAGAATATCGCGGATTCGATATGGCGCGCGATTCGTTTAGTGACTGCTTAAAGGATAGGGAGACTTTTCGCGTTGCCGCTCCGCAATATATCGAACGAAAGGAATCCACCGAAAAGCAGTACGCGATCATTACGCGCGGAAATCTGACAACGCACGTTTGCGACCAAGCCGAAAATTGTCGATTTTTATGCAGGAAGTTTATGGCCAAAATCGATACAAAACCATAACAAAAACATGCAGTACTTACTGCATGTTAAAAAAAAAAATGGTTCTCATGTATTAAACAACCTCATTAAAATGATACTCCGTGATTTTGGAGAAAATTTACCTATACCTGAAACATCTCTCTCTGGTTGGGGGGGAGGTTAAAGTTTTACAATATCGAAAATAAAGGGTATAAAAGTCCTATTGACACGTAATAATATACGATCAGAATAAAAACTCCAATAAAACCCAATATGGAAACATTTTTTTGGTCTATTTTGGTGACTTTCAAGATGGCGGAGGTGACTCTGTCTTTCTATCTTTCACATTGCTTTGATCTTCTCAAGATGGTGCATCAGAAAATAATGCTTCAAAATGAGCCAAAGTTACCATTCGGATTGCATTATTCTGTGTCGTGTCACTGGGTTTGGACTAACAGAATGGCTCAGCCATACTTTGATAGGTCTTTCCTTGCGCCCTATAAAACCTACTAAAGTTTTGGGGGCGTGTTTGGCCTTAATCCCTTCCTAGAGGTCAGTTCTAGTTGAACCGCTGCATGACTGTCTTACTGAACAGAGAGCTCATCTGACTTGGTGCCACAAATTTAGTGGTGCGCAGTTTAAAATCACTGCAGCCAAGATGGCCGAAAAAAGCAAAAAACACTCTGACTCATTCAGGTTACTCCAAGTATTTGGTCTGCTTTCCTGCAGAGGGTAGCTCAATGTTTTCTGCTTTTGTTTGCCATCTTGGCGGCAGTGATTTTGAACCGTGCGCCACTGAATTTGTGGCACTAACAAGGGGAGTGCACGAACCCGGACCCTCGAAATTTGATCAAATTTTCAGGATCGGTAGTTCATAAGAAACTATTTTACACATGTTTGGCCGTTTTTGTGAATAGGCCTTAGAAACGGAGAAAAAAAATTGGCTGCGCGTGTGAACTCAAATAGCTGCTACTGACCGCATCCAACATGAATCGGCAGCGTGGCCGAAGGGACAACGTCTCTGACTCCGGGTCATGAGGTTAGTGGTTCGAGTCTGGCTCCGGCCACAAGATTTTTGCACTGCGTGTTTGCACCGACATATTCATTTTCTCTATATTTTGACAATTTTGCCGTGTGCACCGAGCCGCTTTTTATTTACAAGTAAGAATTATGCAAAAATAAACATTGAAACGGCACAGCACACATTCTCGCATAGATGGGAGGGGGGGGGGGGAGGTATCATTACCAATATTAGAATAGGAAGAAAGTAGAAGAATCGATATAAAAAAACAAAAATTTATTATAACTATTTGTTTTCTCATTCAAATTCATTTACATTTACTCACTTATTTTTTTTTTTTTTTTTTTTTTTTTTTTTTTTTTTTTTTTTTACTTACGTACTTCCACGTTTTCCATGTACAGCAAAATTTCAAATTCTACAACCCTGCAGTCAGTGGTGGATGGGAGAGGGAGGCAAAGGTACGTGCCCTCCATCCACCCCCAAGCCTCAAATGTTGCCTTTTTTCAACAGAAAATAGCCCTCAATTTCTTCCTGCAACGCTTCAAATTTAAAACATTCATGGGCGAGTCCCCTCCCTAGAAAAATTTTCTAGATCCGCCACTGTCTGAGGTTGAAGGCACCAATAACGTCGTGTAGAAATTCCCGGAGTTCCATACTGGTGAGACAGGAAAATCGTATTTATCATTGTTTTTATCGATTCTTCTACTTTCTTCCTATTCTAATATTGGTAATGATACCTCCCCCCCTCCCCCTCCCATCTATGCGAGAATGTGTGCTGTGCCGTTTCAATGTTTATTTTTGCATAATTCTTACTTGTAAATAAAAAGCGGCTCGGTGCACACGGCAAAATTGTCAAAATATAGAGAAAATGAATATGTCGGTGCAAACACGCAGTGCAAAAATCTTGTGGCCGGAGCCAGACTCGAACCACTAACCTCATGACCCGGAGTCAGAGACGTTGTCCCTTCGGCCACGCTGCCGATTCATGTTGGATGCGGTCAGTAGCAGCTATTTGAGTTCACACGCGCAGCCAATTTTTTTTCTCCGTTTCTAAGGCCTATTCACAAAAACGGCCAAACATGTGTAAAATAGTTTCTTATGAACTACCGATCCTGAAAATTTGATCAAATTTCGAGGGTCCGGGTTCGTGCACTCCCCTTGTAAGTCAGCTGAGCATGCCCTCTTAATTTATAACCTTGGGTGTGAGCTGCTACTTTAAGGTCAGTGGATGCTGCCCCAACCCCCTGGTAGTCAGAATATTTTCTAACCATTCACTGTTGTCCCTTCTCCCTTAAAGTAGCATACCTAGTATTTAGAATATAATCCTTTTTATTTTAGATGATTCACTCTTAAATCATAAATATTTTAACACATGATTAATTACTTGAATGGATTATTTCTGTTAAGTAGGTATGCATGAATGTTTGTACCCCACCCCCCTCGAAAGCATCTTATCACGCCCATCACTTTAAATAAATCAAATTAAGCAATGAAGGTGAAATGACCAACTACATGACAAGAGAACAATTTGTTTTTCTTCCTCATCTCTCATCGAGTTGAGTGGAAATGAAGTTCGTTATCAACTAGCTGATTGACTATGAAAGACTTTTACCAAATTAGCGCAAATAAATTCTTGATTTAAGTGCACGGAAAAACCTATTAAATAAAAGAAGACAACTTATACCTTCTTCAAGTTTTAAAGGAATGTTAAACAAGTTGCCAGGTTCCTACACTAAGGTGTTGGAAAAGCGTGCCTTTGTTGGTACTTCTAGGAATAATTTTTTTTAATTATTTACATTTTATGTTATAACTTAGATTGACAGAACAAATTTGATATTTTTGGAAAATGGCGTCGTTCTAATAGGTAGATCCAGGCCGGCAACATCGATTTGAAAACGCATGCCCTATTTGGGCACGCTTAAAAACCATTCCATAATACCCTTTTGATATCCAGAACAAGCATTATCAATGCTGTATCTAAAGAAAAAAAAAGTAGGGTATAAAGTGTAAGTAAGATATTGGAAACTTGAAAAAAGTCTAACATAACAGAAAAAGTTTCAAATTTAAGATTTTCATGCTAAAATCACATAATTTATTATCCAAAAAATACAAATCTTGTAAACAGATCATTGATTTTTAGAGAGAAAGAAACACTAGAAATCTTAGGTCCACAAAGTCATTCCACTTTTAAAAGCAAAAGCCTGTACACCAAAAAAAAAAGGGTAGACGTTGTTTCATCTGAGTAAATAGATGACTTTATTTGTAATCCAATTAACGCTTCTTCACCTTCAACACAACTTCCCCATTTTTTAAAAAATGTAGAGCTCCTCCAAAATTTTCTCTGCACAATGAAATCGAGAAAACGTTGCATGAAAGACAAGTTCACTGAAAAAAATGGACACCGTAAATTACGGACTATATAGGTTTACCGAGGGATTACGGTTGTGACTTCCGTAATTTCCGGCGGTGCAACCCGTAATTACGGGTTGCACTGCCGAAAATTACGGGCGTCACAACCGTAATCCCTCGGTAAACCTATACAGTCCGTAATTTACGGTGTCCAATACCGTTTCGTTTTTTCAGTGTTAAAGCCTCTTTTCAACCACTAATCTTCAAGGAATCAGCGACACCTTGCTTGTAACATAATTCATACATATTTTCTTAGAGTACTAGGTACCAACTTATCAAGACTCTTAAAAACATATCAGGTCAAAGTTTTAGAAACCCAAAAATACTTAGACACAAATGAATAAGCAAGCAAATAAATGAAAAAATACATAAATAGAGGAAAATTTATCAGATAAAAGTATTTTTTATATAATTTCTCTAATCCTTAAGATGCATAGTAGACACGCTCACAAATCATATTATCTAGAAGAGCTACGTTTCAGTCAAAATTTTTAAAATAGAGTCAACATAAACAAAAAACAAAATCTACACAGTATGTACCGTATTGTCGTGCGAATAGGCCAAACCCGGCAGTAGACAGCATGCATTACCTTCCGAAGCGTGAGAAATGTAACACACAGCTATGCAAGGTGTCCCAAAACTGTCCCCGGTATTTGAAAAATTGGGATGATTGGACTCACCCTCTATTGTGGCTCTGGTTGTTATTTGCTTCAGGACACTTTGAGAGATAACGTTTTTGCAGACTTTGTCAGTATCATCTTCACCTTGCCTAATCTTTTTTCTGTGGCATGGGCTAAGCAGGGGGCACAGAAAAAAGAGTTTGACAGCACTGATGGAAGGGAATACCTACGTTAACTCTTTAGTATACCTCAGATGGGCGGTAACATGGAGATGAGAGTAATGGGACAAATTGATAAGATATATTTATGATTGACGGACAACGTTTAAAATGTGCCAATAATTAACCTGACATTGGAAACTAAAGTTAGATTTTGAAAGCATGTGAGTTCTAGCAATTTACCGTATGTTACACTCAAACATTTGGCGAGTTTTGTTGATAAGCTGTAACTCAATTTTTGAGGCACCGAATCTGACGGATAGAAGTGATTTACATGCACGACAATACTATATGTACTTAAAAAAGGAATAATAAGCTCCAGTGATAGAAATTATAATATATGTACTAATAATACTAATTTAAAAAAAAGAAAAAAAAGAAAAAGAACCAGTCTCATGATGAAGTATTCTAAGAATTAATGAAGAAAGACTAATCTTCAATAGTAAAATTAATATCACAGGTGTTCAATAATACTGATGGATGGATCACACATCGATGACTTAAACCACTGTCACAGCAATCTTTTTACACAGATGGGCAATGGGCATGTAAAGGCAGCGAATTAAATAATGTCAGTCGACTCCTTAAATTTTGGTAAGGTAGGCCACCAGCAATGCTTCTATTCATTGAGTTAAGTATTGGAAGTTGCCTACCTAAACCAAAATCTAAAAAGTCGACTGACATTATTTAATTTGTTGACTGTACCTTGGTATTAAACAATATTTCAAAAACGGAGCTATTTAAAACAAGAATGGCTAACAACAGAGTTTTTATTTTGCCTTGAAAGAAAAAAAAAGAGGACTTCAGTCAAAGTTGGTGTCAAAAGTTTTCGTTCTTCCATCTTTCCCCCCAAAACTTTCTGAGTTTCTGATTCTGATTATCTTCGGCTTTTTCAAGGTTCATCAATCATCAGTTTTGTCGGACTATTTCAGAACAGATATTCTGAGAATGATGAACTTTGAGAACAAACAATGTTTCAGAACGTTGCCCTCAAACAATACAATCATAAAAAACGTAACAGTATTTCCATGACCAAAATCATTATCAGTTGGTGTGTTATTTATGTTTGACTGTCATACACTTGCAATGGAAATGGAGCAGTTGCGAAGGTCAAAATTTAGTTGTTTTCGATTAAATAAATAAAATTACTTGATTAGCTCAAAACAAGGATGCCTTTGATATCTAACAAGGTTTCGTTGTTCTGGAGATGCGATTATAGAACAAAATATATTGTTTTAAATGGGAATTCCGCATTGTGACATCACAACACAAACTTTTTTGCAATTTTACAACAGTATATCCCCAAAATTGAGACACTTCCAACAAAAACCAAAGGCACATTTTCTCTTAGCTCATCAAGTACTTTCATTTTTTTTACAAAAAAAACACCACACTTTGGAACCTTCCAACTACCCCATTAAACAAAATCCAAATGATATTGATGTCTTAAAAAACTTGTTTGGAATGGCATCATCAATAGGACTCTTACAAAATTTTGCTACTAGCAAATAAACAGTCCAGCTTGATATAACAATTAACGAAAATCACAAAAATGACACTAAAAAAGTCTGAAATTCATGAATAAACTCACAAAACTGCTGTGACAGAAAAATTGTAATGGCGATTCAACGCAGGTATCATGGGAGATTCCTGTCTATTATGTCACTTTCTCTACAGAAACACAGAGATATGTCTCAATTTAGATAGGAATCTCCCACGATACCTGCGCCTCTCCGCCATTAAGCCCGATTTTGGGAGTGAATTTTGTGATGTTTTGGTGTACTCATTGTCATTTTAACAGGTTTTTGTGCAAGAATCAACTTTTCAATCCCCTGCAGCAAAAGTTTGCAAGAGCCCCAACATAAGCTAGATAACTGGATATTTGATTAGATTTCCTCTCTTTTTCTAACAAACCAATTTCAAAAATACCATTTAACATCGATGATTGAGCTATTCCATGCAAAACCAATGTTGACCTCAAATCATAATATGAGGAGATAGCAAGTCTTCCACTATTCTGCAGAGATTAGCTTAAGTTCTCTGAAGTAAAATCCATAATTTGAGGGAATACGAGGCAATACCTAATTACCAAAAGACACCCAATATACCTTATGGCAATTTTCCTTCGGCTAAATTTGATCAAACAGATTTCATCTTGGCGGTCCAGTAATCCTAGAGCTTGGTCTCTAGTATATATTGTCTCCAGGTAAAATTGAGTTACTTTACAGTTTGAATTTTTCAATTGATATTACACACAAAATGCCAAAATATTTTGGAAATACAGTGAAAGTTGTAATACAGTGAAGTGTAATACAGTGTAATACAGTTGAAATACAGTGAAAAGTATACAGCGAAAGTTCGTTGTGTGGAGCTTCAGTCCTGCCCTGAAAAAAAATTCCACTTAGCGAAAGTTCCACTGAGGAAATTGCGGTCAGAGTATAAGAAGTTTCATTGTGCTGAAAAAAAATTCCACTTGGCGAGATATTCCACTTAGAGAACATTCCACACAACGAACTTCAACTGTATGCAAAAATAAAGGAAATAAAAAAGTCAAGAGAATAAACTTATAATGTAGTTAATTTAGGAAGGTATCCAGTTATAAACAATACATAAAATAGGAACGGGTAAAATGCTGGAATTCAACCTAAATTGGCGAGGACGTTTTCCAAGCAATTTTGAATTCCAGCATTTTACCCTTTCTTGTTTTATTTATTGTTCAAGTCGTCACTGGTTCGTTTTTTCTGTCATTTTTCTTTCCAGTTATAAACTCCTACTGTAAAATTAATAAAGTGCTATTTAACCCTTTTACGCTCATTGACATAGATCAGTCGTTAATGGCTCTGTAATGGAGTGTGACCTGACCCAACCCAACCCAACCCAACCCAACCCAACCCAACCCAACCCAACCCCTGCAATGGGCAACCAGAGGCCGATTGACATTTGCCTGTGAGAGAAAACCCATGAACTCACTCTAAATAAAATGAGTTGAGATTAAAGGAGAGAGAAAGTAGCAAGCCAGTTTTGACTGACTACTAGCCAGACATCTGAAAGGTTGGGTTCGGTTTGATTGCAAAGCGAATATGACGTAAATGAGGGAATTTTCTCAAAATTTAAGCTTACAAATACGTAAAAGCGCATTAAGCTGGAGAAGACTTGTGATCAGGACAATCAGACAGAAAAATTAGACATATTTGATCAAATTTAGACGCAGGAAAATGTCTATAAGACAATCGCAGTGTCTTTCTCACTAATTAAAATAAGGCATCAGACCTTTTGCATCATGGTATCAACTCATAATTTACACAAATGGACTTGCACTGTTATTGAATGAAACACACCATTCATATCTAAATGCATGGCGAATTCTCTATCTCTTCAAAAATGAGGGCCATAAAAACTCAAAAATGCCCAATCTCAAATTGAAGAAACTCAGTCTTGTAGAGAAACTTATCCGTTTTTCCCTTCAAATAAATTTATTTCTATGATTAACATTATCTGAGTGATGTTCAGTGATACAAACTGGAAGTAAACAATTTAGAGCGCAGGTAATTGTGCTGGAAACCATCAATATTCTTAAAAATTCTATCAGCTTTTGCTCAATGATATCAGTCGCTATGGGGCATGATTATTGAAATTCATATGAATATTTCACTACATACAGGATTCTTAATGGAAATTTTTTCTACATAGAAATTTGGAAGCCTGCATTCGATATTCAAACGTAGTACATAAATTGATTGAAAACAATGATTCAAAAGATGCGCAGTGGTTCTCAATCACCAGGCGTGTTTTGTTCCAGCATTGATCCATGACGTAAAGTAGAAAAGTTTTACAAAAAAAAAAAAAAAAAAAAAAAAACCTTAATTGAAAGCAAGACCGATGGCAATGCAAATAAGGATATTGGATATTTTATTTTCCTGTAATAATAGGATATTGGATAATGATAATGTTTGAAGTGATTGAGATAATTGAGTCATGCTTTGGAGAAAGCATGTATATGCGTGTACGAGGTTTTATCCGAGAACCCAAGTTGTGAATCATCATGTTCTAAGCTCTCTAGACATATTTAGTATGTAAGGGCTCATGTGTAAAATGAACCATTCATGATTCATTTGTTAGTATTTTCAGACAATTAATACCGCAAGAAAACATGAATTCTCAATTGCATCAGGAGCTGCTACTGCCAGAATATTATAATGGTAAAGTTGATCTCTGAAGAAATCACACATAACTTACTGCATTATTATTATTCTCCAGTGCTGTTCTCAACAGAGTATAATTTTACCCGCTTGTATGATGATTTACAAGAGTATACCCTTTCTAATAATTCTAAGTTTTTACAAATGAAAACGTTACAACCAATAATAATAAACGCAACCAAACTTTAAAATGCATTTTTCTCAAAATAGCGTTTATCGTTATACATGGTTTCTCCAAAGAATGAGCCAATCATAAAATACAGAACAACCCAAAAGGATAAATGACCTTCGCAACTTAGAGACAAAAATTATATAAAATTAAGTGAACTATGCCTCAATAAAAGGGGGAAAAAGTCAATTTGGGCTCTTACAAATTATCTTTCTTTTCAAGCATTAATTTTAAGCATTTTTTTTTAGCTTTAAATTAATTCGCAATAAAACATCGATTTACTGGGTCGAAACTCACCAGATGCTGGTCCCAAAGAATAACATATAAGAGGACATTGCTAAATTTTGTTTCGTTTACCAAAGTCCACATTTGACTGTTTATATTTTCAATACTTGGGACAAAGTCTTGCCATGATTTAACGGATTTAAGAGAGACATTTCTGATGATCCGGTAAATGGAGGTTTTTTTCTGTAAATAGTGGTAAGAATAAGATCTTGTGCCTGACTTGTGATCATTAGGAGTGATTTTGTGAAAGAGATCAAAATTTTGAGTTTCATTCAATTTTTTCAAATTACAGTTTTAAAAAATTTGAAAGAATGAAAGAAGGAAAAAAAAATGTGGAAAAACAAAAGGAAATCAGAGACTTGGTTGGTACGGTTTTTTTTAAAAAAAAAAAAAAAAAAATCCAAGAGACTGATCTGAGTTTTCCAACATATTGGAGTCAAAATTGATAAAAATGCTGCAGTTTCTTTTTAGCTACTTTGTTCTTACATAAGTGTACACAGTCATAAAATATATCAGAATGAAAGGAATCTCATCATGAGATATGCGGCATATTGAAGCAACCTACAGAGGGGAAAAATGTAAGTTTGCTCAGTTGAGTTACACGAGGACTTGTAAATTTGCCCGTGATTATGTTGTAGGTCTCTACGTACAAAAAGTCTCCACCTTCCGTAGCGTTACCTGTGTTCTGATTGGCAGTCGTCTCACTTTTTGTGAAACAATAGATGACATTGTTCACAACACATGCGCTAGTCGTGCCTCTACTTGCTAACTGCCCAACGCAGTGAATTTCTTCATCGACTGAGTCTGGATTTAAACGATACATGAACATTTTTTCTCGTGGTGGAACAGAACCTAAAAAACAAAACAAATACCATTGATACAATAAATCAATAAGAAAACTGTTTTCATAATCAATAACAATTTCAGAATACATTTGGACTTCCATGTAAAATGACTCGTTTCTCATCTGTTTTAGATTCATCAGATTTTTTACTCAAGTTGATCTAATCCCCTCACTGAAACTAGCAAGTATTCTCGCCAACTTTTAAGAAACTCTAAGTACCCTATACTTGCACAGAGCCTGCCTATGGGCCCAGGTCTGACGCACCTACAATCCTGAGTCACCTGGCATTGCACACTTTTGCAGAGTCGAGTATTTCTTCGACCCCAGGTTCCTGCCTGGTTTATGGTGCGCAAACATCAAGCACCGTGCTCCAAAGAATGCGTCTCACCGCTTTCGGACGGGAAACCCAAGGTTTTTTAGTGAGTATGTCCTCCATAATTAGCTATGAAATCTGTTTTTTTGAGAAAAGGGTCAGAAAGGGTGGCCAGTTGTGGATGCATCAACCCCCACACTGCATCAGTAATTTGAGTTTTTGTCCTCGTGAACGACCAAAAATAAAAAAAATAAAATAAATAAAAGGACCCAATAGATAGTGTCACTTGCTCTTCTCTGCTTCCAAGATTTCAAAACTAGGCGGTCCACTCTAGTTCCGCAGTTTCACAGCTAGGCGTGCTACTCACATAGAATAAGCGCTGTTGCCAAGCAACCGTGATGTATCAGTGAATGGGTTAAAGTCTAGCTAGACACTACAAAAAAACTTACCAGAAAATGATGAATCACAAATTATGAAATTAATATGAAAAATACAAAAAGGTACACCCCCATAAAATAAAATACATCATAATATTTCCAGTGTATTACCAATCAAATAGATATAACATCCATCAGAGACAGCAGCAGTTGTTGAGAAATTCAGTTTGCGCTTCAGACAATGCCAAACAGCTCGAGGGGGTGGAAGACACTGTATAGAGTAATCAGCGCAGAATAGAAAGATATTTTTTTTATGGACACACCACGGGACAGAGGAGTTGCAGTTGGAGGGCAACGCAGGGCACTGACTCCATAAACCTGTATTTAGTGGAGGAAACAAAAAGTTCAATACAAGATTTTAAAACACAGAAATACAATAGCATCAGGATAAAACCCACGAAGGGCATAGATTCTGTTCAGGAAGAAAAGAGGGGTCAACAAGAAGGAAAGATTATCACATGAGAAGCTCTTCTCTTGTTTATTTTCAATGATCTATGCTCTCAGCAATTTTTTGTGGAGCTGCTCTCCTTCTCTAATTATGTTATACCTCTGTAGCATGAGAACTCCGGTTTACAGCGCTTCAGTGAATACATGCCGTTTTAATAACCCCCTCTTATAATTTGAGTTAGTATAATATGCCACGCTGTATCATTGTGTTAAAAACTCACCCTTTCAAATTGATCGCCCCATTTTGGCAAAACAGAGACCTTTCTAATTTCTAAAGGCAATGCATACAAAAGCTCTTCGAGTTCTGATTGGTTGGTAGTTTTAGGCTTTCACAAGGGCCAAAAGGAATCAAAGACATTGAGGGCTCCACACAACAGAGTTAATGAGGGAGAAGAAGTGAAGAAGAACACATGCAAAAGGACCAGAATGCCATCAAATCCGCCTGTCCACTGCTAGTCCATCATCGAACTTGACCTTCGAATACATTCACACAGTTGACTCCTTTCCAATGCATAAGAAGTTGTGTCCATGCTCCCTACAGATTTATTGACCAAAGGATTCTAGAAGGATTTAAGTCACTAATTTTGGAAATTTTTTTGAAGAGCCCACAGAAAGTTTTCAAATTTTGTTCCAGCTTGTGGCAAGCGACACTTGTGTTCATTTTCATTGAGGTTTTGAAGATTTGATGGTATGAAAGTTGAAAAAGAACATAATTTCAAGTTCAAGGAATCAAACACAAGCAAAATCTTATTTTTTAACAGTAAATGAGACATTTAAGAGAAAGGTACAGCCAACGAATCAAATAATACCAGTCAACTCCTTAGATTTTGGTTAAGGTAGGCAACCTGCAGTACTCAACACAATGAATTGAAGCATTGCAGGTGGCCTACTTTGCCAACATTTAACGAGTTAACTGACATTATTCAATTTGCCGACTGTACCTTTCATTGGTTCCACGTCAAAATCAAGTAGCATGAAAAACAGCTGCTACTTGACTCAATCGACCCACGGAGAAAAAAAACAGAAGTTAAGGTTCTCATTCTAACCTGTCTGTAGATTAAAAATATCAACGAGATCAACTTGAACCCTATATTTGCTCATGCCTCCAATAATGAAAAGTTCATCATCAATAATACAAGTGCCTTGATGTCTCCTTGGTTTAGGCAATCTGAAAAGGAAAATTAATAAGAGTTTACAGTTTCATAAAGGTAACACTTGGAAAAACTCGGTGGAGAAATTTATTTATTTATTTATTTCATAGTGCATGGCGACCCAGTTTGGGCTCCATACAGTGTCAAAATGAATACATAGTGACAAAATCACAAAATTATAAGGAACTGCTGCAAAAATACTTCCATAGAGTAGTTATAAGTCTTTTGTGGAAGATTTTATACCCCTTTTTTATAAACCTATTAGATTTTCAGATTTTCTAATGTTAATAGGCAATTTATGAAAAAAAAAAAAAACTTCATCTAAAGTTCACGCAAGAATATTTATCCCACATTGATTCAACAGTCATACTACCACATTCATTTTTATTCTATGTGTCATGTCTTTAGTTGTACTGAACAGTATGCTTGTTATTATAAAAATGAACTAAAATTCTGAAAATACAAATCGATGGAAGACTTAAGATTTTGTTCTCGATAAAAATATTTTTACTAATATATCTCTTCTGCTCTTTTTGAACACTGTTTAAACGGCTCCTTTTTGTAACTTAAAAATATTCAGCATTTCATGTTTATTGCATAGTCCTATGTACAGGGTGTTTCACATAACCTGCTCACTATGGTTTTCTTGAACGGGTGACGATAAAAAAATCTGGAAAAATCGGTTTTATAGTAACTCGGACCTGAAGTTTCATTTAAAAATACTGCCACAACCCAAAATTTGGTTTTTGGGGGTTTTCAGGGGGGGTGCCCCCCTTATCTCGAGATTTTCAAATAGCAACCCCTGTCTTGTGATACCTCGTTTGAAAGAGGGTAAAATTCTAAGCATTTTGGCTTAAACCGGAAGTCAATATCTTATTTCGTTTTCGAGATATCGAAGGTCGAAGATCGATATAGGACCCATTTTCGAAAATTCTTAACTCCTTCAAAAAAAGTCGTAAAACAAAAAACTGCACATGTAAAATGCTCTACTTGATGAGTACTTTCAAGAAAAAAATACAAATTCACAATCAAATAAACCAGAAGTCGACTTTTAGGCACCTTAACATTTTTGTCGGGAAAACCCCCATTTCTCAAAATTTTCAAATGGCAACCCCTATCTTTTAATACCTCATTCGAAAAGGCGTAAAAAGTTGTGCATTTTGGCGCAATCAAAAGTCCGATATCATTTTTCTAATTCGATATATCGAAACTCGAAGTTCGATTTAGACCATTTTTCGACCCTGTAAAAAACTGATCCTATTGTGTGATACATCATTCAAAAGCACATAAAAAACCAAGAATTTTAGTGCAAACCGGAAGTCAATACCTTTTTTCGCGGTCGAGATATCGCAAGTCAACGTTTAGTCTTTGGTTAGGGCTTACCTTAAACTTTGACTTGCAATATCTCGACCGCGAAAAAAGGTATTGACTTCCGGTTTGCACTAAAATTCTTGGTTTTTTATGTGCTTTTGAATGATGTATCACACAATAGGATCAGTTTTTTACAGGGTCGAAAAATGGTCTAAATCGAACTTCGAGTTTCGATATATCGAATTAGAAAAATGATATCGGACTTTTGATTGCGCCAAAATGCACAACTTTTTACGCCTTTTCGAATGAGGTATTAAAAGATAGGGGTTGCCATTTGAAAATTTTGAGAAATGGGGGTTTTCCCGACAAAAATGTTAAGGTGCCTAAAAGTCGACTTCTGGTTTATTTGATTGTGAATTTGTATTTTTTTCTTGAAAGTACTCATCAAGTAGAGCATTTTACATGTGCAGTTTTTTGTTTTACGACTTTTTTTGAAGGAGTTAAGAATTTTCGAAAATGGGTCCTATATCGATCTTCGACCTTCGATATCTCGAAAACGAAATAAGATATTGACTTCCGGTTTAAGCCAAAATGCTTAGAATTTTACCCTCTTTCAAACGAGGTATCACAAGACAGGGGTTGCTATTTGAAAATCTCGAGATAAGGGGGGCACCCCCCCTGAAAACCCCCAAAAACCAAATTTTGGGTTGTGGCAGTATTTTTAAATGAAACTTCAGGTCCGAGTTACTATAAAACCGATTTTTCCAGATTTTTTTATCGTCACCCGTTCAAGAAAACCATAGTGAGCAGGTTATGTGAAACACCCTGTATTTTAAAGTACATAAGTATTTCACAATCACTATCTTCAGGCCATTCATTCTTTCTCTTCTTCAATGATTGTAAAGAATATGTGTGATGCAATTGGTTGAGCATAATAGGACTGGGCCGTTGCAAGGGTAACTATCGTTAAGTTTCCCGCGAACTAAAGGATACTCATAAGTAGCCATTACAAACGGGAATTTTACTCATGATTAACCTAGCAACGGCCAATTCTTTCAATTCTCGACCAAGAGCGTCACGTCACTCATAAATAGCCTTAATGATCAGTTTAAAGGAGAAGAAAATAATTGGCCCTCTGACAGCGTTAAGAAGTTAAGTACCCGCTTGACTTACTAACTATGATGACAGTACTATAAAAGGTCATAAGCAATCTATATGGGTATTTTTACCTGGTAATTTCCTCCCAAAGTTCTGAGCCAATGTTGTACCGTCTTATTTCATTGTTCCATACTCCGCTTCCAATCTTATACTCTCCTCCAACAAGATACAAATACATATCTGAGAGAAGAAAAATTAAAATACAGATTAGAGGTCTAAGTATTGTGAGATAAAATATAGAGTATATCTGTGGATACAGTGCAAAGCATCCAAAATTGATGTGGATTTTTGGTTACAACAGTTTCCCTGCTAACACACTTGCCTGTAGGAGGCGTATGGTGTCCATTCTTGTTTCAGACATGTGAATAGCAGAGCTGCCGTTTTGCGTATAATTAATCGTATTTTTCAATTCACCGATGATTTCACTGGTTAAGAAAAGATTACACAGTTCAGTTTAGTATATGACTGGAATGCACAAAAATACTCACATCTGTAATATTTTCTCAATCGGTGGAAATGTCGTTAACTAATTAAAACATCCGCAAGTTTTTCAAAGTCATCGACAAATCCGACGGTTGAGAAAAGATCACAAATCAGCGTATTTTAGTGCATTACAGTCTTACACTGAACTGAACAGTGTAATCTTTTCTCAACCGGTGGAATCATCGGTAAATTGAAAAATACGATTGATTATGCGAAAAACGGCAGCTCTGGAGAACAGTGGCATGAGGTGAAGTCTTCTATCTCTGCCTTTCTCTCATTGTATGCATCAGGTGAGAAAGAGATGAAAGTTGAAGTCACAGAATACTCTAATCAGAACGGAAACTCTTGTTCATTTTGAAACATTCTATTCTTCATTTCTTCGGGTATATTCGGGTCCGCCATATTGGAAAGTGAGCATTTCTGGCAATATTTGGCAACTTGGCCAGGTTGTGCATCAAATCTGATTGTAAATATAAACTGAAAAAGCACTCCGCCATCTTGAGAAGTGAGCAAAACTCGATTTTCAGTATGTGCTGGTAAATTCCAAATCTTGTTTCCATTGGCTCTTATGGGAGTTTCCGTTCTGATTGTTGTATTCTCTGGTGACGCTACAGATAGCTTCATATTTTGTCCTTTTCTTATCTGAGGCAGGTAATGAGGGAAAGAGAGGGATAGAAGATTTCACCGCATTCCACTGGACAATTGAACATGTTTTCCTCTCGCTTCACTATTCCTTGAAATGAGCTCTGATTCGCGACACAAAAGATCAGTAACCCTTGCTGTCTGCTAAAACAGAATCAGGCAGTTGCATGGGTCTGAGCAAAGGTGTTTTTCATTGAGTGAAGGAAAGTTAACTAGGAGAGCTGAGAACAAGAATGTCTTGGATTTTTTCCAAGATTTCATGGTTCCGGAGATGCAATTTGAGGCCAAATAACCTTATTTCAAACAGGTCTGAGGTAGGTCTGATCAAATGAAAAAACATAGGAATACACATGGTATATCACTTGCTATGTTGCAGTAACTTTGCAAATTTTCTATGGTTCGAAACAAATGGTAAGAAAGTATTTTTCTTAAATGTACTATTGACGAATTAAAGATTGTCGATTGTCACAAGCTAAGTTTCACCTTCAAGGTTCTGGTTTGGCCACTCTTCATACTCCTCACACCTTGCAGGCGAGAGGCCATAGTGTGGGTGGGGCGGGAAAGCCGTTGCAGATCAGTCCCACACTCACACCCATTACTGAAAATGTGTGAAAATCTCGAGACAATTTTTAATTCGTCGATAGTACATTGTAAATTAAGTTTCTCCCATTCATAATGATTTTTCCAGTGAAAACTTCTGATTTTGTTTAACGTTTTGATGTTAAAGAAGAATGAAGAAATAATTGCAAAGTTTGTGCAGCATGGCAAGTGACTTATCATGTTTTATCTGAGAAATCTTTATATCCAGTCCAAGTCTTAGGGATTTAAAACTTACGGTTTAGTTGGAGGGATAAATTCCTACTTGGTATTGAAATGCCATTAAATAGAAAAGAAAATTGTATAAATATTATTCACCTTTTCTCACAATCCGCCCACCCTCAAGATTAGAAGACATTACTGAGTTCAAAGGAATGACTGGTCTTAAATCATCATCGATCCAGTAGAAGAGATAATTGTCATACAAACGCTCCTTAGCGTCAGCAGCATTCACAGCAGCATTGGTTTTATCATTTGCATTTTCATTTTTAAGAATACCACCAACGATACACGGGACGACTGAGCCTTTCCTGCCTGGTAAAGCTAGACACTCTATAGCGCAAGTCCGAAAACTCTCACTAAAATTATGAGTCCAAATGACCGGGTCATAGTTCTGCGACATTTTGAATGCAACGCATTGAAGTAGAGATACAGCGAACGGAATCTTTTTCAAAACGGAGGCCAATAAATATTCACTAATCACTTTCGTGGACAGCTGACTAAATCGGATGACTATTAACAAATCTTTGACATGAATGAATCTTGCGTTGTAATCATCCTTAATCCAGTTTATGACGCCTTCGCAAACAATTCTTTCATCATCAATATTCAAGCTATCATCGCTTAAAAAATCAATGAGCTCTTTAAGAGGTAGCTCCAAAAATGAACGGCTTTTGATGACTAATTTAACATTATTCACGGCCAATAGTTTTGCTTTCTTGTAAAGTTTGGTTAAACTTAATTTATCTGCAATCATCATGACTTTTAAACAGTTGTCTATGGAGAGCCAGCTGTGTGCGATGTAATGAATTATTTGTTCCTCAACAGCATCGAATTGCAGCATATGCGCTGTTGCCAGAGTTGAAATCAGGTCATCCTCACTAACTGACCAGTCGATACCTTCTCCTTTCACAGCTAACAGTATTGTTGCAAGACAAGTGAAATCAATGTCCTGCAAAATAAAACAAGGAATAATGTAACATTGTATTTCAAAGTAAACTCATCGCAGCTTACATGTGCTTTTACAAAAGTAAATAGGCCTTACAAACAGACTGATATCATCTTTTTTCATTATCCAAATCACTGTGGCAGCATTTATGCGGCAATGTTATTATTAAACAGAATAAAATTTTCTGAATGGAACCAACGGTCAGTACATCATAAAAAGAATGGAGTACAAAAATAATTTTCAGATTGAGGATCAAAGAACTGTCTTTTGTCAGCAAGGATGATTATCATTTCCTCATTATATTTGGCATGAGACAAGAGATTTGAAAAGTGCCAATGGCACGTCAAAAAAGAGGATCAGTCCTTGATTAATTGTCATAACAAACTGACCCCATTAATTGACACCAATTCAATTCAGACTGATGGTCATTTGAGTACACCAAAGATGAAATAGTTTCAGATATTAAAATAGGTACTTGCTCATTTTACCGGGAGAACTTTCTAATTTAATGAGTACAGCATAATAGCATTGATTCAGTCAAGCAATCTGTAAAATCAGATGGACTGTTTTCAAGCTACTACTTAAATTCATCTGCAACCGAATGTTCTAAGTACGTCCCAATTCAATACTCATGACAAAAAATGCATAACGTATAGAGGAAAATGACAAACTACTGTGGTCGTAAAAAGTTTAAACTCTTGAAGTGATTGATTTTATTAACGTGCAGAGGGATTTTAGTGGGTGAACAAAAACATAGACAGGCCAAAAATGTCTTAAACCTGATAGCCAACTTCTCAGAATTTGTCAAAGTCACAACGCATGAACTGTAGGGATACTCCTAGCTACCTACCTGATTTAGTCCCTTAAATTACAAATACATGTTTGGTTTTGTACATGCAGCCACAAACCTTAATGCTGTCAAAATTAGTAGGATCTGAGACAGGAGATGATGGTCTTTGGTTTGTGGCCACAACCTGCTTCCGACTTAGGTGGCTGCAGGTATCACGACTATAAATGCACTTTTAGTCCAATGATTCAACAATTATTCAAAGAGGCCTCTTAAAAATTTGAAGATGGCAGGTTTAGACTTCTAATTTCATGGTTGATTCTTCCACCAAACAAATTCAACATTCAAAGTTTGTCTACGCTTCAGTTCTGCAGAAACTGCCATGCAGTGAAAGTTCAACTTTGAGAGTGTTCTAAAGGCTAGAAGGATAAACTTTTCAGCAGGAATGAATGAAATGAGAGTCATTAAATCATTACAAGATCATGAAAGTATCGTATTGGTATAATAATGACTGACGGCAATTTGAAGCGGTACACAGGAACTACTAGGAGCAAAAATGATTGATACATGACTAGCAAAAGGCAAAAACTTACGTTCAGTTGAATCTCTGACTGAGATTTTTCAGCGAAATTTCCGCTGAACATTGCATGAAAATAAGGACTGTTGGCTGCCAATACTTTTCGGTCGCATTCGATTATGTACTCGCCGACTTTCAGGTTCACCAAACCATCTTTCACTTCCCGCTCCATGTTCTGATTCTGTTGATACAGGATGGTTGAGTTAGTAATGAAGATTATGAACTAAAATAAACTATGAACTCTATTTCTCAAATTTACATGCTCTGATGGTGATCCGGCCGCAAACACAAATCATACGCCAACTAACGAAACACAAACAAAAGTACCGTCAGGAAAGTTAACCTCAAATTTTTATATAAGTGTGCCACGGTTGCCACTTGCTTAAAATCAAATTTTTCGGCAAGGGAGAAAAAATTCCCTAAAAATCCCAATATTTCCTGTGTTCTAATTTACAAGGGGCCGTCGGTAGGGAATTTTGGGGGGGGGTGTCGGGTACCACCCTTTTCCCCATTATGAAGATAACCAGAGAAAACGTTTGTATCTGCCTGCACAGAAAGAAAACTGAGCTCGCCGATTTAGTCCAGTCAAATTAGACGAAAAAAAGGCCCGTGCTGGAAATAATTCATAAAGTTTTTATATTTTGGATATAAGCTCACTATGGGGAGTAGATTTAAGGTCCATTGAGTCTACCAATTTTTCGGGGGTGGAACCCCCCCTTTTCCTCAAAAAATCAAAAATAATGCCGACTGTGCGATGGTTTTTGGCAAATATCACAGAAACCGTTCGTCTGACGACCAAAACTTACTGGACTACAATGAAAGAACAGGAAATTTCCTATAAGATGACTCTTCTTTTGGATCGCTACGATGTATCGTTCCGGAGAAAATTGAAAATTTTCAATGGGTAGGAAAACCAAAAATTTTCAAAAATATCAATTTTTCGACCAATTTTTGTGAATATCTTGCGAACGGCTCGTCAGAGACCAAAATTTATAAGAACCAATTTGAAAAACCATACAATTTTACGTAAGGTGAGTATAAAACGAATCATGAATAGTGTTTGGTTTTTAAAGTATTCAACTTTTAAAAGTCTGGGACAAAAGTTCTCCAACCAGGTATATGTAGTGGGTTTAAGGGAAATGTTGATTTGCATTCTCTGAGCGCATCGTTTTCTCAGGAATGTTCACTAATACCGAATAGAATCTTTTCTGTCACAATTTTTCAATTTTTTAATGCACCGGTGGGGGGGGGGGGGTCATGGTCAGTGGTCACCCCTCCCCCCGCACATTAAAAATACTTGGTGTGTACTAAAAAATCCAACAGTTAATATTAAATATAAAAAATTTTAATGTACGGGGGAAGGGGTGGCCACGACCCCCCTTCTCACCCCCTTCCCCACCCCCACCCACTCCCACACCCACTCCCACACCCCCTCCCCCTCCCCCAACCCCGCCACCCTATATCCACCCCTCCCACCAGTTCACAAATTTTCCGTGAATTATAGTCATCCGGCGCGTGTGCCGTTGATCAATTATGAGCTTTCGTCGATTCCTCTCTCTTTATTCGATGAAAAAGGGCTGATGCGGAAAACCAAGAAATCATCTCTCTATGAAGTATTTAAAAAATAGCTCATCTGTTTTAGACGGAGGAAGCTTGTTGCACCGAGTGATTTGGCCAAAAGAAGGCACCTTATCAGATATTCTTTCATCTTACGTCCACTTTATTCGAAAAAAATACGGTCACTTGGTCATTGTTATTTTTGACGGTTATTCTGACAGTGAAAACAGCACAAAAAGTATGGAACGCATGAAACGTTGCTCGAAAATAAAACTCCAGAGATTATCTTTGATGAAAATACTCCTTTAACGAATGTAAATAAAACCACATTAAATAATTTAAAGAATAAAGCCCGCTTCATTTCATATTTAATGAAAACATTCAGTAATGAAGGAATCAGATGTATACAGGCTGAAGACGGCGCAGATGCTTTGATTATTCATTCAGCCATTAAGGTGATTCCATGGCAAACTCCCGAAAATTGTAATCCGATAGATGGCGTAATAGATAGATAGAGCCATAAACGCGCCAAATTGGTTCTAAAGTAAAGGCGTAACTATGCAAAGAAAAAATCATGTGTAATTTGGAGTTGTATCAGTAAAGATTACAGGTTTTTGTTTCACCTGTAATATTTACTGATACAACTCCCAATTACATATGATTTTTTCCTCCCATAAATACATCTTTATTTTAAAACTAATTTGGCCCGTTTATGGCTCAAAAAATCAAACAAAAAATTAAGCAGGTGCTGACATTCCGATTTTCGTCTCTTATTCGTCTGTTCAGAGAAAACAGACAAAAACCGTCAAAATACGGCTATTTTCGGAGCCAGCGACAAGTAACGCCATCTATCGGATTAAAATTGTCAGGAGTTTGCCATAGAATCACCTTAACGAGTTCTCATCAATGAAGTCAGTCGCGGTTGTAGGGTTGTAGAGGTTTTAGGGGTACATAAGGATATCTGATTTTTTTAAAAATGCTCAAGGAAATAAAAAACAGAAGATTTACAGCTCAATCAATCTACAAACTTCAAACATCTTGAAAAATTATAAAGACGCCATTCTTTTTGCTCATTCAATAAGTGGATGTGACACAACGTCAGCCTTTTTCATCAAAGGCAAGCTCCAAACGATACAAACTTTAAACAGCATGCCAGAATTCAATGAAATAATCACATCATTTAATGATCCGAACGCAAGTAAAGATGACATTGCAGCTAAAGGCGAGAAATTTGCTCTTCATCTGTATACAGCGCCCAAAGCCGAAAAATCCATCAATCATCATCGGTTTGTCACATTCAATCGATTAGTCAGCTCACCCAACCAAACTGTAATTTTATCTAAATTACCACCCACTTTCGCTGAAATTCAACAACATTCTTTTCGAACATTTTACCAAATCCAAGTTTGGAAAGGAGCTTTAAGCAATCCCGGTTACTGGGGCTGGAAAAAAATATTGCAAATATTTAATGCCTATTTACACGACAGAAAAACCGGCGCCACAATCCATATTACAACTTGTTTCTTGTAGTTGTAAAGCTGGCTGTGGTAAACGACGCGGCTGTGCTAACGTTGGACTGAAATGCTCATCAGTTTGTACTGGATGCTGCGGTCAAGTGGGTCTGAATGCAATGATAGAA
Organism: Trialeurodes vaporariorum; assembly: GCA_011764245.1. Classification (NCBI taxonomy): domain Eukaryota; kingdom Metazoa; phylum Arthropoda; class Insecta; order Hemiptera; family Aleyrodidae; genus Trialeurodes; species Trialeurodes vaporariorum. Next base: position 33,555,636 of record VMOF01000369.1, on the reverse strand, counting down.
GAAGAACATTTTGAAGATGGCGTGAATGAAACGGACGATGGATATTCAGAAGTCAGGAATCAGTTAAAACAAGGCGAGGAACCAATCAGTGGATTAGACATCCGCGGGAAACGACTCAAAAACAAATTGCGCCTGGAGCTTGACCCCGTATGGGTGGTGTGGAAGAAAGTTCAAAATTTATAGTTCGCCGACGTTCCTTTCATTCAATGTCTCTAGCCAAAGCTTTTTTTGTCGCTGTTTTGAATCGATCAACGACACACGCGCCGGATCACTATAATTCACGGAAAATTTGAAACGCCGTTGTGAAGGTGGGAGGGGTGGGTATAAGGTAATGTGGTTGGGGGAGGCTTTATTCTTTAAATTATTTAATGTGGTTTTATTTACATTCGTTAAAGGAGTATTTTCATCAAAGATAATCTCTGGAGTTTTATTTTCGAGCAACGTTTCATGCGTTCCATACTTTTTGTGCTGTTTTCACTGTCAGAATAACCGTCAAAAATAACAATGACCAAGTGACCGTATTTTTTTCGAATAAAGTGGACGTAAGATGAAAGAATATCTGATAAGGTGCCTTCTTTTGGCCAAATCACTCGGTGCAACAAGCTTCCTCCGTCTAAAACAGATGAGCTATTTTTTAAATACTTCATAGAGAGATGATTTCTTGGTTTTCCGCATCAGCCCTTTTTCATCGAATAAAGAGAGAGGAATCGACGAAAGCTCATAATTGATCAACGGCACACGCGCCGGATGACTATAATTCACGGAAAATTTGTGAACTGGTGGGAGGGGTGGATATAGGGTGGCGGGGTTGGGGGAGGGGGAGGGGGGGTGGGAGTGGGTGTGGGAGTGGGTGGGGGTGGGGAAGGGGTGAGAAGGGGGTCGTGGCCACCCCTTCCCCCGTACATTAAAATTTTTTTATATTTAATATTAACTGTTGGATTTTTTAGTACACACCAAGTATTTTTAATGTGCGGGGGGAGGGGTGACCACTGACCATGACCCCCCTCCCCCCACCGGTGCATTAAAAAATTGAAAAATTGTGACAGAAAAGATTCTATTCGGTATTAGTGAACATTCCTGAGAAAACGATGCGCTCAGAGAATGCAAATCAACATTTCCCTTAAACCCACTACATATACCTGGTTGGAGAACTTTTGTCCCAGACTTTTAAAAGTTGAATACTTTAAAAACCAAACACTATTCATGATTCGTTTTATACTCACCTTACGTAAAATTGTATGGTTTTTCAAATTGGTTCTTATAAATTTTGGTCTCTGACGAGCCGTTCGCAAGATATTCACAAAAATTGGTCGAAAAATTGATATTTTTGAAAATTTTTGGTTTTCCTACCCATTGAAAATTTTCAATTTTCTCCGGAACGATACATCGTAGCGATCCAAAAGAAGAGTCATCTTATAGGAAATTTCCTGTTCTTTCATTGTAGTCCAGTAAGTTTTGGTCGTCAGACGAACGGTTTCTGTGATATTTGCCAAAAACCATCGCACAGTCGGCATTATTTTTGATTTTTTGAGGAAAAGGGGGGGTTCCACCCCCGAAAAATTGGTAGACTCAATGGACCTTAAATCTACTCCCCATAGTGAGCTTATATCCAAAATATAAAAACTTTATGAATTATTTCCAGCACAAAACCTAATTTGACTGGACTAATTTCCATTGAGCCCCCTGCCCCCCTCCTTCTACCACTACCCTTTAACTCCCCTCACAAGCCATTCGCCAACCCCCCCCCCCCCCCCCCCCCACCATCGGTCAACCTCACCACAGCCCTCACTATCCTTCACCTCACCATCCTCCCTCATGAAAAGCTACCGATTTAAAAATCAAAATTCAGTGACATTAGGTAAAGAGAAAACAATTTTACTGCGCTTTATCCTCGCAGTTTTTAAACACTCATTAATCAATGACCCAAAGTAAGAATACTAATGATAATGTTTGTTGACTAAACAGAATGGAATAATGAAGCACTGCAATGGTGCAGCCAGAAATTGTTTCGGGGGGGGGGGTTTAAGTCAGATCCTACTTTTAACACATCCCGCATTCACCGAGGGGCCTGGGGGGTCTAATAAGGAGCTTACAATGTCCCCCAGCCTTCTAGAGGGGAGGGGGGGGGTTGGGGATCCACCGCTGGAAATTTTTAAAATTTGACTCTAGCCCAAGAGTCGGGCTGCAGCCCTGTCACCTTGGCTGACAGAAGAGGATGCCACAAACAGGGACGTGCCCACGTAATGGAAATTATACGAGCAACTCGTATACTACGAAATTGGGGGGTGAAGATTTTTTTTTTCCTTTTTTGAGAAAATCAGTATTTTTGCTTACCGATGAACGTTCTCTAATCACTAGCTTCACAAATGATCAGTTTCTATCTCCTTTTCCACCACCTATACTCCCCCCCTTAAATACCCTCCTTCCCGTTGTAAAATCCCTCCCAAGTCCATCTTTTCTATCCACATCCCCCCCAAAACTTTTTTCCTCAACCCAATCTATACCTCCCCCTCAATCCATTTCTCATCTCAAACTTACACCCCCCCCAAATCTTCTTCCTACCTCTATCAACCCCCCCCCCCCCCAATCAATTTCCTTCCGGAAATGTGTACCCCCCCCCCCCCCCCCCCCCCCCCAATGGCGACTTAAAAAGCCCCATAAACGAATTCTGAAAGTTCACATTTTCAAAAAGTTACCATGGGTGCACAATTAGAAATTGATTGTTTCATTCAATCATCTTTGGAGACTCCAAAGTGGTTTTCTAAAAAGTCAAGATCCCAAAAATTTTCCGGGTTTTAAATATCCTCCAAAACGTATTGTAGAGGGTCAAATTTTCAAAAAATTTCCGGGGGAGAATTTTTGCCCAACTCTGCCCTGAACCCCCCATTCTTCTGGAGGGATTCATCTCGAACCTTCCGGTGGGGGGGGGTCAATCCTCGTGATTAGGGGGGTAGCTCACACGGTATCGGGGGGGGGGGGTTGGGCACCCCTGGCCATAGAAGGCAAATCTACCTGAATCTCCAGGTCTCAAGTTAGAACGAACAGATTATAGTCCGGTAGCACTCGTGCGGCGAATTGTCCTTCCTTCCTATATTTCTCACCCATTACCTTCACCTATACGTTCCTTTCTTTCTACCCTCTTCATAGTGCACCGTTCCATGGGCCGGAAAATGTCGGTCCAAAATGATCAAACTACATTGGTAGATGGTGAGGATTTGAGCATGCTAGTAGATAGTTTACGGCCTCACCATGCATCTTATCATGTACTTTTTCGAACCAACATTTTTCGGCCCCATGGACAAAAATGCAAAAATTCGACTTGAATCATGACTGAATGATGCTGATGATTGATGGATTGAGGTGAATCCTCAGTGACCTGTAGTAAGATTCTCATCCGCTAGACTCGCGCCACTGTCAAACGCTCCGGAAACCATACTTTTTCAGCCTTTAATCGTTAATTGCGAGAGCTAGAGTCAACTTTTCGAAAATGTAAATCATAGCTTATTTGAACTAAATTTGACCAAGTTATATGGCAGCTTGAACATGGGATGTAAAAAAGCAACCTACCGTTTTTAGAGAACTTTTTTTTCTTTTTAGAATGAGCCCGTAAAACTTTCCAGGGGCTCTGTTTACAACGAAAACGACAGGACAACTTCGAAGACGACTTGGCAACGTCGAACTTGACTTGGCAACACTGCCTGGTCGTGGTCCGACTTCAGCAGTAACGATGCAGAATTGTGTGACGAAGTCAAAAGTCAGTTGCAACGCGCTTTTCCAGCCCGCAGGTGTTTTTGAAAGCAACTTGGATGATGCACCTAGATAACGCCAAACCCTACACTTCGCATGCCACCAGTGATTTTATGGCAAAAATCGAGTTGAAACGATCAGACATCAACCGCATATAGTCCGGATTTAGCTCCCTGTGATTTCTAGCTATTACCGGAATTAAAGAAAGCACGGCAAGCGATTTGAAACACGGGCAGCAATTAATCCTGAGTGAAGTTCAGAAATTATTCAAAATCATCCCTAAGGAGGAATTCAAGAAGACTATGGTTCAAAAATGGAAGGAACGCATGGAAAAGAAAGGGCGTAAGATTCGAAGGAAGATACTTTGAGAAAAAGCGAGAGAAGCTTGAAGATTCAGAGAATAGCGGCGATGAAGATTGAAGTTTGGAAAGTTTGGTGAGAATGAATTTTTGCTCTAAAAACGTAGAGTCCCTTGATGGAAATATTGTATAGGGAGTACCGACACGAGCTCAACGAGTTGTGATTGGTCGTTGGTTTTAGGCAAAGATTACTTATACTCCAGATATGGCACTAGCTATCTCGCCTATGTTAAATTTTGTTGAGAGCCTTCATTTCTAAAACCGAGCTAAAACACATACACTGGCCCACGGTTTGTTTACGTTTCGGTGAGCGAGGAGTGTGCGGGCGGGGTGGGGGTCGTGGGCCAGTCGACTGGCCCCACCCCGCCCGCGCATCTCTCGCTCGCCGAAACGTAAACAAACCGTGGGCCAGTGTATGTGTTTTAGCAATGAAGGCGCTCAACAAGATTTTAGCTAGTGCCATATCTGGAGTATAAGTAATCTTTGGTTTTAGGCTCTCACGGAGTCGAGCAGGAGTCGACGACATCGAAGGCTCCACTCGAAAGGAGTCGATTCGTAGAGGAACTTATGGGAACGGACCGGAATGCCGGCAAATCCGTCAGTCCACCACTGGTCCAGTGTCGAACTTAACCTTCGAATGCGTTCACGCGGTCGACAAAATCGACTCCTGTCAAAATGTATAAAGCGTCGTGTCGGTACTCCCCATACAATATGTCCATCAAGGGACTCTATAAAAACGGTTGGGTGTTTTCTTACATCCCATGTTCAAACTGTCATAACTTGGTCAATTTTAGTTCAAATAAGCTGATTTTGAACTCAAATGATTGGTTTTTCTTCTCCTTTCAAATGAAACCAAGTTTAGTTAAATAGGCTGCTTCGTTTTTGAGTTACAGCTTCAGTCCGGATATTTACGGGACAGCCTTAGTATTATCGAAATAAGGGACTTCGTCGTCGTCGGAATCGTAGATGACTTTAATGTCTGTAGGATGAGGAGGAGTATACGGAGGCCGCCGCCGCGCCGTGGAAAGCACATGAACACAGACACGAAAGGTAAGTGAGAGAGAGCACAATGCAACGAAGTGCATCGGAGCGGTCTTATACGTATGTAGCCGGAGCAATTGAGAGTGATAAAGCACGATGCATAAAAGTGTATGCAGACTTTTGATGTATACAAACGATGCATAAAAGTGGACGGTGCGCCACTGGTCGTTTGTGTTAGGTTAGGTTAGGTTAGGTTAACCCAACCCTCCCACGATGAGATAGAGCCGAACCGGGAGAAGATCGGACGGTAAACAAGGGAGATGCGGTACTGGTCCCACACGTATGTGAGAGTTGTCTCACCCAGGATTGCACGGAAATACATTTGGGACTTGCAGGAGAGAGTAGATTTTTCAGGAGAACGGCGAGAGATAGGTCAGGGCAAGTGCGGACCTTTTATGTTTCTAACAGTACTCAGTACTCCAGGTATGTTAGGTCAGGTTAGGCCACCCTAAGGGTTAGGTTAGGTTATAAGGTGAGATGGGTCAGGTAGGCAAACTTGGAATATCGGGGGCCCCGGCCCCTACACACCCAGCATGCAGAGCGCCTATGCCGGACCACGATATTTCGCGGGATTAGCGCGGCACATTCAAATAATCATGACCGACGATCATCACAGCTGACTTCATAAATAAATAAACAGTAAACACAGACGGTGTCTGTTCGAATTCTTACTTCTCAATATCCTCAATTCATCGCATTAGGTTGTGAAAGGTACGGAAACCGATATTTTTGTCGAAAAATTATCAAAATGAAACAATAACTCACAGGAGATCCGCAAGGATGATTCCAACTTCGATCACCATGCTTGGAACTCCTTTGTGTTGTTGTTTCATTTTGATAATTTTTCGACACAGTTATCGGTTTTCGTACCTTTCACAACAGCTATTGTGAGGAATTGAGGATATTGACAAGAAAGATTTCGAGCAGACGCCGGCAGTGTTTATCCACTGTTTATTCGATTATGAAGTCAGCTGTGATGACAGTCGGCCATTATTATTTGAATGTGCCGCGCTAACCCTGCGAAATATCGTGCACTTGAAGGAAAGATACAGGGGTGAATACTGAATATAGCCTCAAGTGTTTTTCGCAATTTGTGAGTTTATTAATGAATTTTGGTGTTTTCTGATGCTGCCATTGTCATTTTTACGGCTTTTCACATTTGTACTGATCCTTTAAAACGCTCTAGCCGAAGTGTGCAACAGACCCATTATGGGACTTTTGGAACAATTTTAGGTGCTCTACGGTGACCAGTTTTGTCAGTGTTATAAATTCGGATCAATGCCATATCAACGTTCAAAAGCATGAAGGGGCTACATCCTACTTTGAGGAAAACCGATTTTTAGCTTACTGTTTGAATTCTTTGTATACGTATCACGTTAAATTCCAAAATATTCCGTGGAATTATACAAAAACAACGGAAAGAAATGCAGTTAAAGGCATGCGGTTAAATGAGAAATCAATGCATTTTTCTTGAGTTAAATGAGAAATCAATGCATTTTTCTTTTCACCTCCTGTAAAATTGTCAAAATGGACTTTAGCTCCTATATTCTGATTCACGTCAAAATACTCATGTTTGATCACTTTAAGAGCACTTGTCTATTTTAGGCACACTAATCAAATATTATCACTGTAAAAAAATGAAAAATAGAAATAAATAAAAAAAAAAAAAAAAAAAAAAAATCAGATAACAAAATTAAATTATGATAGGTGCCTTCAGTGTGGATTCAGCAGGCGATTCAAAGTTACAATAATATTTTCCTCTCAAGTGTTTCAACATATTTGTAAACAATAGATAACAGCCTAACGTCGAGAGACATCGTACATACGAAAGAAGAATTTACTCAAACTTTTTAAGTGTTATTTTAGTCATAATTTGCAGAAGCAAACTGATCAAAGTAAAATTCTGTATCTAATGTATCCAGACGTATTCAGACATTCCAGACATACATATTTCTGCATCTATACACATTGCAGCGGAATTATCGTTTCTGGAACGGCAATATTCTGAGTTGAGTAATTTAAGAAAACATTTTTTTAGCAAATGATAGAAATTGAGTTTTTTGTATTTCCATTGGACGTTCACTCAAGATTTGTTATTAAAACGGCAATACGATTGTTGGTTCATGCAAAACGTCTGCCCGATTTTGTGGTCTTTCTGCCAAACAAAAAAGTTAGTTGTTGATATTGCCTTGAAAACAACGGACCAGAGGAACGTTTGGAGGAAATAGCGTTTGCCTTCTTCACTTGCTATGGAATTGATCCATGCATATAATTAATGAATCTTGACCGTTGTAAAATTAATACCTATCTAAAGTAAAACCGTCGTTAAAAGGATAGGTTAAAGATTAAATTCTACGGGAATTGAAAATTACGAAAAGCTAGACTGCGATCTTTTAGAACAAAACTTTGTTGATTGATGACGAGAGGAAATGTCCGAGAAAATGGCACTTTTTTTGAACTGGGTACAGATTTTTTTGATTTAAGAAAACATTTTGGATACCATTCCTGGTTTTTTTTAATGTTGAATCATAATCCTTTGTATCTATCTTTTTACGATTCTCAATAGTCATACTTTTGATGGTAACACACACTATTGTTTTTTGTTTTGTGGGATCAAACACAGTTATGTAATAGATTTAGAATTACTAAACATATCTTTTCCCCCTACATTTTATTTTTTCTAAGGGAAATGCTTTTTCAAGAGGCTGCTTCCCTTTTTCTGAATTTAATCCATATGCCGTCCTCAGAAGAGAGACTTAGCGTAGACTTCACATGAAATTTCAGCGGCACTTGCGTTTTGTCAGATAGATGCAGTTTGTACTTGGATACTATGCGTGAGAGAGTTGCTTTAATTTCAAACAGCGCGAACCGGGAACCTGAAATCCAGAAAGAAAAAAAAAACATATATAAAACGGAATGTTGCAAATGTCAAAGTTTGAGGATGTTTTTAGTTATGTATAGAAAGCAATAACAGGACTCCAGCAAAAATAATGAAAACTGAGTTCTCTTGAAAAATATTAAAAAAAAATCCATCTCCAAAGAATCAAACGTGAGAAGTTTTTAACCACCAACTTCTGGAGCTCTTTTGTAACGTGCGCTCCCGAGGGTGTCTTGTATACCCCAATGTCAGATAGCTCTATTTCCAACAATGTTTTATTTGATTATTTCAACAGCTGAAGTCAGAAGTGCTTTTGAGGTCCTGCATCAATGAAAATTTGAACAAACATTGGAAACAAAAAAAAAAAAAAAATTGGACTTAAAGCAACATTTTTAGAACTTAAATTTTTGTAAAAAATGGGAAAATCGCTGAATAACGCTACTTTCAAGACATTCCTGAATCGTGGAAATAAGTAAGGTTTCCGAAGAAAGAAAGCCCATATTATTTTTTTTTCAATTGCATATATAGGTGTAAGCAAGAAAAAAAGTTTCCTCCCGAGGTTGACACATTTCCTGTGAATTTGATCACTAGGTACTTGAACACTACCCAGAAATGAACTTCTCAATACTTTTTTCAACAAATTTTAAGCTTTCATAACCAGGAGAATGGCTTTCGGTAGAATTTGCTGCTCTAACATTAACGTATCAAGTTCCAAAAAATAAAGTTAGTAAAATCAATTGACTTGGATGGGGAAGGATATTAGCTGGACATTTAGTAACAGACGCAATTTCAATAACATAGTAAACTTAACCTCAAAACAATGATGTGGACAAAAATCAACGAGCTTTAGCGATAAAGTGGCTGATTCATGTTAAAGGTCTTATCTCAAAGTGTGACAGCATGGACGATCCGACTCTGGTTTTTTCGCCTCAACTTTTCAACCTTAAATCAAAAGTTGTAATTAATCCAGTGGAAATTGGTTTTCAAAGAAAGTACAATAGTGGCTACCTGAGTTTTAAGAGTAGTTATGTGAACTCAGAATTTTAATACAACAATCCAGGTGAGAACATTTGACTGGTTTCTGTTACGTGTCAGTTTCTTTATCAAGCAAATCCTTTATAAAGAAACAGTTTTGTCGATTTCTGTGTCCAGTTAGCCACTTCCTATCGAACACTTCCCCTTTCGTTTAAAATCAATTTCCACTGGATTAATTCCAACTTTTTTTTTCAAGGTTAAAAGGTATGAGGCAAACAAACCGACCCCTTGTAAAATGTCCGTCATGGCTACCTCCTTGAATTTTCAATATCACGTCCCACAAATCTTCTTTATCGCTTCAGCTCGTTGACAAAAAGAAATCAAAAATTAAAACAGCCGAGCCTCCCGACCATGGACAATGAGTTATGAAAAATCACATTCTAAAACTCAGCACTCTTACAGAAAAAACAGAAAAAAACACTTTGGTAAACCTGACAAAACCTTTGGTAGAAAACTGACCCAGCAAAAGGCTTTAGTCGAGCCACCAAATCTTCTTCGATTCACCCAGCAAAATCCCTTTAGTCAGGCGTACAAAACCTGTTGGTTTGGTTATCTCTACTAACATATTTTGCTGGATCATTTTCACAAGGATCTGGATCCATGGATCACATAAACAAAGCCGTTGATCGTCCTGGACGGTAAATGCATTCTATCTCGTGACGCAGATCCCGAGAATCTCCGTAAAACTATAGGAAATATTAAATCTTCAAATTGTTACCATCCACAGTACGGTATGAAACCACTCATCATTTCAGCATATTTATTAACCACATTTTAATAATATGGACGACTACCCCCTTTTGCTTTGAACGACACCAAATGTGCATTAATTGTTACCTACCGATGCAGATCCTTGGGCCATCACCAAAAGGTAAGTAAGATCCGGGTACAATAGAATCTTTGTTTTCTTTGCTAAACCGCTGTGGGATAAATTTATCAGGTTCCGGGAAGTATTTCGGATCATGGTGAAGTGCGTAAGTTGGTATAAGAATAGGCATCCCTTTTTCAATAATGACAGAAGATTCTGGTATTTTAAAAGTTTCAGTGCATTCCCTTATCAGAAAAGGAGCTGCTGGGTATTTCCTCATGGATTCTATGAAACAAAAAGAGAATGCTCTGGTTACTTCAATTAATGTAAAATTTTTAAATGTTTTATAACCACCCAAATGAAAAAGTCATAGACCCCATTTCTGATGTTGGGAGGACGTTCTTAAGACTTTGAGAAACGTTTTACACTTTAAATTAAAATTATTCCCTGAGCCATTTTTTTTTTAAATTCGAAAAATACTATTTTTGTATTTAAGTACCTAACCCATACCTATTCTAGGCTGCTATCGGTTATTTTCTCATGGTTTTGTCTATAGGGTAAAAAAAAGAATAAGTGCAATAGAACCGTACCCACATCTATTCTAAAAGTACACCCAATATCTTTCAAAACCAGTTAGATTTGGGTCAAATATTCCGACATTTCGTCCTTGCAAGCAGACACCTAAAAGAGCCAATCAACTTCACAAACACCGAATTGTTGTGTTTTTGAAGTTGCTTGGCTCTTTTAGACATCTACTTGCAAGTACCAATTGACGAAATATTTGACCCGAATCTAACTAAGGGCTCTACAAGTTTTTAAGGGTTGAGGTTTCAATTTTGACTCTTACGAAACTGAATGAATGTCTACGTAATTTCTAAAGTGCAATTAGAAAATGAGCAAAGTGATTCTAAGGGTCTAGAAACCTAACAATCATCTTGCGGTAAAAAAAAAAAAAAAAAAAAAAAAAATATCATTTTCAATTTTCTGAAACGTTATTTTCTGTTTTTGATTCATTTCTAATGAAACCATGTTTATTTAAAGGCTTTAAATGTTTGAAGAGATTTAAAGTTTGACTAATTGTATAATCAGAAGTGAAAGGGTCGATGTTTTACCAGCCTCAATATCGTCAAATTCAATCCATTGGTTGTTTCTCTTATTTCTATACTTATCATTTCTTTTAATTACATTCTATTCTTACAAAAGCCATTTTGCTAAAGCCAACATTTGGACATAATTCCGACATCAAAAAGTAACCGGAAGTATTCGCAGAGTGGGTAACTGGCATTCGGGGGAGTGGCCTCCTTTCTGAATTTGTACCAATTTTTTATCAGGCGAATGATGCTTCCTCCCGTCCGTTTAAAGAATAAATAATTAGTCTGCCTTAGTTAATAAACGATTCTAATTCGATCAAAGTATTCCTTCATTTCTAATAAAATGGAAAAACTCTGAGATGACTGCCATTCAAGGCGATTATGAGGGGTTTTCTTTGTGTTGCATGGTGAAATAGGACTCCTATACAAGTAGCTTTATTTCAAGATACCGTAAAATCAAGGCCGTACGGACCGTATGAGTCGTCTTTTAATTACATGACGATTAGATTTAAAGCATTATTTAAATTTCCCTTACTTACAAAAAAGCCATTGCCAACAATAAAGTTTAATATCGCAGATCTTAACTGGCTGAGAAATAATTATTGTTCTAGTTATATCCTAGTTTTATGTTTTATAGTTTTTTTCCCTTTTCTATATGGGATAACGTCAGATCACAATCAGAAGCTAATATTTGTGATGGATGCTGAAATAAATATAGTGGCTGAATCAATTTCTTACCGGCAATGACCATATCCATGTAAACCAACTTTTTGAGCGCGTAGTAGTCTAAATTTCCTCCGTGGGCTTCTTTTACAGACTCAACCTCAGCTCTTACTTTATCGAAAATATCTGGGTTCAAAGCCAACTCAAACAGAGTATAAGACAAGGTGGTAGCTGTTGACTCAAAACCAGCAAGAAAAAATAAGAATGCACTTGAAGCAACGACATTGTCCGTGAATAAAGGCTCTGTGAACAACGAAGTTTCAATAAGATAGCGCGTATTTGCAACTTTCTACCTACATAACATTGCGGCTGCGAGAGAGTAATAGTAACAGCCCAGCTTCCCCTGTGTTGCAATAGGTAGCCTGGTAGAAGGGCCATTTCATGAGGCCGCAGCTGAAGAGAATACAAAATGAATGGAGTTAAGTAAATTAAATTGAAAAAAAAAAAATTAGGATAAGAAAAGGGAGAGGGAACCAAAAGATAGAAGCGAAATCGAAAAATGGAGGAGAAAAATTGCAACACCTGGAACTCGAAAGTCTGGCCAAATAAATCTTCTAACGCAGCAAAAGAATTATTTGGTGAAAGCTTAGACAAAATAATATTGAGAAGAAGTTTAACTGCTCCAGAATCTTGACAATTTTGACTTGTCTCTGGTCCTGGGTTTTGCAAAAAAATTTGAAGCAAGGGTCAAAATTCCTTCATGTGACTTAAAACGTCAGGCAGACAGGAACTACCTTCTTCCGACTCATTGAATTTTTAGCCGTAGCAGAAAATCTTCAGAGTACTTATTGGTCTTTCAAAACCGAAGAATACCTACATTTGTTTTTAAAAGAATAGGTACTTCCTTAATATCCGATACTGTTGTTAACTTTTTCTTAAAACTATCACAAACCTGGGGATTGATCGTCGGCCCCATTAGACGGATAATTTTTAGCAGTGCTTTTGATCGAATCTCCATTTCGTTGAGTATGATTTTTAGATCGAAGCAGCTCCCGTTCTTTGGCCTGAATATCTATCAGAAGTTGAAGGAAATCGTTTCTTTTTTGAGCATTGACCTCTCTTTCTTTTACTGCATCGTGCAATACAGACATGAAGAAGTCATCGACGTCCTGAGGGAACACTTTCAATCTAAAGACTTCTATCAATTTTGGACAAACGGGTTTGAGTATTTTCCGAAAGATGGCTCGATAACTAAACTGGAAGACTTTTCGACCGATTCGGTAGAATTCGGAATTTTCGTCTTGCATCGAGTTGCAACGTAATCCAAGAGCGCATAATCCAATAACATCCGTTGTCAATTTTGACATCAATGCCTTCAAATTTTGTTCACTTCCGGCTGCATTTTCGGAAGTTGCTTTTGCCAGATACTCATCCATTACATTGATACATTCGTTCATTGAATCGTGCATAAGCTTCAGTTTAGATGAACTAAAAGGAGATACCAGTTTATAACGGACATTTCTCCATCTGAAATATAAATGAAAATGAAAAACTTTACATTACCCATTTAATTACCTTTCAATGTATCTACTTGTAAATATTGAAAGAACTTAACAGTTCCGAGATAGCTCTCTAATCCATGTAAATGGACAAGAGGCATAGAATAACGAATTTTTAGAGGGTTTACAAAATTAAATAATGCATTATTAGTACTGATAGGTATATGACAATGATGGCATTGCCTTTTTCATTTCAGTTTCAATTTTTTATGGTTGTTATGAACAAAGTGCTTTAGTGTATAACCACAAATGGTTCTTTTGATTTATTTTAATTCTAAGTAAGACCTATCGCATCCGCGGAATGAGGGAAAATAGAAAATATTGATGCATTGAGTTGTATTTTAAGCTGCGTTATTTTGAATTGCTACTTTAGATTTACCTTCATGTTACGTAGGAGCTTAAACCCTCTACAATTTCTGATTAGTTAAAGCAAAACGCACAGCTAATAGAGATTCTAATTAATGAGAAAGATATATTCGACGGAATTGAAATCGTCGAGCAACGTTTTCCTAAAAATTGTTCTGAAATCGAATGTCCTTTTAATCTAAACAGTAATATCGAAGACATTTACGGCGAGCACAAAGTTTTTTGGGTGGATGATGGGGGCAGGGGTGCTAAGCCCCTCGAAAATATTTCTTCCGAGTTATTTAGGATTCAAAGTTCCTATGTTCCATGTGAATTTCGTGCGAATACACTTACTTTTATTTCTTAAGGCAAGATATCTAGTCACTGTCGCATATTTGGCCAAATTGCTACATTTGAAATACGTTGTACTTAATCATGTGAATGTTACGATATCATAGAATGTTAAATCTTCAAATGGATTTAACTCAATTTTTTTTCAGTTTCCTCCAAGCAGTAACTCTGCTTGGAGGGAGTTTATTTTATACTTAATGTACATGAGAAAAATAATACATATCTTAATGGGCAAACCCCGTCAGGGGTTTACTGCAATGTGCATGTGGGGGCATTTGACATCACTTCAAAATAAATAATTCTCAGAAAACCAATCGCGCATATTTTTGGGAATTTTGTAACTAATTGCCAAAATGTCACTTTGTGCGACGCACGGCCGCCCGACCGCGGCGTTCCGAACACACCGATGGTGAAATCATAGAAGTTTTCCGAAATACCTATAGCTTCAGGTAACATAATTTGTTTTCCCTTCCAAGACCTATCTCCAACGCATCAAAAACGACCACAGGTTATATGAATAATGTAGGGGGGCTAACATTTATTGAATAACTAACCTCTGTCCCGTTAAACTTAAAAGGCTCGCCGAAAGAGGATCAAGTTTCTCGTTCACGTACGAGGAACGGTCATGAAAATGAGAGAAACTTTTGATGAGAAAGTTCCTGATTGTTTCTGGATCTCGAAGTAACAAAGTTGGTGTTGTCATCACAAAGATTCCAGCAAACTTGTTACCGTCCAATTTATTGTAGATTCTCTGAAAGTCGATTGCCATTGGAACCCGCTGAAGTAGCTGATTCTTCGTGTTGCCGAAAAACAGGACCGGTTTTAAGTAAGGAACTCCGCGTTTGGCCCAATAAGAGTACTTCTTCTTATAGAAATAGGCCAACCATAAAGCGATACTTGTCACGATCAAAAAAAGGCTTGAAACCGACGGTAAAAATTTGCAATTGAAAATACACTCATTTTTTCTTCTTTCTATTAAACTGACAAAAAAGGTAGGTATTTAGCTCTGCACAGTAAAATAAAAAATATCCTCACATTAATTTAAACTTTGCCTCTCTTTCTTTTTTTTCCGAAAAATTAGGGTTTACTTTAAAAAAAAAAGATCGAATAACGGAAAAATTGGCAGAATCAAACTCTCACGTGAATGATTGCTGTCTGTAGACGCCACCTTCTTTCTGGGGGGTTTTCGTGTTTGGGGTAAGTTGACTATCACCACTTAAGATAGCTTTGCGGCTCCGTACAAACAATTTTAAAAAATTTATACTGTAGAACCAAGATTCGCATGTGTTAGGATGAAGTTTGTGTCTCCAATTGAAATATCAGAGACGGTTCAAGTGCTGTTCGAAAGAGCACGCACTTTTTTTTTTTAACATGCAGTAAGTACTGCATGTTTTTGTTATGGTTTCGTATCGATTTTGGCCATAAACTTCCTGCAAAATAATCGACAATTTTCGGCTTGGTCGCAAACGTGCGTTGTCAGATTTCCGCACGTAATGATCGCGTCTCGTTTTACGGTGGATTCCCTTCGTTCGATATATTGCGGAGCGGCAACGCCAAAAGTCTCCCTATCCTTTAACGGGGAAAAAAAACGTATCGCGCGCCATATCGGATTTTCGATATTCTTCGGTTCGCCGCACAATGGACAGAAATCAAATTTTTGGGCGGTCCAAATTCGATCCTTTCAAAGTTGGAAAATTAGTATTTTAGCTGGGTACTATAGTTGATTTTAAGGGGTTTATTTGGCTCGGTTTTTCTATCCTGGCTTGTCCCATATTTATCGGAGAATATCATTTGATGGATCAACAATTCTTGTGATATCTCTTGTCTTTGTATTTTTGACCACTTAGGACTCGATTTGGATCCATCGTGCGCCGATTGAAATGTTTGAATGTTTGAGTGAGGTTTTGAATGAGAATTGACCCGAAGTTTTTCATAAGGATTTGTCTCCGTTATGAATAAATTTGGTGATTTCATTATTTTGTCTGTGATTAACAACGAGCTATATCTAGTTCGGAAGCTTTGGTAAACATGCGTAACCGCCTCGGAGATTTTAAGGTTAGCGATTTGTGAAAACAAACTGAAGTTCCCTAAGTATCTCCGCATTGTATTTTCGCGTGTTTTCGAATTCTATCAGAGAATTTAAAATTAGAATTTCTTTTTGAACTGTGGTTTTTCTGTCAATCACAGCCTTAATTTCAGTTTCTACCAATTGAAACACTCAAGTTCTTCATAGCTTTCATTTAATTTGTCAGTTCCTACAGTGCGTTATTGTCGCGTAATGCTGTAACTCATAGCCTTTCTTGGCATTTCGACGAGTGAAAGTGGTACTTATTTTCTGGTGATTTATTAAAAAATTTTGTAATTTGACCTCTCTCAGGAAACTCTCTCTTCCTGAGACAGATTTACTCATTTTTATCTCCTCAAGTTGAGTGATCTGAAGTAGATAACCTCGTTAACCGATGAGCGTGGTCTAGACAGTAAAGTTACCGAAAGGGAAAAAAAGCAAAGGGTGGACCTTTACATTTCAGACCAATTGTACCTATGCTTGCATGACAGTCATGGAGAGCAGAACTATTTAAATGGCAACACCAAGTTGTGTGATGCATTCATTCAATGATAAATGATGTTGACTGAAATAGTGGGCTGAGGTCGATCGGAGAGCATCCATTTCACTCGACTCATCTCTTTTGCCCAAGTTGATTGAGCCACTCGTGAAGTGAATTTTACTACGAGGTTTGGTTGGAGTTTGGTAACAACTTTTTTAAGTATTTATTTACCTAAGTACAACTGTCCGACAAGATGAGAGAGTTACAATCACATTGTTCTACAATGGAATGTCAGGTGAATACAGCCTGAGGGGTGTTCCACTAAAGAAGTCGACAATTGAATCGTAACTAATTAGACCTAAGGATTCATGAATTTTTCATGACTTTATTTAGTAAAGCAGGACCATTTTGAGTATCGAGTCCTGTCAAGAAGCGGTGCCTGCTTCTGAACTGCATCAGGGGCATGGGAGAGCGGTTGGTTTGCGCAGAGTTTCAACTCGTTTCTAATGAAGCGCTTATCAATGCGCTTTGATGCGGTTTGGAAACAGGCACCATTGTTTGTCAGAACCCTATACTCAAAATGGTCCCCCTCTAATAGAATGATTACAGTGACTCATCTTACATTGAAACTGCCGAAGATGATTTGACATGTTTTACTTGCAAACGGATAGTTTTGCGAGGATAAAAAAAAGCTTCATTATGAAGCTATCTGAAGCTACCCTGAAAAAGTGCAAGAAGTGTGTTCGACACTGAACAGCACAGTTTATGATGCCAGGCTTTGGCTCTGGGCATGAGGGAAAATGGTCATAATCTTGTCAATAATCTTACAAAGTCTGAAGAGAAAACCTAGAAGCCAAGTACAAATGATAGTTTTAAATTTTGGACACATTAGATCTAATCGAAGAAAGCCAACTCGATTTGTCTAATTCTACTCAATGTAACCTAAGTCGAAACAAATCTTGACCTGGACCAATCAAATCAGCTTTTCTAAAATGTTGTGAGTAAATCATGAATCCTTGGGTCCAATCGGTTGCGATAAAATTGTCGACTACTTTAGCGGCATATCCACCTAAGATTCTTAAGTAGGATAAAGTAATTTTCCCCCCGGCCTCGGTGGCTTGGTGGTCGGGACACCTGACTGCCAATCCATAGGTCCCGGGTTCGAATCCCGGTAGTGGCAGCAGATTTTTCACTCGTCTTGTCGCTCGGTCTCCTTAAAAGTGGGTCCACGGCAAAGATTACAGTGGAAATCTGAGTGCTTTGAGCATGGATGTTTCAAGTCCCCTGTTGTCTTCTGACATTAAACAAACTTTCACTCACAGACATTAGTCTATAGTTGGCTGTAGGCTCCTTACTGGAGTATAAGCCATAAAACAAGCAAAAAAAAAAAAAAAAAAAAAAAACTTTCCCCTCTTGTTTGGAAGCAGTCGATAAATAAGTGGTTACGAAGTTGTGACTGAACTTCACTCGAATCTCATGCTAACATTCACTCAAGTGGCTCAATTGACTAGGATGAATCGAATTGACTTGGGCAAAATAGATGAGTGGAGCAAGATGGATGCTCTCCGATCAATCTTACAGCAAAATTTTAGTATGGCACCGTTTTACAGATTTCTTGTCCCACCTATATCCTTGGTAAAAGAACATAACATTATAATGAATTGGTCCCCCCGTTTCGTGCAGCGCACGACGTGGTGTTTCTTCACTTTTAAAGAAAGTTGGGTTTGGGTTTTTTTTTCATAACAAGGTGTCTGTGAATTACTGTATTTTGGTCACTTCAGAGTTCTACGGAGTACCAAACCCTTTAAACCTAATACTGGTAATTCTAAGTCAGTGTTGTGATTGATTTCTTGCACCATTATTGCCATAATGATGACAGTAGTTTCTTATTTCTGCTAAGTGGGTACTGTAGTCTTTCAATTCAACTATAAACGCTCTCTTATTGAAGAAGACTCTTAATTTCTCAATGAAATGAAAGTCTTCCGTTCGGTCCGTGCAAACTTCAGAATCACAAATGAGTCAGTCATCCTGTTTTTTGCTTCTTCATGTCCAAACTGAGTGAAGTTCAACTTTGAAATCAGATTTGCTGCAAATTTTAATTTCAAATACATTATTATAATTTGCTAAAGTCAGTTCAAAGTACAATCAACGATGGAACTCAACAACCAGTCAACGCGCAGATGAACTTGAACCGCAGGTAGGTGTGACCTCAGGTGTAGATTTTGTGGTTGAATTTTATTTTCTCCTAGTCTCTGATTTTTGATGCACTTCTGTACCAACTTTACTCACACCAGTAAAATGGTAAATAGAGGAACCTAAAGACAAGTTCAAGCTTTATCCGAGATTACCTGGGATCTGAACGTTAAACGTTAAGGCAAATTACACTAACAGTCACAGTTCTCATGAAGCAAAGCACCTCACGAAGAGTACGAAATTCTATGTACAGTTCAAGTTTGTTTGAAAAAAAAATTACTTTTTTATTCAAATAAAATTTCAATTTAAAGGAGTAAATTGCAATTTATTTAATTAAAACTGCACTTTATTCAAACAAAAATTTCAATTTATTCAAAATAAATTGCTATTTATTCAAATAAAATATAAGAAAATGTCAACCTAACTAAGATTTATCTGAGATTTATTCAAGTAAAATTTCTTTGAAAAATCAATAACATTTCAAATAAAATTGCCATTTTATTTGAACAAAAAGGAGTCGATGCTACTAGGGCTTGGTCGCTCTTATATCAGATGATTTGCAAATTGAATCAGAGCTACCATGTCTTTCGGTTTTATGCGGCTATTCAGACGAAAGTGTTTACAGGAGAAGTATCAAATATTTCGAAGGAACTTCATACGGAAGATCTGTTACCAGGAGAAATATCAAATTATTGAAGGCGCTTTATACGAAAAATAGAAAATGTGATCAGGAGAAGTATCAAATTATTTGAAGGAGCTCTGAAGCCACCTAATCGAGGAAACTTAAGACTTGGTCGCTCTGATATCACATGACTTGCAAATTGAATCAGAACGACACGTCCACCGGGGGTAGGGAAAAAATACTTATAGGAAAATATTTGAAAGAAAAGTTTTTACGAGCAAGTTTTCATGAAGAAGTGTTTGGGGCAAGTGAAGTTAAATGGAGCTGGTTTGGGGGGAAAAATTTTGGATCCTGGCCGCAATCACTTGAGGTTTAGCTGAAAGTTTTGGTGAAATAATTTGTGACATGAAATTAATAGAAATTAAAAAAAAAAATGAACAAAAGCACTTGCTCTCAGAAGTTTCACGTAGAAAATAAATTCTCACTCCACAAATCTCACTTACTCTGCATACCCATTGAAATTATACAGAACATAATGCAGCGATGATAACTATAGATAAGAGGAACCAGCACACTGCACAGAGTTTTAAGAGAAAAACCAAATGAAAGAGAACTTTCAATATAGACACTCACAAATGACGAAATAAGAGACAGTGGCCTAGAGTTCAAGATGAGAGGAACCATACCACCAGGCATTTTTCTCGAGAACGGCTGATCGAAATGTTTGAATCAAAAAAATCGGTTACGGAATGGACACAAAATTTTTCATTTTTGATATTTTCAAAAGCCCTCATCAGCTCCTCGTTCATATTAGGAGAAGCTCACACACTTTTATCAAGTTTTTTGCAAAAAAAAATCTTCTGAAAGTACGAAAAAAATTCATATCCTCATAGCAGAGGCAATTGCCAACATTTTTTCTCCCATAGACATTTACCAAAACACCCAGATTTTTTTTAGCTATAGAGACTTGGAAGATTTTTGAATCGACCCTTTTGCTTATCCAGTTGAGAATTTCTCACAAATCTTGACAGATTCTGAAGAAGTATATCGAAACCTTCTGATCGATGTGCAACATGTTACCTTGGGAGAAAAAAAAAGGTGTATTTTTTCAAATCAAAAAATTTTGGGGCTTCAATGGCAGAATCGGATCGATTCCATGGTCTGAGACATGGACTGCCCAAAAATTTTTAAATTTTAAAGAAATACACCTAATTTTTTCACTTTAAGGTACCAAACTAGTTCACATCAATCAAAATGGTTCCAACCATTTGATCAGAATCTGTATTTAGAAGAATTCTCAACAGGGTGGCCACTAAAGCCAATTCAAATTTTTTTCCCAAAAAACCGCCAAAAATCAAAAAAATTTAGGTGTTTTGGTAAATGTCCTTGGGAGCAAAAATGTAGGAAATTGCCTGAACTTCAAGGACACGAGCTTTCCTCATAACTTTAAAAGAGCTTTTTTGAAAAAAACTTGAGATATAGATGTGATTGAGCCTCCCCTTTCAAATATGTCCCAAAGGGCTAAGTATTGGAAGCTATCGATAATATTATAAATGAAAAAATTTTGGGTTGATTCCCTATGCGACTTCCATGTTTCAAAACATTTCAATCAGCCATTCTCAAGAAAAATGCCTGGTACAGGTGCTCTGGATCACCATGTATACAGGGTGTCAATTAAAAAAGGAGCCAGGCCGAATATCTCGCGAACGGCTCCAGATTCCGAAAAACGCTGAAACACGTGTTAAATTATTTTGAGCAGGACATCTTTTTAAGGGGACGCCGGTTTGGGGTCTCTCTCTGGGGGGTACCCAAGGGGGCTACCACCTCCCTAAATCCAATACTTCAATGGGGCCCCCAATTTTTTTTTTTTAATAATCAAAAATAGGGTAAAAATTTTTAAAGGGTTTTGGTACAAGTTAAATGTCGACATCGTTTTTCGTTTTCGATAATATCGAAGGTCCAAGTTCGATTTGGCCCATTTTCAAGAGGCATTACTTACTCCTTTTTGAAGAGTCGGAATTCACAAATCAAGGACACAAAATACTCTGAAAAGCAAGCCCTTTTCAGAAAAAAAAATTTAATTATAAAAACATTTATTCAAATTTTGGTTTTGAAGCTCAAAAACTTTTAGACGTTTTTGGGCCCCAAGGAGGGCCATCTGAAAAATTCCGAATTGCGACCCCTATTGAGTGATACATCAATCGAAAAGACGTAACAAACTGAGCATTTCGGCGCAAACCGGGGGTGGATATCGTTTGTACATTTGAGATATCGAATGTCAATTTACAGATTGCGATATCTTGATTGTGAAAAACGATATCGAACTCCGGTTTGCACCGAAATGCTCAGTTTGTTACGCCTTTTCCATTTATGTATCAATCAATAGGGGTTTTACCTCGGAATTTTTCAGATGGCCCTCCTTGGGGGGCCAAAAAAGTCTAAAAAGTTTGGGAGCTTCAAAACCAAAAATTTTACTAAATGTTTGTCATAATTAAATTTTTTTTTGTAAAGGGCTTACTTATTAGAGTATTTTTTGTCCTTGATTTTAAATTCCGACTCTTCAAAGAGGAGTAATGATTTTTTTAAAATTAGTCCAAATCGAACTTTGACCTTTGATGTATCAAAAACGAAAACCGATATTGAACTTCGATTCGCACCAAAAGTCTGATAATTTCACCCTCTTTTCGATTAATAAATAAAATATGGGGGTCCCCGTTTGAAGTATTGAATTTAGGGACGTGGTATCCGCCCTGCGGGGCCCCCCGGAGATGGCCCCGAAATCGGAAACCCCCCATAAAGATGTCCCCCTCAAGCATTTGAACACGTGTTTCAGTGTTTTTCAAAATCCGGAGCCGTTCTCGAGATATTTGGCATAGCTCCTTTTTTAATTGACACCCTATATGCTATGAAACTTGATGAAAAGCTGTATTACAAGAATAACAACGCAGTCAAAGCAGCTTACACTGATTGACTGCATGTTATCTTTGTATCGCTAGACTGCGATACAAAATCTGCTGGCTGCTTGTTTTTTTTTTTTTTTTTTTTTTTTTTTTTTTTTTTTTTTCTAGAAATTGGTTTTAAAGCTCGGTGAAAAGAGCATTGATAGTGGTGACGAACAAAAAAGCAGCTATACAATTTTATTAAAAAGAAATCGTTAAAAAAAGAGTCATTCTAAAGACATCCTTACGATTTGAAACACACGTCATTCTCCTGCCTACTCAGAGCAAAAATGCGCGTACTTTTTAGAGTTCTAAAAAATTGCAGTTCATTTAAAATTATTTTAAAAAAAGGATGGAAATTTTGAAAAATAGTCTGTTATATCTGGCAATAGGAAAAATTAAGCCCAGGCTGCCCCTTTTAAACACTCATGCCAGAAACTGATTTCGACAGTCTTATTGTCTGCTGCACAGTGTTGCCGGGTTTGGACGGGGGGAATAGCCCGCGGGACATTTTTCGATTTGGGTTTACTAGCTACGCTGTGGATAGGGATGGAGCATCAAACGGCGCGGAAAGGGAAAGCGTGGCAAAATTTCTCATAAAAAAGTCCACGGGGGGACGAATCTAGCCACATTGCAACTCTGCTGCGCATTGAGTCCCACTGCCTATAGATTCAAAAAATACGATGGTGGGATAGTGAAACCTTTAGGTGCGCTAAAACTAAACGTTGTGTTCAAAAAAAAATTTTATCGGAAACTCTGTTTGTTGTTCCCTTTTCAACACACATCTGCTGTGTTTCGTCGCATATGGATAAGATGTCTTGAAATTAAACATGAAGAACTCGGAAAAAGTCCAGAAATTCATTCCGTAGAAGAAGTGTCAACCGAGTCAATTTTCAATAAATTCCCCTCAATTTTGAGCAATCAGTTAGTTGCATTTCAAATGTCAAATGTACATTGCAATAAAATTGCGCAGCAATGCTAAACCAGTTTTTTTCAAAGCCTGAGATATACCATTCGATCTTCGTGAAGCAGTCGAAAATAAATTAAAAAACCTGGAAAAAAATGGTGTTATAACTCCTGTGGAAAAATGGACTAGGGTTACCTGTCGCCCCTGTTCCTGAACCCAACGGAAAAATCCGCCTCTTTGTAAATTACTGTAGGCTGTTGAACGCGGATTCTGTTCAAGGATGTGGTAACCACGTTCATGAACGTTTCAAACTGGGTTTCGTTAATTTTCGCGAAATAACGATGCGAAAGGACACGATTACTGATTACCGAATTCTATTCTCGTCGCCAATTGTTATATCTAGCAATAGGAAGAATTTAGAGGAGACCGACGCGGGTTGATATGGTAGAACACAAGATTTTATTCAAGAAGCGAACAACTGATCCCCAAGCAGGGCTGACACCTATAACGGGCTATATCAGTTACGTAACAATCTAACAATCGTAGTGATACCAACACTACATAGTCTCTTTCGACAGATCCACGACAGATCCGCGTCTGCGTATAATGCAGGTATATTTGTTGACATGATAATATGTTTGCTGAGCTTTATGATCACTGCGTTGACATCAATTTCCTATTTTGCGGAAGAGACGATTAAGAAGGAGCATCATTAGTCCATACATATTAAATATTCGTGTTTCCATACAATAAAGATTGCTTCGTAATAAGAAACGTCATCGTTGCCGATTTTTCTGTCACGTTATTCAATGACCTCGAATGCAGAAAAGATTATGCTGGGAAGGATGCCTTAAATTCTGTAACCTTTTTATTCAAAAACAACATCATAATGGGTCTGTTGCACATTTCGGCTAGAGCGTTTTAAAGTATCAATTCTTATGTAAAAAGCTGTAAAAAAAACAATTGCAGCATCAGAAAACACAAAAATTCATTAATAAACTCACAAATTGCGATAAACACCAGAAACTATTCATTCCTGTATCTTTCCATCACGTGCACGATATTTCGCGAAATTAGTGTGGCACATTAAAAAAACACGGCCGACTGTCATCACAGCTGACTTCATAACCAAATAAACAGTAAACACGGACGGCGTCTGTTTTAATTCTTACGTCTCAATATCCTCAATTCCTCACAAAAAATTAAGAAAGGTATGGAAACCGACATTTGTGTCGAAAACTTATTAAAATGAAACAATCACACAAAGGAGTTCCAAAGATGATGATTGAAGTTGGAATCATACTTCGAGCTCCTGTGTGTTATTGTTTCATTTTGATACGTTTTCGGCACAAATGTCGGTTTCCGTACCTTTCGTAATCTTTTGTGAGGAATTTAGGACATTGAGACGTAAGAATTCAAACAGACGCCGTCCGTGTTTATACTGTTTTTTTGTTTATGAAGTCAGCTGTGATGACAGTCGGCCGTGTTTATTTGAATGTACCTCGCTAATTTCGCGAAATATCGTGCACGTGGTGGAAAGATACATGGGGGAATAGTGCCTAGTGTTTTCGCAATTTGTGAGTTTATTAATGCATTTTTGGGGTTTTCTGATGCTGCCATTGTCATATTTACCTCCCCTCCCCACCACTTTGACGACATTTTGATGGCAACAAACCCGTGATATCTTCCACCTAAAGCCGGGTCCACACTTGAACATTTCGCCGCACCGCACGCCGCATGTGCCGTTCGTTTTCCTCCTGTCTTTTCTTCCCCTTTTTTTTTCTTCTTTTTCTCTTTTCCTTTTTTCCTTTTCTTCCTTTTTTCCCCTTTTACCCATTTCTTCCCTTTTCTTCCCTTTTTTCCCCCCTTTTTACCCTTTTTCCCCTTTTTTTCCCCTCTTCTTTTTTTCTCCACCCCCTTGCGTTGGGTGTCACCCCAAGGATGGTGGCTTGGAGGTGGTGGTGGTTATACTCACCAGTGGCTTAATTTTAGGGGGTATGGCCTTTCGATGGAGAGGCATAGCATCATTTTGTGCCCCCCCTCCCCCCCCTCCCCCATGTTGAAGAATAAGAGGATAGAGGCAGAGGCAGAGGCAGAGAGAGAGAGAGAGAGAGGGAGAGAGAGGGAGAGAGAGAGAGAGAGAGAGAGAGAGAGAGAGGAGAAGAGAGAGAGAGAGAGAGAGAGAGAGAGAGAGAGAGAGAGAGAGAGAGAGAGAGAGAGAGAGAGAGAAGAGAGAGAGAGAGAGAGAGAAGGAGGAAAAGAGGATAAAAGGTCGGTGGTGCTTTACTCCTTTGGGGGGGGGGGGGGTCGAATGGGCAGAGGGGCTAGGAATCGAATTTTATTTTTCAAGCTCGGTGCCGCGGCCGTCGACAGTACAGCCGCAGCGGCCGCGGCGCGGGGGCGCGCGTGGATCCGCAAAGAAGGAGCTGAATGCTATAGGGGAGCTTTGGCGCGCGGAGACTCGCGGAGACTCGCGGTTAAAAATCGAATTCTTATTACTCCTGTCGCGTCGCGTCGCGTCGTTGTCGTAGTCTACTTTCCTACGCTGCGCCGCACAGGTATGGGGTAAGGTAAGGCACCGAGGGGACGGAGGAGAGAGAAAAACTAATGGGTTGAAATGAACATGACCTATTTTATCGGCGAGAGCCCGATTCTAGCTCCCTTGCGCTCGTTCCTTGCCTCCCTCTCCGCCACCCCTATCCCCTCTTCCTCCCTTCTCTGTAATCTCACCCTTATACTTCGGCTAGGTTCGTCTCTCTCAGCTCGCCCTCTTCTTATACACGTAATGTGTACCCTCAGCTTCGCGCGGATAAGCGCAACGGCTCATAAAACTAATACACGCTAACTTTTGCCAAAATAACACTAAGGAAGAGAAGGAGGAGGAAGGGTATCCGTGTAATTAGCGGTGTAAAAAGTTACCCAAAACATGCAACTCCATACATTCCCTCCACTTTTTAAACTTTTATACTCTTTTCAGTGGGGACGACCTGTATGCGGAAAGGAAAGCTCAAATCAAGTCGAAACTTTTGACCTTTTTTTTTTTTTTTTTTTTTTTTAAATATAGTTTTCGAATCAGGTATGCCACCATTTTGCGATCTTATATAACCCTACTTTACACACCGGGTTCAAAGTTACCGGAGGAAATCAAAGATATGACTGGCTGGAAAGGGACTAGTTAATTGTTCGTACACCACGGAGTTCATTTTGCCTATACCGGTAATTGAAGGCGCTAGATGGAAATATCATTTTGCAAATGAAAAGCCCAGGACTCATGTAGCATGGATTGCAATCTATAGCAAAATAGTCGGAAAATTATGACAATTTTTATCGTCTGACCGTTAAGCTGCAAATTTATGGAGTAAAAGTCGTAACAGAATGGCAAACAAATAGAAAATTTTCGGAGCTAGCTTTTTTTACTGCATGCCCTACTTTATGCCTATGTTCCATTTCTACCTATGCCTCTGTGTCTATGCGTCAAAAGTTGCAACTTTATTGCAACTTGAAGGTGGAGAATTGTCCATATGTTGTTAAAAAATTGCCACTTTTTGCAACTTTGTTGCCATAAATTGCAAAATTTAGATTGGAAAATGCTACATGGGGAGAAGAACGATACAAGTAAACGTCATCAAAACCAATTTTGTTCTTAAAGGTTAAGGGAAGGAGGAAATGACGTCTAAAAGTTATTCTTTCTGATAAAAACCAATGTATTCCATGTATTTCCATTCACTAAAATTGTCATCCTCAGTGGGTTTCTGATGGAAATGTCACAGATTAAAGAATTTTTGTGTACTGTAATAGTTCAGGAACAAGAGTCAGTTTGATGGAAATTTGACTGCATGGTTCCATATCAGTTCCGATTACCGGCTGTAATAAAAAATCTGTTTGAAATACTTCCCTAGAGACAAAATTCGACGAGGAAAACGATAGAAGATTCGACGATTCGATGTATGTAAAAAAAAAAAAAAAAATTCTCCATGTATACTCTGTCTCTTTGCGCTTACTATACTTTTGGCAAGTTTAACAACAACACGTACGGACCGTGAATTTAACGAATTTTTGAAATTACACGGCTTTTGGAGAGAGATGATGTGACTCTACGAAGGCGAGATGACCATGGCCATTCCTTCAAGGTCATTTCGCCTTGTTTGACTCTTACTAGCCTGTAATTTTAACGGCTCATGAAATTTACGGTCCGTTACTGTTAAACTTGCTGAAAGCATCACCGTTTTTAACACATAAATGTTTTTCGTTTGGTAGCTTTGAACATTTTAATGATGAAATTTTAATGAAATTTGTCAGTGTCAGAGAAAAGTTCCGTTACACTGGGATCACCTCATAAAAGCATTGGCTCCTAATGTGAGTACTTTAACGAACGCTGTACCTATGTAAGTACTTACAGAGTCGTTGACGACATCAAATCACAGGTCTTTCCTTCAAGATAAATGAGTAGTTAAAAATGCCTACCTCGCGGTCCATGTTATTGCCTATTTCAATAATTGTAGGCGCCCAATAGAAGGTTTTCAAGCTAATGTTATGCAGGAGGTGTTGAGGAGTCGAATAAGCTGCAGTCAAAATCGAAATGTGCGTTTCTCGTGACAGAAAACCACGAATTAAATTTTCAAGACCAGCAATTTTTACAAAAATAATTTCAGGTGTTCCCGAACGATTAGAAATTGATTTCAAACATCATAGTTTGAATCATTGCAGTCGTAGCTCAAATAAGCTGGGGCAGTTCCCAAGAAGATCTATCATTATAGTAATGAAGCGAACTGTATAATCTAAAATTAATTTCTGACAGTGTTAGGACACCTATTAATTATCAGTCTTGGAGCATAAATTACTGGTCTTTACGTTAATTTGTGGTTTTCTTTGGTGAGAGCCAGATATTTTGACTTTAACTGTCGCTCCGGCTTCGAATCCCTGTGACCAAATAATGTGTTAGGTTACAAGACTTTTCGTCCTGTTTCTTTCGTCCACTTTTTTTTCCGTCCTTTTTTTTTCGTCCACGACATTTAGTCCTTGATAATTCGTCCCATCAATTTTCGTCCTGTAGAACCATTGGTCCACTCATCATTTTCGTCCTCTACTGTAACGTCCATGAGTTTTTAGTCTAATTATTTTTAGGTCCAGAGTATGTCTTTTGTCCTGTAATTTTAGTCCTATGTTTTTTGTCCTCAAAAAAAGTTTGGTTCGTCCAATAGACATTTATGTTCATTTTCATTGGTTTGCAGGTAAAATTTGTTGACTTTTTGCTTCAAAATGCGTTCAAGCTAGTACTAATTTAGAAAAATCGTTTAGAACGAATACATAATCGTTACCGAATCACCCGATAGCTAACGCAACAATAATTCTATACGTAGGAACAACTGTTGCTACATTTCAATGCAGCTCAATAAAAACGTTTCTTTTCATATTTTTTTCTGGGAATTGCATTTTCTCAAAAGATTAATTAATAAAAAACCTAGCAGTAATACAATATTAATTTGTTTTAGGTGAAATTCTATTTCTTCATTTTATTTCACCTGAAAACTAACGAAAAGGAGCATTAGACGAAACCAACTTTTTTTAAGGACAAACAAAATTGGACAAAAATTACAGGACAAAGACATACTTTGGACATACAAATAATTTGACTCAAAACTCATGGACGGTGCAGTCGAGGACGAAAAAATAAAAAGGGCTAATTGTTCTACAGGACGAAATTCGATTGGACGAATTATCAAGGACCAATCTTCATTGGACGAAAAAAAAGGACAAAAAATCGAGCTGACGAAAAAAAAGGGACGAAACGTCTGTTAACCAATGTGTTACGTCCTCACGCAAGCAGATGACCGGTGAACATATTCGAGGAGTTAAAACCACAGTGAAGGCTCATGCAACCAACCGTCCAGCCGCAAAATTATTTGGTCCCTGATGTCAAGCATATCGAAACTATGTACCAAAAAGCATTAGGTATATTATATGGGCGAAGTGCATAACAAGTTTTTTTGAGGAAAACTTTTCGTGCTTTGCATGTTCATATCAATAATGCTCAACTGTCATCAAATCACTCAACAATTTCTGTATCATCGTGGAGAATATAGATATTTGAAATCTTCTCAATATAACCAGGTAACTCCGGTAACAAAAAAACCGATGCCATCTCGGTAGTGCATGAAAGTTGCACACTATTTCAAATTGTGTAAGTTATCTGGATCTTTTTTGAATAGCGCTTTATTTTATCATATTCGTTGAATCGTGTTTCATCAATCATCTTTGATCTCGATTTTTTAAAATTAGTAAAGTTATGTTAGGAGGTTATGTTCGTTTGTTTGTTATCAGTTGAACTCCCCTCACCTCTCCCGATTTAGAATTAACTATAGGCTCTCCTCTCTGCCAACTGTAGAGTTCGCGATGTTCGCCTCACTTGGCTCAATGGTTCAATATAAGATACACTCCGTCATATTGGATTGAGCATAGACATTTTGAGTATCAAGTTTATGGGTTCTAACAAGCAGCGATGTATTTGCTTCCGTAATGCATCAAAAAGTATTGGTGAGTGTTTGGTTAGCAACGCGAGTCAAAACTTCTTGCTAAATAACCGCCCAACGATGCGTTTGATACATTTCGGAAGTAAGTACCGCCGCGCCGCGCCGTGCCGTGCCACTTTGTCAGAATCCATCAACCCGATATTCAAAATACTTGAGCTCTAAAATGTCTTTGGTCTACACTTTTGCAATAAATAAATTATTGAAACAGCACACAGCCGGATTAGCCCTACCTAGAGCCCTAGCTTAACTGTTTACGTTTGTTTGTTATTGTTATTGTTCCAAAAAAGGTATCACAAGAC
>VMOF01000369.1:33501068-33525223 GCA_011764245.1 Trialeurodes vaporariorum | reverse complement strand
GATGAACTAAAAGGAGATACCAGTTTATAACGGACATTTCTCCATCTGAAATAAAAATGAAAATGAAAAACTTTACATTACCCATTTAATTACCTTTCAATGTATCTACTTGTAATATTGAAAGAACTTAACAGTTCCGAGATAGCTCTCTAATCCATGTAAATGGACAAGAGGCATAGAATAACGAATTTTTAGAGGGTTTACAAAATTAAATAATGCATTATTAGTACTGATAGGTATATGACAATGATGGCATTGCCTTTTTCATTTCAGTTTCAATTTTTTATGGTTGTTATGAACAAAGTGCTTTAGTGTATAACCACAAATGGTTCTTTTGATTTATTTTAATTCTAAGTAAGACCTATCGCATCCGCGGAATGAGGGAAAATAGAAAATATTGATGCATTGAGTTGTATTTTAAGCTGCGTTTTTTTGAATTGCTACTTTAGATTTACCTTCATGTTACGTAGGAGTTTAAAACCCTCTACAATTTCTGATTAGTTAAAGCAAAACGCACAGCTAATAGAGATTCTAATTAATGAGAAAGATATATTCGACGGAATTGAAATCGTCGAGCAACGTTTTCCTAAAAATTGTTCTGAAATCGAATGTCCTTTTAATCTAAACAGTAATATCGAAGACATTTACGGCGAGCACAAAGTTTTTTGGGTGGATGATGGGGGCAGGGGTGCTAAGCCCCTCGAAATATTTCTTCCGAGTTATTTAGGATTCAAAGTTCCTATGTTCCATGTGAATTTCGTGCGAATACACTTACTTTTATTTCTTAAGGCAAGATATCTAGTCACTGTCGCATATTTGGCCAAATTGCTACATTTGAAATACGTTGTACAAAACTTAATCATGTGAATGTTACGATATCATAGAATGTTAAATCTTCAAATGGATTTAACTAAATTTTTTTTTCAGTTTCCTCCAAGCAGTAACTCTGCTTGGAGGGAGTTTATTTTATACTTAATGTACATGAGAAAAATAATACATATCTTAATGGGCAAACCCCGTCAGGGTTTACTGCAATGTGCATGTGGGGGCATTTGACATCACTTCAAATAAATAATTCTCAGAAAACCAATCGCGCATATTTTTGGGAATTTTGTAACTAATTGCCAAAATGTCACTTTGTGCGACGCACGGCCGCCCGACCGCGGCGTTCCGAACACACCGATGGTGAAATCATAGAAGTTTTCCAAAATACCTATAGCTTCAGGTAACATAATTTGTTTTCCCTTCCAAGACCTATCTCCAACGCATCAAAAACGACCACAGGTTATATAAATAATGTAGGGGGGCTAACATTTATTGAATAACTAACCTCTGTCCCGTTAAACTTAAAAGGCTCGCCGAAAGAGGATCAAGTTTCTCGTTCACGTACGAGGAACGGTCATGAAAATGAGAGAAACTTTTGATGAGAAAGTTCCTGATTGTTTCTGGATCTCGAAGTAACAAAGTTGGTGTTGTCATCACAAAGATTCCAGCAAACTTGTTACCGTCCAATTTATTGTAGATTCTCTGAAAGTCGATTGCCATTGGAACCCGCTGAAGTAGCTGATTCTTCGTGTTGCCGAAAAACAGGACCGGTTTTAAGTAAGGAACTCCGCGTTTGGCCCAATAAGAGTACTTCTTCTTATAGAAATAGGCCAACCATAAAGCGATACTTGTCACGATCAAAAAAAGGCTTGAAACCGACGGTAAAAAATTTGCAATTGAAAATACACTCATCTTTTCTTCTTTCTATTAAACTGACAACAAAGGTAGGTATTTAGCTCTGCACAGTAAAATAAATAAATATCCTCACATTAATTTAAACTTTGCCTCTCTTTCTCTTTTTTCCGAAAAAATTAGGGTTTACTTTAAATAAAAAAGATCGAATAACGGAAAAATTGGCAGAATCAAACTCTCACGTGAATGATTGCTGTCTGTAGACGCCACCTTCTTTCTGGAGGGTTTCGTGTTTGGTGGTAAGTTGACTATCACCACTTAAGATAGCTTTGCGGCTCCGTACAAACAATATTAAAAATTTATACTGTAGAACCAAGATTCGCATGTGTTAGGATGAAGTTTGTGTCTCCAATTGAAATATCAGAGACGGTTCAAGTGCTGTTCGAAAGAGCACGCACTTTTTTTTTTTTAACATGCAGTAAGTACTGCATGTTTTTGTTATGGTTTCGTATCGATTTTGGCCATAAACTTCCTGCATAATAATCGACAATTTTCGGCTTGGTCGCAAACGTGCGTTGTCAGATTTCCGCACGTAATGATCGCGTCTCGTTTTACGGTGGATTCCCTTCGTTCGATATATTGCGGAGCGGCAACGCCAAAAGTCTCCCTATCCTTTAACGTGGAAAAAAACGTATCGCGCGCCATATCGGATTTTCGATATTCTTCGGTTCGCCGCACAATGGACAGAAATCAAATCTTTGGCGGTCCAAATTCGATCCTTTCAAAGTTGGAAAATTAGTATTTTAGCTGGGTACTATAGTTGATTTTAAGGGGTTTATTTGGCTCGGTTTTTCTATCCTGGCTTGTCCCATATTTATCGGAGAATATCATTTGATGGATCAACAATTCTTGTGATATCTCTTGTCTTTGTATTTTTGACCACTTAGGACTCGATTTGGATCCATCGTGCGCCGATTGAAATGTTTGAATGTTTGAGTGAGGTTTTGAATGAGAATTGACCCGAAGTTTTTCATAAGGATTTGTCTCCGTTATGAATAAATTTGGTGATTTCATTATTTTGTCTGTGTTTAAACAACGAGCTATATCTAGTTCGGAAGCTTTGGTAAACATGCGTAACCGCCTCGGAGATTTTAAGGTTAGCGATTTGTGAAAACAAACTGAAGTTCCCTAAGTATCTCCGCATTGTATTTTCGCGTGTTTTCGAATTCTATCAGAGAATTTAAAATTAGAATTTCTTTTTGAACTGTGCGTGTTTTCTGTCAATCACAGCCTTAATTTCAGTTTCTACCAATTGAAACACTCAAGTTCTTCATAGCTTTCATTTAATTTGTCAGTTCCTACAGTGCGTTATTGTCGCGTAATGCTGTAACTCATAGCCTTTCTTGGCATTTCGACGAGTGAAAGTGGTACTTATGTTTCTGGTGATTTATTCAAAAATTTTGTAATTTGACCTCTCTCAGGAAACTCTCTCTTCCTGAGACAGATTTACTCATTTTTATCTCCTCAAGTTGAGTGATCTGAAGTAGATAACCTCGTTAACCGATGAGCGTGGTCTAGACAGTAAAGTTACCGAAAGGGAAAAAAAAGCAAAGGGTGGACCTTTACATTTCAGACCAATTGTACCTATGCTTGCATGACAGTCATGGAGAGCAGAACTATTTAAATGGCAACACCAAGTTGTGTGATGCATTCATTCAATGATAAATGATGTTGACTGAAATAGTGGGCTGAGGTCGATCGGAGAGCATCCATTTCACTCGACTCATCTCTTTTGCCCAAGTTGATTGAGCCACTCGTGAAGTGAATTTTACTACGAGGTTTGGTTGGAGTTTGGTAACAACTTTTTTAAGTATTTATTTACCTAAGTACAACTGTCCGACAAGATGAGAGAGTTACAATCACATTGTTCTACAATGGAATGTCAGGTGAATACAGCCTGAGGGGTGTTCCACTAAAGAAGTCGACAATTGAATCGTAACTAATTAGACCTAAGGATTCATGAATTTTTCATGACTTTATTTAGTAAAGCAGGACCATTTTGAGTATCGAGTCCTGTCAAGAAGCGGTGCCTGCTTCTGAACTGCATCAGAGGGCATGGGAGAGGGGTTTGGTTTGCGCAGAGTTTCAACTCGTTTCTAATGAAGCGCTTATCAATGCGCTTTGATGCGGTTTGGAAACAGGCACCATTGTTTGTCAGAACCCTATACTCAAAATGGTCCCCCTCTAATAGAATGATTACAGTGACTCATCTTACATTGAAACTGCCGAAGATGATTTGACATGTTTTACTTGCAAACGGATAGTTTTGCGAGGATGAAAAAAAGCTTCATTATGAAGCTATCTGAAGCTACCCTGAAAAAGTGCAAGAAGTGTGTTCGACACTGAACAGCACAGTTTATGATGCCAGGCTTTGGCTCTGGGCATGAGGGAAAATGGTCATAATCTTGTCAATAATCTTACAAAGTCTGAAGAGAGAAA
The DNA here is from genome assembly GCA_011764245.1 of Trialeurodes vaporariorum. Lineage (NCBI taxonomy): Eukaryota > Metazoa > Arthropoda > Insecta > Hemiptera > Aleyrodidae > Trialeurodes > Trialeurodes vaporariorum. The sequence goes on along the minus strand of VMOF01000369.1, from coordinate 33,521,047 downwards.
CCTAGAAGCCAAGTACAAATGATAGTGTTAATTTGGACACATTAGATCTAATCGAAGAAAGCCAACTCGATTTGTCTAATTCTACTCAATGTAACCTAAGTCGAAACAAATCTTGACCTGGACCAATCAAATCAGCTTTTCTAAAATGTTGTGAGTAAATCATGAATCCTTGGGTCCAATCGGTTGCGATAAAATTGTCGACTACTTTAGCGGCATATCCACCTAAGATTCTTAAGTAGGATAAAGTAACTTTCCCCCGGCCTCGGTGGCTTGGTGGTCAGGACACCTGACTGCCAATCCATAGGTCCCGGGTTCGAATCCCGGTAGTGGCAGCAGATTTTTCACTCGTCTTGTCGCTCGGTCTCCTTAAAAGTGGGTCCACGGCAAAGATTACAGTGGAAATCTGAGTGCTTTGAGCATGGATGTTTCAAGTCCCCTGTTGTCTTCTGACATTAAACAAACTTTCACTCACAGACATTAGTCTATAGTTGGCTGTAGGCTCCTTACTGGAGTATAAGCCATAAAACAAGAAAAAAAAAAAAAAAAAAAAAAAAACTTTCCCCTCTTGTTTGGAAGCAGTCGATAAATAAGTGGTTACGAAGTTGTGACTGAACTTCACTCGAATCTCATGCTAACATTCACTCAAGTGGCTCAATTGACTAGGATGAATCGAATTGACTTGGGCAAAATAGATGAGTGGAGCAAGATGGATGCTCTCCGATCAATCTTACAGCAAAATTTTAGTATGGCACCGTTTTACAGATTTCTTGTCCACACCTATATCCTTGGTAAAAGAACATAACATTATAATGAATTGGTACCCCGTTTCGTGCAGCGCACGACGTGGTGTTGTCTTCACTTTTAAAGAAAGTTAGGTTGGTTTTTTTTCATAACAAGGTGTCTGTGAATTACTGTATTTTGGTCACTTCAGAGTTCTACGGAGTACCTAACCTTAAACCTAATACTGGTAATTCTAAGTCAGTGTTGTGATTGATTTCTTGCACCATTATTGCCATAATGATGACAGTAGTTTCTTATTTCTGCTAAGTGGGTACTGTAGTCTTTCAATTCAACTATAAACGCTCTCTTATTGAAGAAGACTCTTAATTTCTCAATGAAATGAAAGTCTTCCGTTCGGTCCGTGCAAACTTCAGAATCACAAATGAGTCAGTCATCCTGTTTTTTGCTTCTTCATGTCCAAACTGAGTGAAGTTCAACTTTGAAATCAGATTTGCTGCAAATTTTAATTTCAAATACATTATTATAATTTGCTAAAGTCAGTTCAAAGTACAATCAACGATGGAACTCAACAACCAGTCAACGCGCAGATGAACTTGAACCGCAGGTAGGTGTGACCTCAGGTGTAGATTTTGTGGTTGAATTTTATTTTTTCCTAGTCTCTGATTTTTGATGCACTTCTGTACCAACTTTACTCACACCAGTAAAATGGTAAATAGAGGAACCTAAAGACAAGTTCAAGCTTTATCCGAGATTACCTGGGATCTGAACGTTAAACGTTAAGGCAAATTACACTAACAGTCACAGTTCTCATGAAGCAAAGCACCTCACGAAGAGTACGAAATTCTATGTACAGTTCAAGTTTGTTTGAAAAAAAATTACTTTTTTATTCAAATAAAATTTCAATTTAAAGGAGTAAATTGCAATTTATTTAATTAAAACTGCACTTTATTCAAACAAAATTGCAATTTATTCAAAATAAATTGCTATTTATTCAAATAAAATATAAGAAAATGTCAACCTAACTAAGATTTATCTGAGATTTATTCAAGTAAAATTTCTTTGAAATATCAATAACATTTCAAATAAAATTGCCATTTTATTTGAACAAAATAGGAGTCGATGCTACTAGGGCTTGGTCGCTCTTATATCAGATGATTTGCAAGTTGAATCAGAGCTACCATGTCTTTCGGTTTTATGCGGCTATTCAGACGAAAGTGTTTACAGGAGAAGTATCAAATATTTCGAAGGAACTTCATACGGAAGATCTGTTACCAGGAGAAGTATCAAATTATTGAAGGCGCTTTATACGAAAAATAGAAAATGTGATCAGGAGAAGTATCAAATTATTTGAAGGAGCTCTGAAGCCACCTAATCGAGGAAACTTAAGACTTGGTCGCTCTGATATCACATGACTTGCAAATTGAATCAGAACGACACGTCCACCGGGTGTAGGGAAATAAATACTTATAGGAAGATATTTGAAAGAAAAGTTTTTACGAGCAAGTTTTCATGAAGAAGTGTTTGGGGCAAGTGAAGTTAAATGGAGCTGGTTTGGGGGAAAGATTTTGGATCCTGGCCGCAATCACTTGAGGTTTAGCTGAAAGTTTTGGTGAAATAATTTGTGACATGAAATTAATAGAAATTAAAAAAGAAAAAGAACAAAAGCACTTGCTCTCAGAAGTTTCACGTAGAAAATAAATTCTCACTCCACAAATCTCACTTACTCTGCATACCCATTGAAATTATACAGAACATAATGCAGCGATGATAACTATAGATAAGAGGAACCAGCACACTGCACAGAGTTTTAAGAGAAAAACCAAATGAAAGAGAACTTTCAATATAGACACTCACAAATGACGAAATAAGAGACAGTGGCCTAGAGTTCAAGATGAGAGGAACCATACCACCAGGCATTTTTCTCGAGAACGGCTGATCGAAATGTTTTGAATCAAAAAAATCGGTTACGGAATGGACACAAAATTTTTCATTTTTGATATTTTCAAAAGCCCTCATCAGCTCCTCGTTCATATTAGGAGAAGCTCACACACTTTTATCAAGTTTTTTGCAAAAAAGAATCTTCTGAAAGTACGAAAAAAGTTCATATCCTCATAGCAGAGGCAATTGCCAACATTTTTGCTCCCATAGACATTTACCAAAACACCCAGATTTTTTTTAGCTATAGAGACTTGGAAGATTTTTGAATCGACCCTTTTGCTTATCCAGTTGAGAATTTCTCACAAATCTTGACAGATTCTGAAGAAGTATATCGAAACCTTCTGATCGATGTGCAACATGTTACCTTGAGGAGAAAAAAAAAGGTGTATTTTTTCAAATCAAAAAATTTTTGGGGCTTCAATGGCAGAATCGGATCGATTCCATGGTCTGAGACATGGACTGCCCAAAATTTTAATTTAACGAAATACACCTAATTTTTTCACTTTAAGGTACCAAACTAGTTCACATCAATCAAAATGGTTCCAACCATTTGATCAGAATCTGTATTTAGAAGAATTCTCAACAGGGTGGCCACTAAAGCCAATTCAAATTTTTTCCAAAAATCCGCCAAAACTCAAAAAATTGAGGTGTTTTGGTAAATGTCCTTGGGAGCAAAAATGTAGGAAATTGCCTGAACTTCAAGGACACGAGCTTTCCTCATAACTTTAAAAGAGCTTTTTTGAAAAAAACTTGAGATATAGATGTGATTGAGCCTCCCCTTTCAAATATGTCCCAAAGGGCTAAGTATTGGAAGCTATCGATAATATTATAAATGAAAAATTTAGGGTTGATTCCCTATGCGACTTCCATGTTTCAAAACATTTCAATCAGCCATTCTCAAGAAAAAAGCCTGGTACAGGTGCTCTGGATCACCATGTATACAGGGTGTCAATTAAAAAAAGGGGCCAGGCCGAATATCTCGCGAACGGCTCCAGATTCCGAAAAACGCTGAAACACGTGTTAAATTATTTTGAGCAGGACATCTTTTTAAGGGGACGCCGGTTTGGGGTCTCTCTCTGGGGGGTACCCAAGGGGGCTACCACCTCCCTAAATCCAATACTTCAATGGGGCCCCCAATTTTTTTATTTAATAATCAAAAATAGGGTAAAATTTTAAGGCTTTTGGTACAAGTTAAATGTCGACATCGTTTTTCGTTTTCGATAATATCGAAGGTCCAAGTTCGATTTGGGCCCATTTTCAAGAGGCATTACTTACTCCTTTTTGAAGAGTCGGAATTCACAAATCAAGGACACAAAAATACTCTGAAAAGCAAGCCCTTTTCAGAAAAAAAATTCAATTATAACAAACATTTATTCAAATTTTGGTTTTGAAGCTCAAAAAACTTTTAGACGTTTTTGGGCCCCAAGGAGGGCCATCTGAAAAATTCCGAATTGCGACCCCTATTGAGTGATACATCAATCGAAAAGACGTAACAAACTGAGCATTTCGGCGCAAACCGGGGGTGGATATCGTTTGTACATTTGAGATATCGAATGTCAATTTACAGATTGCGATATCTTGATTGTGAAAAACGATATCGAACTCCGGTTTGCACCGAAATGCTCAGTTTGTTACGCCTTTTCCATTTATGTATCAATCAATAGGGGTTGTACCTCGGAATTTTTCAGATGGCCCTCCTTGGGGGCCAAAAACGTCTAAAAAGTTTGGGAGCTTCAAAACCAAAATTTGACTAAATGTTTGTCATAATTAAATTTTTTTCTGTAAAGGGCTTACTTATTAGAGTATTTTGTGTCCTTGATTTTTAAATTCCGACTCTTCAAAGAGGAGTAATGATTTTTTGAAAATTAGTCCAAATCGAACTTTGACCTTTGATGTATCAAAAACGAAAACCGATATTGAACTTCGATTCGCACCAAAAGTCTGATAATTTCACCCTCTTTTCGATTAATAAATAAAATATGGGGGTCCCCGTTTGAAGTATTGAATTTAGGGACGTGGTATCCGCCCTGCGGGCCCCCTGGAGATGGCCCCGAAATCGGAAACCCCCTATAAAGATGTCCCCCTCAAGCATTTGAACACGTGTTTCAGTGTTTTTCAAAATCCGGAGCCGTTCTCGAGATATTTGGCATAGCTCCTTTTTTAATTGACACCCTATATGCTATGAAACTTGATGAAAAGCTGTATTACAAGAATAACAACGCAGTCAAAGCAGCTTACACTGATTGACTGCATGTTATCTTTGTATCGCTAGACTGCGATACAAAATCTGCTGGCTGCTTGTTTTTTTTTTTTTTTTTTTTTTTTTTTTTTTTTTTGCTAGAAATTGGTTTTACGCTCGGTGAAAAGAGCATTGATAGTGGTGACGAACACAAATAAGCAGCTATACAATTTTATTAAAACGAAATCGTTAAAAAACGAGTCATTCTAAAGACATCCTTACGATTTGAAACACACGTCATTCTCCTGCCTACTCAGAGCAAAAATGCGCGTACATTTTAGAGTTCTGAAAAATTGCAGTTCATTTCAAATTATTTTGAAAAAAGGATGGAAATTTTGAAAAATAGTCTGTTATATCTGGCAATAGGAAAAATTAAGACTCAGGCTGTCCCTTTAACACTCATGCCAGAAACTGATTTCGACAGTCTTATTTTGTCTGCTGCACAGTGTTGCCAGGTTTGGACGGGGTGGAATAGCCACGCGTGGACAGTTTTCGAGTTGGTTACTAGCTACGCTGTGGATAGGGATGGAGCATCGAACGGCGCAGGAACGGAAGCGTGGCTAAATTCTCATCAAAATAGTCCACGTGTGGACGAATCTAGCCACTATTGGCAACTCTGCTGCTGCATTGAGTCCCACTGCCTATAGATTCAAAAACTACGATGGTGGGATAGTGAAACCTTTAGGTGCGCTAAAACTAAACGTTGTGTTCAAAAATAAATTTTTATCGGAAACTCTGTTTGTTGTTCCTTTGCAACACACATCTGCTGTGTTTCGTCGCATATGGATAAGATGTCTTGAAATTAAACATGAAGAACTCGGAAAAAGTCCAGAAATTCATTCCGTAGAAGAAGTGTCAACCGAGTCAATTATCAATAAATTCCCCTCAATTTTTGAGCAATCAGTTAGTTGCATTTCAAATGTCAAATGTACATTGCAATAAAATTGCGCAGCAATGCTAAACCAGTTTTTCTCAAAGCCTGAGATATACCATTCGATCTTCGTGAAGCAGTCGAAAATAAATTAAAAGACCTGGAAAAAGATGGTGTTATAACTCCTGTGGAAAAATGTGACTAGGGTTCACCTGTCGCCCCTGTTCCTGAACCCAACGGAAAAATCCGCCTCTTTGTAAATTACTGTAGGCTGTTGAACGCGGATTCTGTTCAAGGATGTGGTAACCACGTTCATGAACGTTTCAAACTGGGTTTCGTTAATTTTCGCGAAATAACGATGCGAAAGGACACGATTACTGATTACCGAATTCTATTCTCGTCGCCAATTGTTATATCTAGCAATAGGAAGAATTGAGAGGAGACCGACGCGGGTTGATATGGTAGAACACAAGAGTTTATTCAAGAAGCGAACAACTGATCCCCAAGCAGGGCTGACACCTATAACGGGCTATATCAGTTACGTAACAATCTAACAATCGTAGTGATACCAACACTACATAGTCTCTTTCGACAGATCCACGACAGATCCGCGTCTGCGTATAATGCAGGTATATTTGTTGACATGATAATATGTTTTGCTGAGCTTTATGATCACTGCGTTGACATCAATTTCCTATTTTGCGGAAGAGACGATTAAGAAGGAGCATCATTAGTCCATACATATTAAATATTCGTGTTTCCATACAATAAAGATTGCTTCGTAATAAGAAACGTCATCGTTGCCGATTTTTCTGTCACGTTATTCAATGACCTCGAATGCAGAAAAGATTATGCTGGGAAGGATGCCTTAAATTCTGTAACCTTTTCATTCAAAAACAACATCATAATGGGTCTGTTGCACATTTCGGCTAGAGCGTTTTAAAGTATCAATTCTTATGTAAAAAGCTGTAAAAATAACAATTGCAGCATCAGAAAACACAAAAATTCATTAATAAACTCACAAATTGCGATAAACACCAGAAACTATTCATTCCTGTATCTTTCCATCACGTGCACGATATTTCGCGAAATTAGTGTGGCACATTAAAAAAAACACGGCCGACTGTCATCACAGCTGACTTCATAACCAAATAAACAGTAAACACGGACGGCGTCTGTTTTAATTCTTACGTCTCAATATCCTCAATTCCTCACAAAAGATTAAGAAAGGTATGGAAACCGACATTTGTGTCGAAAACTTATTAAAATGAAACAATCACACAAAGGAGTTCCAAAGATGATGATTGAAGTTGGAATCATACTTCGAGCTCCTGTGTGTTATTGTTTCATTTTGATACGTTTTCGGCACAAATGTCGGTTTCCGTACCTTTCGTAATCTTTTGTGAGGAATTGAGGACATTGAGACGTAAGAATTCAAACAGACGCCGTCCGTGTTTATACTGTTTTTTTGTTTATGAAGTCAGCTGTGATGACAGTCGGCCGTGTTTATTTGAATGTACCTCGCTAATTTCGCGAAATATCGTGCACGTGGTGGAAAGATACATGGGTGAATAGTGCCTAGTGTTTTCGCAATTTGTGAGTTTATTAATGCATTTTGGTGTTTTCTGATGCTGCCATTGTCATATTTACCTCCCCTCCCCACCACTTTGACGACATTTTGATGGCAACAAACCCGTGATATCTTCCACCTAAAGCCGGGTCCACACTTGAACATTTCGCCGCACCGCACGCCGCATGTGCCGTTCGTTTTCCTCCTGTCTTTTCTTCCCCTTTTTTCTTTTCTTCTTTTTCCTCTTTTCCTTTTTTCCTTTTCTTCCTTTTTTCCCCTTTTACCCCATTTTCTTCCCTTTTCTTCCCTTTTTTCCCCCTTTTCACCCTTTTTCCCCTTTTTTTCCCCTCTTCTTTTTTTCTCCACCCCCTTGCGTTGGGTGTCACCCCAAGGATGGTGGCTTGGAGGTGGTGGTGGTTATACTCACCAGTGGCTTAATTTTAGGGGGTATGGCCTTTCGATGGAGAGGCATAGCATCATTTTGTGCCCCCCCCTCCCCCCCCTACCCCCATGTTGAAGAATAAGAGGATAGAGGCAGAGGCAGAGCGCAGAGAGAGAGAGAGAGAGAGAGAGAGAGAGAGAGAGAGAGAGAGAGAGAGAGAGAGAGAGAGAGAGAGAGAGAGAGAGAGAGAGAGAGAGAGAGAGAGAGAGAGAGAGAGAGAGAGAGAGAGAGAGAGAGAGAGATGGAGGAAAAGAGTTGATCAAAACGAGTCGGTGGTGCTTTACTCCTTTGGTGGGGGGGGGGGGGTCGAATGGGCAGAGGGGCTAGGAATCGAATTTTATTTTTCAAGCTCGGTGCCGCGGCCGTCGACAGTACAACCGCAGCGGCCGCGGCGCGGGGGCGCGCGTGGATCCGCAAAGAAGGAGCTGAATGCTATAGGGGAGCTTTGGCGCGCGGAGACTCGCGGAGACTCGCGGTTAAAAATCGAATTCTTATTACTCCTGTCGCGTCGCGTCGCGTCGTTGTCGTAGTCTACTTTCCTACGCTGCGCCGCACAGGTATGGGGTAAGGTAAGGCACCGAGGGGACGGAGGAGAGAGAAAAACTAATGGGTTGAAATGAACATGACCTATTTTATCGGCGAGAGCCCGATTCTAGCTCCCTTGCGCTCGTTCCTTGCCTCCCTCTCCGCCACCCCTATCCCCTCTTCCTCCCTTCTCTGTAATCTCACCCTTATACTTCGGCTAGGTTCGTCTCTCTCAGCTCGCCCTCTTCTTATACACGTAATGTGTACCCTCAGCTTCGCGCGGATAAGCGCAACGGCTCATAAAACTAATACACGCTAACTTTTGCCAAAATAACACTAAGGAAGAGAAGGAGGAGGAAGGGTATCCGTGTAATTAGCGGTGTAAAAAGTTACCCAAAACATGCAACTCCATACATTCCCTCCACTTTTTAAACTTTTATACTCTTTTCAGTGGGGACGACCTGTATGCGGAAAGGAAAGCTCAAATCAAGTCGAAACTTTTGACTTTTTTTTTTTTTTTTTTTTTTTTTAAATATAGTTTTCGAATCAGGTATGCCACCATTTTGCGATCTTATATAACCCTACTTTACACACCGGGTTCAAAGTTACCGGAGGAAATCAAAGATATGACTGGCTGGAAAGGGACTAGTTAATTGTTCGTACACCACGGAGTTCATTTTGCCTATACCGGTAATTGAAGGCGCTAGATGGAAATATCATTTTGCAAATGAAAAGCCCAGGACTCATGTAGCATGGATTGCAATCTATAGCAAAATAGTCGGAAAATTATGACAATTTTATCGTCTGACCGTTAAGCTGCAAATTTATGGAGTAAAAGTCGTAACAGAATGGCAAACAAATAGAAAATTTTCGGAGCTAGCTTTTTTTACTGCATGCCCTACTTTATGCCTATGTTCCATTTCTACCTATGCCTCTGTGTCTATGCGTCAAAAGTTGCAACTTTATTGCAACTTGAAGGTGGAGAATTGTCCATATGTTGTTAAAAAATTGCCACTTTTTGCAACTTTGTTGCCATAAATTGCAAAATTTAGATTGGAAAATGCTACATGGGGAGAAGAACGATACAAGTAAACGTCATCAAAACCAATTTTGTTCTTAAAGGTTAAGGGAAGGAGGAAATGACGTCTAAAAGTTATTCTTTCTGATAAAAACCAATGTATTCCATGTATTTCCATTCACTAAAATTGTCATCCTCAGTGGTGTTTCTGATGGAAATGTCACAGATTAAAGAATTTTTGTGTACTGTAATAGTTCAGGAACAAGAGTCAGTTTGATGGAAATTTGACTGCATGGTTCCATATCAGTTCCGATTACCGGCTGTAATAAAAAATCTGTTTGAAATACTTCCCTAGAGACAAAATTCGACGAGGAAAACGATAGAAGATTCGACGATTCGATGTATGTAAAAGAAAAAAAAAAATTCTCCATGTATACTCTGTCTCTTTGCGCTTACTATACTTTTGGCAAGTTTAACAACAACACGTACGGACCGTGAATTTAACGAATTTTTGAAATTACACGGCTTTTGGAGAGAGATGATGTGACTCTACGAAGGCGAGATGACCATGGCCATTCCTTCAAGGTCATTTCGCCTTGTTTGACTCTTACTAGCCTGTAATTTTAACGGCTCATGAAATTTACGGTCCGTTACTGTTAATCTTGCTGAAAGCATCACCGTTTTTAACACATAAATGTTTGTTCGTTTGGTAGCTTTGAACATTTTAATGATGAAATTTTAATGAAATTTGTCAGTGTCAGAGAAAAGTTCCGTTACACTGGGATCACCTCATAAAAGCATTGGCTCCTAATGTGAGTACTTTAACGAACGCTGTACCTATGTAAGTACTTACAGAGTCGTTGACGACATCAAATCACAGGTCTTTCCTTCAAGATAAATGAGTAGTTAAAAATGCCTACCTCGCGGTCCATGTTATTGCCTATTTCAATAATTGTAGGCGCCCAATAGAAGGTTTTCAAGCTAATGTTATGCAGGAGGTGTTGAGGAGTCGAATAAGCTGCAGTCAAAATCGAAATGTGCGTTTCTCGTGACAGAAAACCACGAATTAAATTTTCAAGACCAGCAATTTTTACAAAAATAATTTCAGGTGTTCCCGAACGATTAGAAATTGATTTCAAACATCATAGTTTGAATCATTGCAGTCGTAGCTCAAATAAGCTGGGGCAGTTCCCAAGAAGATCTATCATTATAGTAATGAAGCGAACTGTATAATCTAAAATTAATTTCTGACAGTGTTAGGACACCTATTAATTATCAGTCTTGGAGCATAAATTACTGGTCTTTACGTTAATTTGTGGTTTTCTTTGGTGAGAGCCAGATATTTTGACTTTAACTGTCGCTCCGGCTTCGAATCCCTGTGACCAAATAATGTGTTAGGTTACAAGACTTTTCGTCCTGTTTCTTTCGTCCACTTTTTTTTCCGTCCTTTTTTTTTCGTCCACGACATTTAGTCCTTGATAATTCGTCCCATCAATTTTCGTCCTGTAGAACCATTGGTCCACTCATCATTTTCGTCCTCTACTGTAACGTCCATGAGTTTTTAGTCTAATTATTTTTAGGTCCAGAGTATGTCTTTTGTCCTGTAATTTTAGTCCTATGTTTTTTGTCCTCAAAAAAGTTTGGTTCGTCCAATAGACATTTATGTTCATTTTCATTGGTTTGCAGGTAAAATTTGTTGACTTTTTGCTTCAAAATGCGTTCAAGCTAGTACTAATTTAGAAAAATCGTTTAGAACGAATACATAATCGTTACCGAATCACCCGATAGCTAACGCAACAATAATTCTATACGTAGGAACAACTGTTGCTACATTTCAATGCAGCTCAATAAAAACGTTTCTTTTCATATTTTTTTCTGGGAATTGCATTTTCTCAAAAGATTAATTAATAAAAAACCTAGCAGTAATACAATATTAATTTGTTTTAGGTGAAATTCTATTTCTTCATTTTATTTCACCTGAAAACTAACGAAAAGGAGCATTAGACGAAACCAACTTTTTTTAAGGACAAACAAAATTGGACTAAAATTACAGGACAAAGACATACTTTGGACATACAAATAATTTGACTCAAAACTCATGGACGGTGCAGTCGAGGACGAAAAGAATAAAAGGACTAATTGTTCTACAGGACGAAATTCGATTGGACGAATTATCAAGGACCAATCTTCATTGGACGAAAAAAAAGGACAAAAAATCGAGCTGACGAAAAAAAAGGGACGAAACGTCTGTTAACCAATGTGTTACGTCCTCACGCAAGCAGATGACCGGTGAACATATTCGAGGAGTTAAAACCACAGTGAAGGCTCATGCAACCAACCGTCCAGCCGCAAAATTATTTGGTCCCTGATGTCAAGCATATCGAAACTATGTACCAAAAAGCATTAGGTATATTATATGGGCGAAGTGCATAACAAGTTTTTTTGAGGAAAACTTTTCGTGCTTTGCATGTTCATATCAATAATGCTCAACTGTCATCAAATCACTCAACAATTTCTGTATCATCGTGGAGAATATAGATATTTGAAATCTTCTCAATATAACCAGGTAACTCCGGTAACAAAAAAACCGATGCCATCTCGGTAGTGCATTAAAGTTGCACACTATTTCAAATTGTGTAAGTTATCTGGATCTTTTTTGAATAGCGCTTTATTTTATCATATTCGTTGAATCGTGTTTCATCAATCATCTTTGATCTCGATTTTTTAAAATTAGTAAAGTTATGTTAGGAGGTTATGTTCGTTTGTTTGTTATCAGTTGAACTCCCCTCACCTCCTCCGATTTAGAATTAACTATAGGCTCTCCTCTCTGCCAACTGTAGAGTTCGCGATGTTCGCCTCACTTGGCTCAATGGTTCAATATAGGATACACTCCGTCATATTGGATTGAGCATAGACATTTTGAGTATCAAGTTTATGGGTTCTAACAAGCAGCGATGTATTTGCTTCCGTAATGCATCAAAAAGTATTGGTGAGTGTTTGGTTAGCAACGCGAGTCAAAACTTCTTGCTAAATAACCGCCCAACGATGCGTTTTGATACATTTCGGAAGTAAGTACCGCCGCGCCGCGCCGTGCCGTGCCACTTTGTCAGAATCCATCAACCCGATATTCAAAATACTTGAGCTCTAAAATGTCTTTGGTCTACACTTTTGCAATAAATAAATTATTGAAACAGCACACAGCCGGATTAGCCCTACCTAGAGCCCTAGCTTAACTGTTTACGTTTGTTTGTTATTGTTATTGTTCCAAACAAGGTATCACAAGACGGGGGTTGCCATTTGAAAATTTTGAGTAGGGGCGAAACCCCCCTTTACGGGTGCCCCCCGGAATTTTCGGGTACGCCAGAAAGTAGTTCCTATTAAGTTATAAGCATCCCCCAAGTTTGGTTTTTTTATCTGCAGCCGTTCAAAAGTTATGAAGCCGTCCCGGGACTTTCGGACCACCCTGTATAATTGGAATAGGGTTAAGCGAAGTGAGTCTGCGAGTTAAATTGCGAATTTTTTTCAGAGAAACCCGGCGACTAGGGATTGAGCGCTGCATATCTTCGTTTAGTTCTGTTCGTCAATTGATAGCGGTTAGCAGTTGAAGAAAGGTAAGATAAAGCTGGATACAAATGGACTGCGAATTGATGCGACCATGCTTTGCGAATTTGTTGCTTAGAAAAATTGATCGCGGAGTAGTGTAAGTAAGCTTCTTCCGGTAGATAAAGACCCGTCGATAGTTACTTATACCAAATCACCGCAGTGATAAGCTACACGCCACTTCTTAGACACTCGTGGAACGCTTTGAGAAAAGGAAACCGAACAAAAAAATTACGAAACAATGATGGACTACAATTTATCGTAGAATGAAGATCGTATAGGAAATTAGAAAACACAATTCAAGAAGTTTAAACTGAGACGCGTAGTCCCTTAAGTATGGGATTGAGAGTGGTAAACTTACTGCTTTTTTAGTTGGTAAGTTAGTTTGATAAGTAAGTAAAATAGATTCTCCAAACATTTCGTGAAATTTTGAAAAAAAATTTCAAGTACATATTTCAAATAAAAATTTAAAGGAAAATATTGAAAATTCTGCAAGCCAACTGTGAGTGATCAAGCGATCGTTTTTTTAAGGCTCGGTAGACCCCATGAGCGCAAATATCCAAAACGGAGAGCCCAAAAGCGCAAATCATATATTTCGTTCCAGAAGTGTAGGCACACCTAGACCGATAATCTTTGGAATTTTCCAAACTTATTTCTCAAATAGCCCAGTGGAATCATGGAAATTAATGAAATTGAATTTGATCTTTTCACTTTCTCATAGCAACAAGTTTAAGTCGTAGGCAAGTTCTATTTTCCTGCAAAGGAATCCAAATTGAAAATTTGCTAAAGATTATCTTTGAACTGCGAACACACTTCTAAAATACTCTCTATTGAAAGTTCTGATATAGTATAATCTTTGGTTGAAAAATTCCCTTAAAATCAATCTACTTATTCACAAACTAGATTTATTACCCACTTCAAACCGCGCGCGTGTGTGACCTATTTCGAGCCCGTCGTAAGCATAACAATTTAGGTATTCGTAAAAACAAAAAAAAAAAACAAAAATTGCGAGCAAAAATATTTCCGAGTGGTCGGAAGGAAGAAAAAAAAAAAAAATTCCAACGAAAACCACAAAACTTGCATTACCCATTATCAGTGAGTGTATGTGTGCTCCTTACCTTACCCAATAACGAGAGCCCTAGCGGAGGAAAGATCCGCCTCGTCGCCGTTTTATGATGATTTACAGCGTTGAGTTTGCAGAGTTTAAACATCGTCCATCGTACATCATTCGGAGAGCGAGAGCGATGCAATCCATTTAAATCATGGCCTTACCTGGGTTGCCAAGGTACAGCAAATGAGAAATTTGCTTACTTCGTATTTTATTTGGTTTCATTCAACAAGATATACCATAGAGGGGCTTTCTAGAACGTAATTTTGAAGAAAGCATGGAGACAGCCACAGTGGAAGTCTCTAATGGAGATTTTACACAGGCTCAGTTTGTTTGCCTCTTAAATTTTAACCTTGAATTAAAAGTTTATGGGCGAATTTATTTGGATTTTGTTCACAGTGAAGGTGGAAGTGTTTCAGAGTGGTTATCTGGCAAAGTAGGCCTCTTTAACGACATAACTGTCCGCGAACAGCACCAAAAACCAGTGTTAACTTTAACTAAATTTTAACGTATTTCAATGAATTTTCTTGTTAGTTACATTAAAATATGCTAATCCATAGTATTTGAGACGCTGATGTCAAAAATGGTATTATTTTTAACTTAACTTGGCCTGATTTTACGCATATTCTACTTTTAAACATTTTTCACGATAAAGTTTAAATTGTGGAAAATCTAGAATATTTCGATCAAAACTAAGGCCAAATTCGAACTCGGCAGGTTAATTTCAGTTGGAATGCTTGCTATTCACGCGATTACAGGTCCAATTATAAGAAGAAAAAAAACATGTTTTTGTCCAGGGACCCTTGTTTTGTATTCATTGGGGGCGGACATCTATGTCGTTAAAGCGTAAAAATCGTTATCTGGATACACAAATCGATAGAATTGTATCTTTTTGAAGGATTCACGCGATAAAGAAGCTGAATCAATAATGACAAAAACAAGCAAAATTGTCTCACCTGGATCGTGGTATTAATTTTTTTTGTTCAGATAGGCACTCTCAATCACTTTCACATTTCTTTTGAACGATTTTCCAATTGACTCATCTCAACTTTTAATTTAAGGTTATGCGTTTACTCTGGCAATTTCGTTTGAAACCAGTTTCCTCAGAACTAATGGCAATTTTTGAGTTTAAAAAATATGGGGCAAACAAATAACCGTCCATGCTGGTTCACTTTGGGATAGGACCTCTACAGGGTGTTGATTAAAATATGTACCATCTCGAATTTCTCGCGAACGGCTTCGAATTTCATAAAACGCCGAAACACGTCTAAAATATTTTCGAGGAAGACATCTTTTTTGGGGGTCGCCGATTTTGTGGGCCCCCCTGGGGGGCCCCCAGGGGGGGCCCCACGACCCTAAATCCCATACTTCAAATGGGGACCCCCAATTTTTATTTAATATTTGGAAAGGAAATAAAATTCTAAGACTTTTGGTGCAAACCGGAAGTCGATATCGTTTTTTGTTTTCGATATATCGAAGGTCAAAGTTCGATATGGACCCATCTTCAAAAATCCGTAACTCCCCTTTGAATGGTCCAAATTGAAAAAACTTTGGGTCTAAATTGCTCTACAGAGCAAGGTCTTTTCAAATAAAATCACGAATTTTCCAAAAAAAAATATTTTAAGGGGGGTTTTGGGCCCCTAAATTTTTTTGAAAATTTGAAAATTTGAAGAGGCTGTAAAAAAGAAAGGACTTCAATTTTCTAAAAACGCTGAAACACGGGTTCCATTATTTCAAAGGATACCCCTTTTCTTGGGGTCGGCGATTTTCAGACCCTACAGGGGGGGCGGGGGTGGGGGTCACATTCCTCAAAATTTGAAAATTTTAAATGATAACGACCCAGACCCCTGCTTTGTGATACATCGTTAAAAAGATCGTCACAAGCCGAACATTTTGGTGCAAACCGCGGTTCGATATCTTTTTTCGTTCTCGATTAATCGAAGGTCAAAGTTTCATATCGTTCATATCATACATTTGGTCGATATGAAACTTTGACCTTCGATTAATCGAGAACGAAAAAAGATATCGAACCGCGGTTTGCACCAAAATGTTCGGCTTGTGACGATCTTTTTAACGATGTATCACAAAGCAGGGGTCTGGGTCGTTATCATTTAAAATTTTCAAATTTTGAGTAATGTGACCCCCACCCGCGCCCCCCCCCCCCTGTAGGGTCTGAAAATCGCCGACCCCAAGAAAAGGGGTATCCTTTGAAATAATGGAACCCGTGTTTCAGCGTTTTTAGAAAATTGAAGTCCTTTCTTTTTTACAGCCTCTTCAAATTTTCAAATTTTCAAAAAAATTTAGGGGCCCAAAACCCCCCTTAAAATATTTTTTTTGGAAAATTCGTGATTTTATTTGAAAAGACTTTGCTCTGTAGAGCAATTTAGACCGAAAGTTTTTTCAATTTGCACCATTCAAAGGGGAGTTACGGATTTTTGAAGATGGGTCCATATCGAACTTTGACCTTCGATATATCGAAAACAAAAAACGATATCGACTTCCGGTTTGCACCAAAAGTCTTAGAATTTTATTTCCTTTTCAAATATTAAATAAAAATTGGGGGTCCCCATTTGAAGTATGGGATTTAGGGTCGTGGGGCCCACAAAATCGGCGACCCCCAAAAAAGTTGTCCCCCTCGAAAATATTTTAGACGTGTTTCGGCGTTTTATGAAATTCGAAGCCGTTCGCGAGAAATTCGAGATGGTACATATTTTAATCAACACCCTGTATATGTGGCTTCGGTCCTAGAGCCAGATTTACCTTACCTGGCGTTCTGAGCTAAAAGTTTACGTGCAGCGTCTACATGGGTGGTCAAATGGATTAAAAAAAGGTGGGGGGGATTCAAAATATGTGATGATTTTTTTTTCTCCTTTTTTTGTTTTGTTGCACTATACTTGAGCCCTTTGAGGCTTGAGGATGAGGAGCCCCCAAGGTCTGTTATTTTTTCGCCTAGATAAAAACTGTCCCTCAAAATTTTATATTAATCTTGCGCCCTTTGATATGTATAGCCTAGTCTGCCTATTGGTTAATATGACCCAGTTTGCCCCTCTTTATAGTTATAGCTCGTTATGGTCTCATTAAAAATCGACAACAAATTTTTCAGCATCATAAAATTTCTGGAACCGCTGGACAAATTTACCTCTTTTCCATTTGCAGTTAAATGATCCCGTTTATTAAAGGTATGTAGTTATAGCTCGTTATGGTCTCATTAAAAATCGACAACAAATTTTTCAGCATCATAAAATTTCTGGAACCGCTGGACAAATTTACCTCTTTTCCATTTGCAGTTAAATGATCCCGTTTATTAAAGGTATGTAACGGCTCCTCAGCGATTGCAAAGTGCAGCAAAGGCGCCCGTGACTTTACATAGGAAACTTTGCTCAGTTTCCCCATTAAGTTTAATCAGTTTAATGTGAATGAGGTTGGTAAATTATTTCATCGAGGATTGTAGATTACAGGAGAAAATATGTCTACTTCCCTTTTAGCTCCGTCAGGTACATTAACTTTGAACTTTGGAACATTCCAAGAACTTGTTTGTTTGTTGCCAGTGCGACAGCGCTGCCAAAATTCTTCAAGTGTCCATCTTTTCACCTCAGAATGTACGTTTTACAATTTTAATGCAAAAGAGGCAAAGATTTGTACTAGCGTAGCTTCGCCATTATGTATCACGATTAAATGTAATTTTGTGAGTCTGTGAGTAAATTTCGTAATATTTTAATGTGCTCATCGTAACTTTTGCTGGTTTTTACGCTTGAACAAAATTATCAATGGAGCTGTACGTTGTACACTTTTGCTATAAGCAATTTAACAGTCGATTCTGCTGTAAAAACATTCAAAAATAAAATTGGCAGCACTAAGAACTTCCGAAATCCACTCTCAAATTCAATGAACGCTTTTATTTGCGAGGGCGTGGTGGTGGCCGAGGGCAGTAACAATGGGAGATTCCTATCTTAATTTCGTCACTCTTTCTATGCTGACAAGGATGATTCACAGAGTAACTAGTCATCAGAGTGATGATCCACATCCGATGAATGGTACCGCAACACCTAGTGACACCGGTGTATAATGAAAGTCGTCTCTTATTGGCCGCTTCTTGATGGAGTTACATGCAGTATTGTTAGATGGAACCCATTGTTACTACCCTCAGCCACCATTACGCCCGCGCAAATAAAAGCGTTTAGTTAGCTTTAAAAAGTTTAGGAGTGGATTTCGATATATCGAAGGTCAAAATTCGATTTGGACCCATTTTCAAAAAATCATTCCTCCTATCATTTGAATCGGATAGCGTTAGTCGTGGGATGGGAAATAGTTAACTATTTGTCGCGCCTGTACTCGTTTTAGTCTGCCTTAAAAAATGAAGGCGCGCCAATAAAAGTAAGACACGATTTTTCTCGATCCAATTGCCGCATCTTTCGTTAAGAGTATTTGAATCGAATATATGGACTGGAGCTGTGCGGTGACGAAAGTCCCTAAGTCCAGTTCAGCATTGTGATTCTAACGCACGAAAATAACCTGACCTGATCTGTAATCTTTTTTCAATCTATGGAATCATCGGCGAATATCAAACTTCCATTAGATTTTAAAGTCAATGCCCAATGGTAAATCCATCGGTGGCCGTAATCCGAAAAGAATACAGATCAGAATAGATTCCCTGACAAGTGTTAAGACAATTGAAACCATGTGACAAGTGAAATCATATTAACGTAAATAATAAACTATTCGCGATATCCCGAGTTTTAATGCCGAGCGGGAAATTTAAAATCCATATTTGCCTTCAATGCTTTTTTCAAACGCGAAATTGACACCTGATTTGTAAATTTTGAATTTCCCGCTTCCCTTAAAACCAGGGCTGCCGTTTTGCGTATAATCAATATACTATTTTTCTATTCACCGATGATTCCACCGGTTGAGAAAAGATTACATAGTTCAGTTCAGTGTAGGACAGTAATGCACTAAAATACTCTGATCTGTAATCTTTCCTTCATCGGTGGAAACTCCGTTGATTAATTAAAATATCCGCAAGTTTTTTTAAAGTCATTGACGGTACTCCACCGGTTGAGGAAAGATTACAGATGCGAGTATTTTAGTTCATTACAGTCATGCACTGAACTGGACTATGTAATATTTTCTCAACCGGTGGAATCATCGGTGAATTGAAACATAGCATTGATTATACGCAAGACGGCAGCCCAGCTTAAAACAGTCTATTTCGATATCTGGCAACCTTGACTCTTTCTCTTGAATCCGAGTAAGGGTAGTCTATTAGAACAGGTACGTTCGTAAAATCGTAACTTATTTTTACGAGGGCTGTCGTGTTCGGATTCCATTGGATGGTTTTACAAAGTAAAAAGTTCATCTTATGGGTTTTACATGAACTGAATGTTCTAAGTCCAAGTCGATTTTTTTTAAAGCACCGCCACCGACCACCGTGCCACAAAGTAGATTAGCACCAGTATGAGCAGCTAGAGTTTTTTTTTTTTATTTACTAGTGGGTGTTCCTGAAACAAACTGTTTTAAATCATGACATGCGGTTCCGGTAAAAATTCACTGGTTTAGACGACTGCTTGATGGAACAGAGGAGGGAACAGAGGAGGGTTTGATGTTTTCGTTCCAAACTTTCTTATATTTTAAAAATGTCTAGCGTTCAATAGAAAATGTGTGTTTTGGTGGCCCTCGGCCGAAAACACACTACATAAATGAAGCAAATTATGACACGGGATGGTACATCATGCCTTCATACTTAGGTGAATCACGACGCTATATTTTTACATAATTGATAATATAATCGTAAGTTCTTCAACAAGAATTTGCTCTTATTCAAAACATCGTACCCATAGTCCATGAAGCACAGAGATGGATAGGATTTATAATGTTTTTTTTTTTTTTTTTTTTTTTTTTTTTTTTTTTTTTTTTTTTTTTTTATGATT